>JAOPTO010002227.1:0-445455 GCA_033822845.1 Tetrapedia diversipes | reverse complement strand
TATTTTTGAATTAGCATGTTCAACTTGGTAACTTAATAATAATAATTGGTAAATTAATAATAATAATAATAATAATAATGATCGATGGATTATGTATTTTTGAATTAGCATATTCAACTTGGTAACTTAATAATAATAATAATTGGTAAATTAATAATAATAATAATTGGTAAATTAATAATAATAATAATATTGACTTTGGTACATGAGAATACAGATTAGGTTTGATAGGAATCGTGTAGTATAATTAGCTACTATTATACACAACTGTAAGGATATTGTGTTTAACACTATTCTCACCAACACTTCACGTGTACCTATTACTACTGCGACATTTTCACGTGAGACAGACTACAAATTTTTCTCAGAAAGAAAACAATGAAAAAAGAAGTGAATATTGAAAAATGTATTATACGTATATTTGAGGAAAAATCTGAAGTTTAAAGGGGATTCAATTATGTTGTATATATGAAATTCTAATCACAATTTTAAAAACGGTCATTTGACCGGTCGTGGTAGGAATAGTGTTAAAAGTGGTGTAAGATTCGAAGAAAACTCGATTAAGAAACACTCGCCCGCAGGCCCTTGATCTTAGCACGATCCACTAATCTAAATTAAATTTAATTGTAAAAGAGGATGTCGTCAATTATTCAACACAGCTAACCCAGAATATACAAATTGCGTTGGGTATCAGAACACCCGAATAATTAGTATCTAACAGTCCGCGTGGACTTTTCTTCGACAGTTTCCAGATTGCCAACACTTCCACTTTGTTAGTTACAAACAACACTTTGTAAGTTACAAACAGCCCTTGGTGGGGGCTAGTATATTTAAGGACAATTCTCCAGAACACACAGACAGTTACCAACATTTTTCCAAGTTCGTGCGGCTACACTTGTTCGTTGTTGAACTTCTTATATTTGTTTTAATAAAATCTAACCGTCTTTGTTGTTACATTTGATTAAACCATGCGCATCCACCTCATCTTCAGGTGAAAAAAAAGAAAGGCACCGCATGTGCAGCTACCCTCGACGAATATCCGATCGATTCTCGTCGGTCTCCTCGTAAACTAACTTCCCGGTCGACGCGGCGAGATATTCTGCTTGGATTCGATTTCTGGCCAGGAAGATTGATGGCGTCTTTGTTCCGTCGCGTCACACGTTCGATTCCTCGTTGTTCGAGCGACGAAACATCGGCTCGAAAGGCCGCGCGATATATCACCCGTCGTGGATCCCTCTTTTTGACGTTTCCGATGGGCTAACGTGCCCGTGAAACTGCTTTTCCCCCTCGAGCTGGCAACAGCTTTCCCTCGCTTTTTTCGTGGCCAGAAACAAACTGACTCGACGCTTCATGGACGCCTCCTCTTTCTTTCGACGAGTTATATTGTTCGCCTCGTTGAAAAGCCTTATTCGTTGGTCGTGGTTGTTCGACGTTCTACTGGCGAGTAGCACAAGGGAAACGCCGAGAATTTATAACGCGACGCTTCGAGTAACGTCGAGCGTATTCACGAATTTTTGGACGCGTTCACGATTTAATGGCGCGGATGTCGATCGTGATGAAGTTCTTTGACGAGAAAAAACCGCTTTGAATATTTAATAAACGATAGCTGGTTGGATAGTGTCTATAAATTAGAATTCGACAGCAATATTTAATGATCTACGACGTCATCTAATGAATCATTGTACATTTGCATATGAAATCACGCGGCCAGTCGTAAATAGTCAGCGTAGAGATCAGGTTCGATCTGCTTAATAAATAAATGATTTATACAGTAAATTAAGGATCTACTTATTTCAATCCTAGCGTTAACCTTGTTCTAAAAGGTAGCATGGTTCATTGGTTTATTATACTGTTTCGATGAAATAGAGAATATGTTACGATTAATGACGATACCATAGGAGGGGATAATTGTTCTGTGTTTTAATTATTGTATCATAGCGACAAATCCGATGGACCGATCGAATCGATAGAAAAGAAACAAACAAGTTTCAGTAGTAGTGTGCAGACTGGATGCTCCGAGACAACATCACATTTGTTCATTAAATTGCTTCTAATTGCTTGTAATTAAAAGCCTACGTTGGTCAGTTGCATTTTGTTTGCCGTTGCACGATTTTAGGCTGCTGATGCTTATGCATTTAAGAGAAATTTTGATGCAGAAAAAAAAATCTTTTAGTACAGACATTGTGCGAAAGTATACGCAAAATACCTAGGTTAAATTGCAAGTTGCGAAATTTACATTCCGTTTAAGATCTCTGTTTAAATTCCATTGCTTCGCTTATTCTTTACTTACAGAAATTTTAATTTTCACACAAATCCGTAGTCTACTTAAAACACATTTGATTATCCCATTGCTTCGCTTATTTTTTACTTACAGAAACTTTAATTTTCACGAAAATCCGTAGTCTACTTAGAACACATTTGATTATCCCATTGCTTCGCTTACTTTTTACTTACAGAAACTTTAATTTTCACGAAAATCCGTGGTCTACTTAGAACACATTCGATTATTTTAATGTTATATCGAGTTTACAGTAGAATAATAACGATTCAGTTGTCAGGCGAAGTTTATTATACTCCCTGCGTCGCATTAATTCTGCTCCAACACGGCGTTCGGCTTACGATGCAGGATTTTCGAACGTGGACCAATCTGAGCGCGGTGTTGAACGAGGAAATCAGGGCGAACGTTGAATTCTTTCCTCGAAAATCGTCGAAACGGTTCGCCTACGAAGAATAGCTAGTAGCGATCAAAGGACATCGAGGATGAGAATTTCAAAGAGCGAAACGATTCACTGTGGTAGCTTCCCGGTGGATTTCTCGAAAACTAGCACGAATCTCTGCACGCTTCTCTTTGACCGGTATTCGAGAGAAAACGAGCAAAGCAAAAGTATTTTCTTCACAAAACTAGCCAAAATACGCGCACATCTCGAGGACGAAAAGCGAAATAGGAAACGATCGCGTACCCTAAGCGTTGTTTCCATCTTCTGTGTAAGGAATTTTGCCTCGTTTCTCGGTAACGAGGCCGAAATTTTGCCTCCCGAACCTGTTTTCCTGTTTCGGCGCACAAAACACGCGGACATTCGCGTTTATCTTCGCGAAGCGTAGAACACGAGACACGTCGAAGTCACGTACATTCTTTCCGCGAAGCTTTTGTCGTCAAAGGAAGACGTATTCCCTCGATTCCGCGACTGAAGTTTCTTCGAAGAACGCTGGTTCGCTCGGTGGACTACTATAGATCCTCAAAAGAACGTAAATTTTAAGGACAGCCGGGGAACAGCGGGAATATTCCCTGGCAGATAAGGGGAACCTGTACGTTTCTGGTATCAGAACCTTTTGGTTCGACGCGGTCTTTCAGGGATTCCTTATCCATTTGTTTGTCCTTATCGTGGACGTGCACGAAGATAAAGCTGTGTTTATCGTGAAATACACACCGTTAGATACACCCTGCCATAAAGTCGAAGCAATTCCGTACGTTTAATTCTTTTGGATTTATCGTCGATCGATTTTATCGGTAGATGAAAATAATGGTAAAGGAAAAGTTGATAAGAGGGGTTGCAATTTTTGTTTCCAACAAACGTTTGGCTCAGAGAACTTGTAAGCTACATTTGTTAATTTTCAATGATAATATCGCCAGCGTGCAGTTTAAATTTTCGGCATTCAATTATTCGATTTTTAATATACGCCAGAACGACGTGTTTAAACGTATTTAATAATTCTTCGGCAAAATCCTAATTTTTTAGCAACTCCAATCCTACGGTGAATATTTAATTCCTTGGAAATGATCGAAAAGCTTCTACAACAATCAATCTCTCGCCCAGATTTTAATTTTTTACCTTAATCTCCGGGCAGCTTGAAAATAAATCGAATGAAATAATTTCCCTTACAGACCAAGCTTTATGATTACAAATATTATACATTTTCCATTATCCCTCGTTCGTGGAATAACTGCGAAATGGAAAATGGAAAAATTGCGAAATTAAAATAATACACGCATCCTGGCGATCGAATATCAGCTCGTCCACTCTGGTATATTAATTTAATTTATTAATTTATCAATTAATATACGTGCATAGCCCAATTTATATACATAAGAGATATAAGTACAATATAGTAGTACATACAGGATTTGTTGTACAAAGAAAAAGAGTTTGAAAAGAGTTTGTAGTGTTAGGGATTCAAGAATATATTAAATAGCCGTGATTTTAAATGGTTGTTGCCAGAAAAAAAAGTCAACCCCTATAAAAAAAGTTGTTGGCTGGGCTACCGATTTTATTGATTGGATTTAAAGCAGCATGTTTGCATATAGAAGTTCTGAACAGAAGAATACCGATTCTGTTGGTTGGATCTAAAGCAACATGTTTGCATATAGGAGTTCTGAACAGAAGAGGATAGTGGGAAAGACTGTTGAAATTAATAGAAGATATAAGTTCAGGACAGGAAAATTTATCTTGTATAATTTTGTGTAGAAAGCTTCGTTTATGGTGCGTCTATCTTCAATAGTGAGTAAATTGAATGTACGCAACAAGGGATCATTATATCATGAGAACGAGGACAAGTCAATCGTATTTATCAAAGTCGGTGAAATGTCATCGAGACAGCAGCTCCGCGAATAATTTCGACGAGTCGAAGCTGTGCAAGTATCGATGCTCGTCCGTGATTCGATGGCATTCTGCTGAGCTTGCGAAACCGAAGGATGAAGGTCCTCTTCTCTCATGATTTCACCTCGTGTGCAAGCCTCTTGCTGAGTTCTCTCTTTTTTTTTTTATTCCCCAGGCTCGATCCGGCGACGGTAATTTAGCTTTCAAATATAATTTGTCGACGTTTCCTGAGCTGTTCACTCGTGTCATCTCTTGACCTACATACTAGTCTAATTGATTCGATGTTTAATTAACCCGACGAGTTTTGTATCGTTGCTTTCGTAACTTTCATTCTACGCTTCCAATTCGTCACGCGATTCGATTTTTAACACTTTACGAACGGTACCAAATCTTTATTAATTACGGTGTATCACGATTTACCGTTAACCTAATCAAAATATTTGGGCGGCAATTTTCTGACACCTATCTTTCGACAAAATTTTCTTTCCAATTGGGGATTAACGTTGGGAATATTGACGATTAAAGAATACCTGTTTCCGTTAAGGAAATCAAATTGAAAGTTGTATGAAAAAATACTTGATGACAAGGGAAATGAGTTTTCATTCATACTTTTTAGAGGAAATTCTGAAAACATTCCAAAGATGCACCACACTAAATGGACGAAAATACTTAACAAATGTGAAACAAATTTGTATCTGTATTCGTTAGAGGAAATCGTGAAGATTTTCCAAAGGTAAATTGACAAAACACTTAATACAAGTGAAACCGAATTTTTGTCTACACTCGTTAGAGGAAATCGTGAAGATTTTCCAAAGGTAAATTGACAAAACACTTAATACAAGTGAAACCGAATTTTTGTCTACACTCGTTAGAGGAAATCGTGAAGATTTTCCAAAGGTAAATTGACAAAACACTTAATACAAGTGAAACCGAATTTTTGTCTACACTCGTTAGAGGAAATCGTGAAGATTTTCCAAAGGTAAATTGACAAAACACTTAATACAAGTGAAACCGAATTTTTGTCTACACTCGTTAGAGGAAATCGTGAAGATTTTCCAAAGGTAAATTAACAAAACACTTAATACAAGTGAAACCTAATTCTTGTCTACACTCGTTAGAGGAAACCATGAAGATTTTCCAAAGGAAAAGCCTTTACCTAAACTTACAAATCGATCACCTCTGCATTCCCTGCTTCTATCGTTAAAGAAACCGAAAATTGGATTCGCTAAGACAAATGAATCGCGATCGATTCGAATGGCTCAGCGAATCTTGCTGTACCTGTACGGGAAAATGTGGCAGGCGAAGGGAACCGTCGCGTTCAGGATGAACCGGGTCGGAAACGAAGCCGAGCTTTCACCGGAGAATAGAGTGGAGGTTGTTGTATCCGCCGTGAAATATTTCCTCCGTCGTTTCCTGACCTCAGAGAGAATGAACGATTGCATGGACACGCGTCGACGGGAGGTAACTCGTTCAATAGAGGTATTACGGTTCCAGGGAGTGCAACGACGTTTGGTTGGTTTCGCAATTGTGCTACTCCCTTACTGCGACACAGACATCCGTGCATTTTGCACGACTCTGCCTCTATTTGCGAACCATTCCGCCATGTTTCTTAGTTTTGCGCGCGAAAAGGCACAGAGAGGGATCGAGGAGAGGCTGCGTGTTACCAGTGTGGCGTGCAAGTAAACGAACGCATGACGTAGGGTCGGTCTGAAACGAGGCTTGTGTACCATTCACAATGGGTTCACGTTGGAAGTTGTAATCCTTGCTGTTATCTGATGATCCTCCGGGGTTTGTGTAATTCTTGGAATGGATGCTACCGGGACAGGAAACCCATTCTTTTTTGTCTTCGGTGCTTAAGGGAGGCCCGCGAAAGCTTTTCGGAATTATTCGTTGGGTTATTACGAGGCTGCGGATTTTTATGCATCTATAGAGAAGCCAATTTTTGGGGAAACTCGTCGGATGAATGGGCTACGTTTCAGATGACCGGGTGAATTCAAAATGAAGAATAAATATAGAAAAATTCTATAAAATGATTTTTGTAGAACGGAAGATGGAATTCAGGTGTGAAAAGTAAAAGTGAAGCGATTAAAGTATTGATAAAAGTATGTTTAAAACAATTTAACAAAAACAACTTAAACGACTTTACAACTTAGCAACTTCAACACTGTTTCTATGTTCACAATCAAAACCTTTCGTCCAATACTTTTTGCCATGCGCTCGTATTTTCCCCGTCATATATTCTTCCAAACAATATATTCTTTCCTTTCATTCTAATTGTCAACCCTTCTCACTCTACGCGTTCGGTCACGACCACCCAGAATTTCTCAGTCGCATTGTTTTCTTAAGTTCTCATCTTTCACGCCTTAGAAACATTCGAGCCCAAACATTCTGCGTTCGCACGACAATCGCCCAACTCAAGCACTCTTCAGACTTTCCCAAACTCGCATCCGCTCGATCGCATTCCTACATAAATGATCGAAGGAATAATGAGAAGTAATATTTGACAATTCGAATTTCATTAATTGATTTTCACATTTTATCCGCATGCAGCTTTCTACTTTTCTTCAATTTTTAATTGGAGAATATTTTTTGGTAATCAAAGTCTGATTATGGAACTCATACTACTTCAGACATCATCTCTGTTACTCTCTTTCTCTTGCTCTCTCTCTCTCTCTTTCTATCTGAATATTTTCAGGAACACTACATTTATGGAAAACTGAAATGCATGAAGAAGTTTAGAACGCGCATAATATGCAGGAGCATGCAAAATTTCTTAGGTTAATTGCAAGTTATAAAATTTATGGAGCAAAACGAATCTCTATCCAAATTCCAGTTCTTTGTTTATCTATACCAAAGCTTGAATTTGCATAAAAATTCGTAGATCAGATATTATAAACTTCTCTTTGTAGGTAGGAATATTTTTCTGGTTTTCGAAACGTAGAATGGAAACGAATATAGATAAACAAACGTAGAATGGAACGCGATTTTTGTAGAGACAGGTTTCGTTTTTAGTTTTAAGGGAGCACTGCAGCGTAGAAAGCGCAGTTTCAAGTCTCTTTTGATCATTTTTTTACGAAGAACTATTGAACCTTTTCTATTGGCACTTTGTACATGTAGTTGTTGATACATGGAGAATGTATTGAGTTTTTTTTCAAAATAGTATAGCTGCAGCGTAATCGAAAAAAAGCATTGTGCTACGGTTGTCACGGTTTTCGTCATTCTACACGACTGAAATGAAAAAACGAGAGAGATTCTTAATTAATACGAGTATTGTCATCGTGGGTACTAGAGCGAGAAGAAAAATAGTTGAGAATCACAAAAATGTTGTTACTTTGTAGCTCGAGTATCGATTTTTTTTTCAAGCTTTTATAACTTTCAAATTTTATGACAATCTTTCAAGTAGATCTTGAAGTACCATGTCAATCATTTCAGAAAATGTGGTTTCGAAAAAAATGCGTTTGAAGCTTTTCTGTGCCATTTCATAATCATAAATTCAAACTAAAGTATCATATTATCCAGGCATTTTTCCCATACTTCTCAATAGGCGTTAACTTTAATTATTCGTTAATTTTTTGAATTTCAATATATGATTTCTCAAATATCGTTTTCGAACAGTATTCTTCAAAAAAATTTGAAAAACATAATCGATTCTCTGAAAGCTTTTCAACAGAATACTCTTTAAGGATAACGTTCCTTTATGAAATTACCGACAATTTCAAAGACAATTATTCGTTCCATTTCATAATCATAAATTCAAACTAAAGTATCATATTATCCAGGCATTTTTCCCATACTTCTCAATAGGCGTTAACTTTAATTATTCGTTAATTTTTTGAATTTCAATATATGATTTCTCAAATATCGTTTTCGAACAGTATTCTTCAAAAAAATTTGAAAAACATAATCGATTCTCTGAAAGCTTTTCAACAGAATACTCTTTAAGGATAACGTTCCTTTATGAAATTACCGACAATTTCAAAGACAATTATTCGTTCTAATTATTATAACATTTGTGACGCGATGTGGGAAAATTTCTAACTCCGGTGTATTTCTGTCAGAGCCTAGTTCACGTGCAATAAGTTTCGAGGTTGGCGGTCAGGGGTTTAGGTCAGCTTTGACCCAAAGTTTCAGCCACCGGATAGCTGGTTCCACTTATCCCTTTAAGGGATTTTGTGGGCTGTAAGGAGATCCTCCTGCTTAGCGCACCGATGCAAAACAATCACATCATTGTGTTTCGGAAGTAATTATTCCAGTGTGTGCCAATATAAAATTCTTGAATTTCAAAAACGACTTGTTCTGCGTTTATCATATGCTCTAACGATTCAGCTCCATAAATCGATCTTCATAAGCAGAAAATTCTAAAGTTAGCTAAATTTTTACTCACAGATACTTCACTCGTTAAGCTATCTTTATAAAAAGTAATTAAACTAAACGCTTAATTTACATAATTTACCACCTAATACCTAGTAATAACAATTATCAAAATTATTCTAATATAACACCAATCCCCAATAGAACAATAGAAATATTAAAATTGCGCTACTATTCGCATTGCGTTAGAAAGTATTTCAAGCAAGTAGTAAAATCGAAATTAAGCGTACCGAGAGAAACTTGAATTCAACATCCACGATAGTTCTCTCGTTAGCCTAATTCAATGCAGAAAGGAATCACCGCTGTGAATCAACGTCGATAATTAACGACAAGCAGAAGATCATGTGGCTCGAGGTAAACGGTAATTCCTAATTAGGGGCGCGATAATTAACGTCTGGCAATAGGCTGATCGATATTCCTCTCTCCCTTCCCCCCCCCCCCTCTGTCTGTCTGTCTGTCTTTCTCTCTCTGTCTATCTCTCCCTCTCCCACCCCCTCACTCTCACTAATTATACTTTTTGGCTTTGCAAGCTCGGAAACGAGCCGACGTGATTCCTCTGTCGGGATCCAATTTATAATTCATTTTTTAAAAACAAACACATAGAGAGAAAGAGAGAGAGAGAGAGAGAGAGTTCGCCTCTCTCGGGGAACGTATAATATGACGGGAAAATTAAAAAGCATTCGACGTTTACGTGCTAGCGAATTCCCTCGACGAGACGGAAACCAATTCGCGCGGCCTATAAATTCAACGCGCGTGACCGGTTTTACAAGATTTTCCCTGTTTCCCGGGCGGGGGGATGGGGGAGGGGAAGCGTAAACTGGAGAACAACACGGGGTGACGTGTTGAGGGGCGAGAGTCGGTTAAATTCTGTTACGACCGGTTTTACGCATTTTACTAATTCATCCCTGTGACTCGTTCGACTTTTATCGACCGTTTCCCTGCTTATTGCGATGATTTATTTAATGGACGCCACGGCAGCGTGTTGTACGCCGAGTTGGTCCCTTGTTGACGAAACACAGTAACACGATACAATACAGCCGTTCGATTCGCAGTAAAATTATTTAATCGTGCAATGGGAACTAGGGCAACGCGGGAAATTTTAGCGAGAATTCAAACAATTGTGCTGTTTAATTGACGCGATCGGTGTACTCAACGAGGCCGGTATGGCTTTATTTAATTTATACTGTTTTTCGAATTTTTCGAGGGAAAAAAGAAAGGGAACAGAATGGAATGGAACGTGGATACGATGATTTTATCGGATCGCTTCAGAATAGAAAATGAAGCGAGCCACGCTTTCAGGGATTCAATTTTAATTAGCCGGACAATCCCTACGGTCCCTTTCTTTCTAATGAAACACGCCGGTTAATCAACTATATTTAACTAAGTAGTTCGAATTAAATTCAGCGGCCGGATTGTCCCGGGATAACTTTCGCGTGACGGAAATCCAGCGTAGTTAGCACATGGCGCCGAACTCTACCAGTTTCCCCGTGAAACTCATTGTTACAGTTGTCGTTGAGTGAGATTCGTGAAAAAAAAAAAAATGCAACTTCTAACGAGATATCGTCGCAATTTTTTTTCTTTTCATTCACTGTACTGGCGTAATACCGAGGCCAATTTAATGAGGTGCTTATTAATACCGATACGTGTCAATTCTAAGGTACCATTTTGTTATACCGTTTTTAAATCGTTTGAAAATTAACAAACGTCAATTTTTAATTTTAATTTTAATTTTTATGTTCAAATACTTCCGTATCTGAAGTAACAGGGAAACAAAAGTGGTTGGATAATCTTTTCAGATAATAGAATCGTCGCTTTATTTATTCAAATAGAAATCAACAAAATTGACGGTTTCAACATTTACGGATTTCATATCATTTTGGTCGCTGTACTGCATAAATTTTTAACACAGGCAGTTTTGTAGAAGACTATTCGAGTATTCGGAGATTAAATATTCGAATAATCGGGGCTAGAATACGGAAGTCTCAGTTACAATATCGAATTAATGTTAAACCTTATCGCTAGACTGCATTCACAGGGCATTTAAAGACCCATAGAACGCTTTAAATGTATTCAAAAATGTACGAAATATCCAACAGTTGCATGTTACAATATTTAATGGGCGAAACAAATCCCTGTTTAGATTCCATCTCTTTAGTTACGCTCGTAAAGGCACGAATTTCCATAAAAATCCGCCGCCCGCTGGTTGCTAACTCAGAGACACCGAGTGGAAATTGCAGTTTGTCAGTGTTTCGACCCGTTAACCGATTGAATTTCATAGCGTGCTTCGCGATTTATCACCCTTTAAACTCTAATGACTCGTAAAAGGAATCGGAATTAATCCGGTCGGCGCTGGCCACGGCTTTCGTTTCGCTCGCCTGAGATCTAAGGGAAAGATAAATCTTCAACGGCACATTTAGCAACGGCATTACGGCTACTTTTTCTCGGAATGGCAGCCTGGAATTTCCATAATTCACCAATCATTAGATTGTAGCGAAAACCTTACCGAGCCACCGACTAACGACTTGGCTCGTCAAACGTCGTTCCACCTGGTCGATGAGCATTGTAAAAACAGGATGTAAAAGAAAACGTCCATTAACATCGATCTTTCGCGGCGCTGTTCCCGATTTTGCGCCCCTCGAATACGTTCCACTTGAGATGCGACGAATTCGTTGTATCGCAATCTGTATCCACCTGGATTAAACGTCGACCCGAGGAGTAAAAGCAATTTCCTTCATTTGCATTCTAATTAATCCCCAATTTTTTGCTTTCGCTGATTTCTGCTGCTGAGCGTGTTTTTTTTTTAAATAAAAATCGTATCTGTTCTGTATCGCGTGCTGCTTGCGTATTTCTGCAGCTGTTTTTGAAAAATCGTTTCATTTCAACGGTATTCAACTTTAAAAAAAATTGGAAACAGAACTAATCCTTTCGTGATGATAATGAAATGCTACGTTACTGTAGGGAAGGCATGTTGGAAAATTTATTGTTGCAGTTACCCGTGCGTGTTTGAAGTGTTCTGAGCGGAAGGAATAGCAGCATTCAGTGAAAGTTGAAGCTGCATGGTGAAGGTTGAGCTTTTTTCAAAATATAATAGATATGTGTATGCACGTATACAATAGATTTTGGGACGAATGCAGCGAACAAAAGTTTAGTTTAGAGGATGGAACAGTCAGATGCATAGAATCTTTTGTTTTACCTATTTCTCAAAATACGCATCTATCGTCCAAATTGCGTTTCAACCTCGCACTTATCCTTGCATAAATTATCTATAATTTGGCTGTTTCTTTAACTTGCATTACAATTTTACAAATCTCAAAAGTTTCCTGTCCTTAATCATTTATTTAACAATACTCCTTTATCCCTGCTCGAATTTCTTAAACCAAGGAACTAAATAATTTTACACTCGATTCTCTCGCGTTAATAATCCTTACTGCAAGAATTAACTCGATGATTCCTCTTTAATTGCACGTTCGTTAATAATTTATTTAACAATACTCCTTTATCCCTACTCGAATTTCTTAAACCAAGGAACTAAATAATTTTACACTCAATTCTCTCGCATTAATAATCCTTACTGCAAGAATTAACTCGATGATTCCTCTTTAATTGCACGTTCGTTAATCATTTATTTAACAATACTCCTTTATCCCTGCTCGAATTTCTTAAACCAAGGAACTAAATAATTTTACACTCGATTCTCTCGCGTTAATAATCCTTACTGCAAGAATTAACTCGATGATTCCTCTTTAATTGCACGTTCGTTAATAATTTATTTAACAATACTCCTTTATCCCTACTCGAATTTCTTAAACCAAGGAACTAAATAATTTTACACTCAATTCTCTCGCATTAATAATCCTTACTGCAAGAATTAACTCGATGATTCCTCTTTAATTGCACGTTCGTTATGAGTAGGGAATTTTATGAATATTCAACCGGGTAAAATGGGACGAGCCGTTGGAGTGGCTCTTGGAATTAGTCGAATTTTCGGCCACGTTCGTTGACGAGTTTCGAGCACCGCGTTTAATCGAACGATACCGTATTAAGTGCGCTGAAAGTTTGTAATATAAACGGCATTCAGTTTGTTGTTCATTAGTCACTGTCACGCGTTATTGACACGCGTCGCGATAAACATTTGGCAGGCGAAATAATTCTGAGGATGATGCCGGTATATGAATAAGCATAATCGAAACATTTACAGCATGGTCCGCGTTGTAAACGTTGATTAAGTGATGATGACGTACGGTTGCGTTACAATGCGTGTCAATAATTATCAGAGATTGATTCCCATGAATTTCGTTGAACACAAATTTATGTATGCGGGTGAACACATCCGTATCTCGTCGATAAAGAAAGAGAATATTATTGAGAATTCATTAAAAGAGAATATCTCTATTGTTTCGCGAAAATTATTTCGCAAAGAGAATTTTCGTCTGCCACTAATACACCATATCGTTATAAAAATGAGAAATAACGAAGTAGAACTGTGTTTTCTTTAAAAATACACGCAGTGAAAAGTGATTAAAAAGTACATATTTCTCGATGTATATTCAACATTAAATACGTTTCAGAGATAAATTGAAATTAAATTTTATACAAATACAGCAGTGACCTGCATTCACCTTCTACTTTATTAAATGAAGTCACGTCTGAAGCAAATTCAAATTATTTATTTATTTATTTACGGACAAATGCCCATTATAAGGTAAACATAAGAAACAGAGAAGAGCGAACGAAGTAACGGCGAGTACATGATAGGAAGATACAAATATTAAAAGAAAAGATTATATGTATAAAACATGTAAGCATAGTAAAACAAAAATTATGAGGATAAGCATCTGTATACTTGCGATCTGAATACATTTATGTTGATTGCAAAAAAGTCAATTAATGTACCAATATCATTCGCATACGTACAAATGCGACATAAAAGGATCATAATCCTTGAAATTAGAAAAATAGGAGGGTGGCCTGAACAGAAGAGGCAATTTAGTATATCTAGATGATCCATTGAAATTAACCCTTTGCACTCGGCGCCATCTCGAACGTATTCTCGATTCCTCAAAATCACTATTTTTTTTTTTTACATATCTTGGTAACTGTACCATATTTTGATTTGATATTTTGTGCCATTTTAGTAGAAAACTTCACAGAAATATGCATTTTTGAAAAGGTAGCGCTGGGATAAGTTGATTCCCCGAAAGCACTAATAAATTCTAATATCCCCTGAGAGAAGACAAAGGGTTAACCCTTTGCACTCGAGAGGTGACTGTTAGTCGTCTAATGATACTAACTTCAAAAATTTTCAAAGTCGAAATCTTTTCTAAGATTTGCCTATATTAAATGTTCCTTAGTTTAGTTAAGCCATATTAAAATTTACGTATATAACTATTTAACCTCCGGGTCTGATTAATAAACAAACTAATTGAATTCTGAAAACTTGCGAAGGTTCTATTTAGCTTAAGTCATAAAGGCTTAATGCTTCAGGTGATTGAAATTATCTCAATTCTTTGCTGCGAATCCGCATGAGCCAACCAAATAAATAATTCCTCGCGATTCATCTTTTTACTAAAAATCCACGTGAATCGCGTTTCGAGCACAGCAATGGATTTAGCAGGTGAAAGCGCAACGATATCGGAATTATGTCCACTGCTGCTTTCGCGTACCCTCAACCTCGTCTGCATTAACGTCACGAAGTAAGGCCAGGGAGAGTGGATAGTGTGCCGATATAAAGGAAAATGCCCATTGTCTTCCCGGAATCCACTTTGTTCCGTTCCGTGACCGTTCTTGTAATACACAACGGGCAACGCAGCCAATCAGTGTCCTCTGTGCAGGTTTCTGCGGACGCTGAGAGCAGAGAAGAACCAGGTTCCGTTTCCACAGGCTGAGAAAATCAATCTGCATTCCGTGCACTCAGGATCGCCGTTCTTTCTTATTTAACCACGTGTCTGAGATTCTTATGGTTTACGCAAACTCGCCCGTAGACTCTCGCTTCTCTCCATTAAATCTCCATTCTCCAGCGGGATCCCTGCATCGCGATGAATAATAATGGAAATCGTTCGAAAGAAATGCGAATCGTAACGGGAATGTTCAGCGGCAAGAATGGAAATTGATGTGTTTGGGAAATTTTCTTAGGTTTACGGTTTCTTTTTTATTGAAAAGTCACCGTATACAGTTGTACAATTAAATGTACAATTGTGAATGCAAGTATAAGAGGAGAAGGCAGTATAAAACACAATTCCAAAAAAGTTTGGAAATATTATGTATACCTTAATTTTTATCGTTGCTAGAGTAGAATATTTATAAATCAACGTAGATTACGAATTTCGTTTATTGTGATTTCCTTTAAAAATTAATTCATTTATCTTCCCTGATCCTTTGGTCCTAAATTTTTCCATCCAAGTGTAACTAAGAACTATATCGCAGTTATACTTTTATTACTTTTACTTGTTAAAAATTATGACATCTTGGAAAAATAATCTAATCTCTAAAAAACAATTGCTTCATTAGAAGATTGAATTATTTCATTCCATTCTGAAAGCACAGAGAGAATCCCAAGAGGCACTGTCACCATAAATCTAAATTTTAAATCAGGAAGAAATTCGATCTCCTCTAGCGATCGGGTTCCGTTCGACAGAATTTACCGATATCAAGATCGAAGCTCTCGCTGCTCCATTGCTCCCTCTAACTATTCTCACCCCCCCCCCCTTTAACGAACCAGGTATTTCACTTGCGAAAACCACCGAGGAGCACGAATTAAGAGCGATATTCCGCCGATAGAGCTGTAATCCATGGAATTGAGATTCGCTCGGTTCCCGGGACGGAGTTCGAAAAAGTTTCGATGGCGGCACTTCCGCTTGTAGTCCGTCTCCTTATCGAGCGGCTTATCCGCGGCCTCGTCCAGGCCATCGTTACGATTTCATTGAGCACTTCGCACTCCATTTGGAATGGCGTCGAATTCACGGTGAGAGGATGGTGGTGCTCAAATCGATAGACTTCGTGTTCGATGAAACTCAACAATAATTTATTCACGAGTCGTTTATCAAAGAATCGAATTAACCCTTTGAATGATGAATATTCCTTAATTAACCTATGACTGTTGTGGAAGAGAGAAGGGAAAGGAATGGGATGGGGTGTTTCGTCTGGGGCCTGTTAGAGGACTCATCAGTAAGACTACTTAGCAGGCCCATGCCTTAGTCTCAGGGATACGAAGGGACAGGTCAGAATTCTTATATATGGGAACTGAGGCAGATTCGAGCATTTGCAAGAAAGATCGTCGGATGATCTCTTCTAGCGAGGGCAGGAAGGTCGCCACAAACCCTTTGACTGTTAAATACACCCGCTCGAAGTGTTCTACGAGAACAGTACTCTATTAGTGATTGTGTTGTTCTAAATGGGAGCGAGGAAAAATTGATAATATGGTTGGCTATTGCCACACTCGAGACTTTTAGCCTATACCGACAAATGTTGGGTAACTTCCCATGAAAAAGTGCTGCATCAAAATTTTCATTATTATTGGAATATTGTGCACAGGAGACCACATTCGACTGCATAGTGGTGAGGGCAGGAAGGTCGTCACAAACCCTTTGACTGTTAAATACTCCCAGTTGAAGTGCTCTACGAGAACAGTGTTCTATTAGTAATTATGTTGCCCTAAATGGGAGCGAAGAAAAATTGACAATATGTTTGGCTATTGCCACACTCGAGACTTTTAGCCTATACCGACAAATGTTGATCTAAAAATTGCTTTATCAGGATTTTGGTTATTATTTGAATATTGTGCACAGGAGACCACACTTGGCTCCATGTGTGTCGGCTGTAAGGAGAGTTTTTCTTTGATTTTCTAAGTTGAAACGTGCCGTTGGACACATGTAATGGAACGAACCCGTAGGTAGGAGCGGCAGTTGAACATTTGCTTCTCAGCTGGGGGAAAATGTCCCTGAATGTTTTTGGAATAACGAAACTTTTCCTCGATAGTTTCTAGGCTACCGCCATAACGGGTTTCCTATGCTTCCAATGAAACGCGGGAAACGGGAATGGCCATTAACACGGCCGCTCGGCGTGCGGAAGTTCGCAGACTCGCGTACGCCGCTTGCAACGTTTAATCGCTATTAGCATTGGTTTTCGATTAATTAGCGGCTCGTGACGTTTAACCGAGCCACGGGGATCGAGGTCCGCTTCGTGGGCTTCGTTGGGCTCGAAAGGGGGTTGAGAACTTTGATACAATCATAGGCGGCGCCAGTGTTTATCAGCTGGACGAGCATCGAGGTCCTAGGAGTGGGAGGTTGCGAGTTGGCTGGACTAATTAACGCTGCTAACTAATTAAGGTTTGTCCAGGGAATTTGGACCCCTTTTCGTGGGTTTACTCGATGATGCAGACCTATTTTTATTCGGCCAACGACTATCTTTCACTAGTTCTGGAAAACGAATTTAGATTCCTTTTTTAATTTCTTTGAAGAAGTCTAGAGTACGAATTTAAATTTGTATAAATCTCTTGCGATCTTTTATAATTACAAAGAGATTTCGATATCTCTCTCTGGCCAAACTATTCTTTGCATTAGCTCACTATTGAATTCACTCTTTATTCTTTTTTACAGTATTCCTTAGAATTCGATAGTCAGAGGAGAAATTGTACGTTTTGACTAGAATGTAGAAAGCTGAATTTGTGATTTCTTTGAAGAAGTCTCGAATAGATTGCGTGGATTTAAATTTGTATAAATCTCTTGCGATCTTTTATAATTACAAAGAGATTTCGTTATCTCTTTGGCCAAACTATTCTTTGCATTAGCTCACTATTGAATTCACTCTTTATTTTTTTTACAGTATTCCTTAGAATTCAGTGATCAAGGGAGAAATTGTACGTTTTGATTAGAATGTAAAAAGCTGAATTCGCGATCAGTTTGCTGAAATTTCAAGCGTAGAAGGCCGCAAAGAACTGATTTATGCGTGAGCATTCGACAGTCGAAGGTTCCTCTTTCTGTCGCGCGTACTTAACCACAGCTAATTATACTTGCTAAGCGTTCACCTGCCGCGCCACGGTTTAATTACAGCGTTCGAGAGAGTTTCTTAAGAGTAATTACGCTGATCAATGAGGCCCCGAAAGATCGATCGCGCAATTTCCTTGTTCTGGTGCGCGTCTCCCCTGTGAAACAGAATGGAAAACCCGTTCGGCGTGTTTGCTCCGCGTCTCGCGTGCATCTTCTTCACGTGTCAGCGCGTACTTCATCATCACCGTGTGCGTGTTCGTGGTCAGTCAATAATTAACGATAATACGGTTCCTGATGAAACGACGGAAGCAAACATTTGCATGCCCCGTTCTGGACGTTTAAGATACAACCTTATCGGGGCTTCTTAAACGTTTCCATTCCTATCGCGCGCGTTTATTGAAAATTATTTCTGCATCATGGAAAACTTGTAAGTTCCTCTTCGAAACAGGTCCATTGAGTCGGGGCGCTCTAACGTGATCGATAAAGCCGTTGTCTTTTATGCTGGTGTTTCATTGTTCTCTTCCCATCGAACTCATTTTGTTTCGTTGTTAAAATCCTCGAAAACAACTTTTTACTTAAATTCGTGGAATTAATGGAATTTATATTCCGCTGAATTATCTAGAGTAATAGGAATTAATGAAGTCGCTCTCTCATAATAGGGAAACAATCAACAAGACCGATGAGATTGAAGTTTAATTATAATTAGGATAATGAAAGTAGTTTCAGAGTGTTCCTATTAATCCTGGAAAATTCGAAGGACAAAATTGACATAAATAAGCAGCAGTATTGATTGAATTTTTAATCACAGGTTAACATTTGCCTAAGACAAAGGTAACGCAGAAATTTTTCTCACGCGACTTTCAATTATAGAGAAAGATAATTCTCCAATAATTTCCAAGTACTTAATCACAATCAAAACCTCAAAAACTTCCTTTCGAACGGTTCTGTTCTTCGACAACGTTAGCATTCGAATAGAATTCGAAAATCAAACTTCCCTCCTTCCCAAACAACTTTCCAAAGCCTTTTCGAAGCTCCTCTGCGAACATTCTCAGAGGCGTCGAAAATACGGATGAGAATATTCGCGGAATCTCGAAGCGAGTCTCATCGTGTTCGTTTTTTCATCGACTCTCATCGCTTCGGTTCCAGAGTTTCCTGCACAAGATGAATTCTTCGCCGGCGAGGTTCCAATAAATCGCAGGCCCGATTGTAATGAAAAACGCGCTACACGAGAATCGGCTTAGCGGCGCGGCGGGATGGCGAACGAGGCCGCGAAGAATTCGTTTCTGGCCGTGCAACAGATGCAAATCGAGCCAGGACGAAGAGCTTTCCGCGTGAGAATGGAGGACGGGCGTATTGGGATGAGGCGACTCGATATTCAGTTATCGAATCGACGCGTTGCGACCGGAAGACGTTGGTCGTGCTCGGCCTGATTAACGCGCGACTCGCGTGGAAACCTAAGAGCCGATTACGCGCAGTCCTGTCGGGAATGCTACGTCGTTTTTCCTTTTTTCCGCAAAAATTCCATTACAGGTTGATGTAACGCGCTTGCAAGTAACTGTTGCTCTTCGAGGGACTTCCTGGATTGGGTCGATTTCTGCGTGGAATCGAACGAGGGGAGGTTAACCCATTGACTGGCACACAAATCTAGCACGTCTTGCCCTGGGTGCCACGGTCTTATTTTAAAAAAGACGTTTTAATAGTTTTTAATAAAAATTGATAATTAATATATTCTCTACACTACATATATTTTTCATTTATGCTTTATAGTAATTCCTAACTTGAATGGTCATTCGTAGCCAATCTAAACTTGCAGCACACACTACGAGATATCTCGTAGTTGGCAGTCAATGGGTTAATCCGAGCATCGATCATTGATCGAAAATCCTGAATAACATCATTGCTTCTCCTGACACCTTTTCTTCTTTCAACCTTTATTTACCTAATCGCGACTTAAGAAATCACAACTTATTTCTTAGCGATCAGCATCGAATACTTTACAGCTATTACAATTGCTTAAATCGCCTACTCGTAACTGGTAATAATTTTTGTAAGGTTATTGACCTTTCCGATCAAGAACTTAGCAATTACAGCGGTGCGTAATTCGTAACTCATGAAATTTGTATTATTATTATTTTTTGTTTTTTTTTTTTTATTGTTCTTTTGCGTCCTCATCTTACTCGTGTGATCTACTTATATATTTTTTCCTTCTATTGTAACAAAGGATTTACTCCCTGAAAATAAATAAATAAATAAATAATTGGATTTGTGAATTTTCACGTATTTATGAGAAATTTGAGATCGCAACGTGATATGGAATGTGTTTATATAGTGTTTAAAAGGGTATGAGGTTTGCATACTTTCTGCATTTTTGCTCGCTTGAGTTTCTTGTAATTGTATAAATCCTTATTTTCGTGAAGGTAGGAATTTATATTCATTATATTTATATTTTTATTCATAATTTATTAATTTAAAATTAATATATTGAAATATCTAAGGAAAATTTGTCGTACTGTAATTTAACTAATTCAACTAACTTAAAATAGCATTTGCTTCGAATTTCCACCCGTTCTAACTTGGATATTACAATAATCGACACTTTCCCTCGTTTAACGAAAGCGAAAGATCCCAAAAATCTCGAGGAATCTCCTGAGAACCCGTTGTTAATTTCCAGATTAATTATAATAGTATTTGCATCGAATTTCCACCCGTTCCAATTTGAATATTACAATTTTCGACACTTTCCTTCGTTTAACGAAAGCGAAAGATCCCAAAAATCTCGAGGAATCTTCTGAGAACCCGTTGTTAATTTCCAGCTTAATTATCACGCCTTCCTACGCAATTTAATACTAAACCTGGCGTGAAAATCGTGCGTTGCCGTTGAGTAACCACGAAGCTGCAGCCAGTTTATGCATCGTAGATAATTATGTTACGCAAACGCGCCTGCCGGGCTGTAGTTGAATCGCAACCTTGCGGAACGCGACGATTCAAAAGCGGAAAACCGTCGTTTATCGTCGAACGGAGCACAGAAATTTCGACGTGGCCGTTTTGATAAATCTCCGGAAATCGAGGATGTAACGATCGTTTTTTTCTTTTGTTTCCCCATAGGGGGAAAAAATGTTTCCTTTCGTTAATCGAATCGGCTGTCCATATCGCAATGTAACGAGAGATTTACGGAACGCATTCGTCTCGTCGCTTCGAGAATCGACTGCCGTTTTGCATTTTATTGCGACACCTTTGGTCTCTGTTACTCGTCATTTTTTTCGCTTTGCTCTTTCTCTCTTCTCCCGTTTCGTGTAACACGGCCATTCGAACGAGAGCACGTTCTTTGTCGCGTGATTTAACGCTCGCATTCCGCTTATTGGAATTTATGTTTGCCCTACGTGAATTATGAGGATGATTAAAATCAACCGTGAAATCGATGCATGAATGGTAGAGGGCGGGTGGGAAGGGGGGGGGGACGTGATACTGTAACGCTTTAATGAAACGTTGCTCTTTGTTAAGGCGAGGCACCGTTTTGTTTGATTAGCGAAATGGACGAGCCGAAAGTGATTTACATAGATACATAGGATACGTTTAGGGGATTTGTTTAACAGTATCATCTTTGCATTTCATCTTAAGAATTTAGGTCAACAATCCAGCAGCTCCAATTCTGATTTTAGTTAATCATAGGTTCTGTTTGATTTTAAATGCTGTAAATAATTTCAGTTTTATTTAAGTTTAATTAATCAGTTTTCATTTAAGTTTAAATAATTAATCAGTGTGCAGATGCCAAAATTTAATCCAAATTCAAATTTTCAAAATTTTACGTTAATCCTTGTAACCTAACATCTACCATAAGTATTTAACTTTTTTTTTAAAGAAACGTAGGAATCAAGACAAAAATGAATCGTTTTTGGTTAAATGTTTTTCGTTTTTTTTTCTTAATTTTTGTCTTTCTTTTTAATTATTGCAGCTCTTTAATTATCACGCTTGATACAATGAGATTATCGGAAATTCGTATCAGAGCTCCCACCGGTTTTCCAATCCGAATCAATAGTTCGCAGTCTGTTACCACGTTAAGGGTTCGCGTGTCGAGTTAATATTCGACCATAGCACGGGGAACCGTGGCATGCAGTGAGCAATCTGGAAATCCAATACGAACACGCAGACAACATTGGCGATTATCATTCCTAAGTGTTAACAGAAGGAACCGTCGAGTAATTAAACTGCTTCCTCCTTGTGCCTCGTTTCAGAAATTGCTTCGGTACTCCAGAAAGTTATCGGCGAACAAAGAGAAACAGGAAGAAGCAACGAGCATGGTTAATTAGAGCTCGTCGACTATCCAGCGGTTCATTTTAAAATACTATAATTTTTACGAGTCGTCCCAAATCACGCGATACCTGGTTTCGATCGATTTCAAATTGTTCGTTCATTGTACGAGAAGCTATCCTCGGATTCGCTTTAAAATACGCCTTTTCTCTGTGCAACCTCTGGCAAGTTGTTCATCCCCGTGGATGGCGAAGCAGAGAGAAGGCAAGTCAAAGAGAACAAATTTCCTGAGTTGAAAATTAAAAAGTGGAGGTTGAAAAGGTTGCCTGGCAATTTAAGAGGGACTCTTTCTTTCTTTCGGTTTCGTTTGTTTTATGCTGCAACAAACGACCGAGGCCGCCGTTAGTTTTCCTCTCCTTTTCGCCCTCATCAACACGCCAAAAAAAAAGGCGAATAATTTCGAATAAAACAATCGACAGTTTCGTCAAAATTGCTTTTTGCCTCTCGATTCATGGTGCTCTAAACGTTCAGCTGTTCCGTGGAAAATGTTTTTAAAACGCATTTACCATGCGTCAGAACACAATGTTCTTGCGCTACGTACAATGCTGCCAGCACTGCTTAATGACGGGCTAATTAGCGTGTCTCAAAGAATGATGATAGAAGGCTAATTAGTCTGTCCCCTACCCCCTCCTCCACGATATCCCAGCGAATCGTTTCAAGTTTTTAAAAGTAGCAGCCGCTCGTTCTTCTTCCCGTTGAATTTTCCTCGTTTGATTTCCTTTTTCGACCCAATTCCGGCTCGCGGAGGCGTACAAATATTTTCAATGAGCAGCGGCCACAAAATTTTTATCCGGGATCGTTACATCGCTGAAAATTCTTGCTTTCAAGCCCTTCGTTCGTATCGAGGCGATTTACTGGGCGAAACGAGAGTAGGGGCGAAAGTGCAGGAGGGCGCAAGAGATACCGAGGTTCTGTCTGTCGATGAAGGAATGATGTTCGACTTATTCGAGGTCCGAGAACAAAGGCGATTACTTCCAGAGAGGATGCTATTATCGGGCTAAGGAGCACGGGGCCTTCGTTTCATCGTCTCGAGCACGTAGACTTTCTACCCCAATCGTCTTCTCCCTTGTTTCTATTTTCTATGCTTCCTATTTTCAATTCCGTGGTGGGCGGGGTATCCACGTCATTATTTTAAAGAGAGCTATTGTTCAAGAACTATTGCCTCTAACTAGGAATCCTTTCGTCGTAGGTTTAATTATTTACCTACTCCACTTAATTTTAATCGTTATGTTTAGGCAAATAATTCTTCTTTTGTTACGGGTATAAAAGGAAAAATAAATGTCACATTTTTTTAACAGGAGGCACTCTAAATTAACCCTTTATCTGACAAGCATTGAAATTTTAAATAAACAAATTTGGGAGTTATCCAAGTTAAGTATGTATGCCTTTTCTAAGAGAGTGAAGAGCTGAAAAAACTTTATTAGCATAATTTATGTAATGGGCATAAATAATTAGGGCATGTTGCTCTTTCACCATTGGTCAACATTACCAGATAAAGGGCCAATTTAAATCCGATAGCCTTTGTTATTGTAAAATTATTGCTTTGAGAGTAACAAGGAAGTATATGTTTTGAAACAACAGAATTTATTCAATAAATCTTACGCATGTGTCACATAACTTAGAAATTATTTATGTGAGTGATAAAAGTGTACAGATTAATAATGAAGAAGTAAGAATATTTAATTCGTGTGATGTGTTTTAATAAGATGCACGAATTTCACTTTTGTAAGGTACATACAATTACTTCTGACTTTCATCGTATATTCTGGTGCCTATACTTAACTCATGTTTTGAATAAAAATTATTTTGAGTAGAAATTATTGTTCACAATTCTGACAATCCTTTCTACACACAAAGTTATTCCGAAGAATGTCAAATTTGAGGAAAAGAGAAATTTTTATCGATCCCCTCTGTGTAGTAGATAGTGTATATTTCGGAGGAATGCTGTGACCTAGAAAGAAGGATGGTAGGAAACGGTCAAATTTATGGTCCTTAACCCGTTCACTATTGATACCGTTTCTGAAGCTTCCCTCCGAAGTCGTATCTAACAGCGGTCCCGAAATTGGAGGCGCGAATGTAAAATCTGGTCGTAAAATTCAGTTCGTTTCGCACGACACTGTTGGTCGATACAACACTTCTGCATTGGAACGAATTACATCAAATTTTGCCGAGTTTACATCCTTTGAGGCTGTTACTCACGCTAGAGGTGCTCTCAGTGCGCAGCTCTTTGATATCACCCTTGAATATTTGACGGTGGAATGGAAATTTTAATTCTTTCGCCTGCCGTTCCAAGCGACCAAATCGTCACAGGTAATAGTCGATCATCTCTTCATCGTGAATAACAATATAATCAGTGTTGGATTCACGATTATAACAATGTATTCGATAAATGAACGAGTGCGTGTGCAGTTTTTATTAAAACTGTGTTACACGTGCTCGAAGGATTTGTTATATAAAATTTTTTTCATTCTTGTTTGTAATCAAAAAATATTTCACACGAAAGAAATTAAAAGGTACTATTATTAAAGGGTTCTATTTCGAATTATCGAATTTTTATTTATTTATGGAATTATTTGGAATGGAGAAAATTGATTCCAAAAGTTTTCTTTGTCAAGCGCCTGACTATTTTTCTTTCAAAATTTAAATTAATCAACTATATTTTTTCTACACTTCTCAATATTATTTAATAGCTTCTGTTCAATTTCTTATTCCTCAAAACAACTCGAACGATCCTCTATCGGTCTCTGAACATCGTCCTGTTAAATTTTAGGCCCGCACAAATGGGTTCAATACTTGTCAGCCAAAACTCGTACATGTTCACCCAGGCTGAACGACAGCCTTACCTTCTCAGAACAAACAGGCGCGGGAACTCGAGGAGTTTCTTTCGACGTGCTCAATTTAGATGCTCGAGGGGAGGGATAAAGGGCGCGGGGCAAAAATCTTTCGTAGGAACGAAACGCCTGTTTCGTGCGTATCCTACGTTAAAACGAACGACCCGGGACCAGCGAGGGACGGCAAGGGGGTGTCTACTTACGAAAATAAGTCCGGGCCATTTGGTTAACTCTGCTCCTCCACGAACTGGCTTAACTTTTTAACGGACCAAAATTGCACAACTTCCAGCCCTGTTCCCCTCTCTCGGTTCATATGGCCAACTTTTATTGAAAAACTTCTTCTTCTTTGTGGCGTGCACCACATTTATTTTCGCGTTGCCGCGTCCCGGACTTGTCCGCGCAAACTGAATTAAATTTTTCCTCTGCGAATTTCGGTTCTGTGACGAGTGACAAATTTCTACAACCCGGGAACACGATACGTGAGGAATTTATTTTACGTAGAAATGGACAAATTGCAATTTTCAGGGGGCATGTTTCGAAGTTTCTAGTTACGACGGTGTGTTGCACGATTTTGCCAGATTTATTTGCAATACGAAACACGTGAATTCATTATGCTTCGAGTTGGGAATAATTTAGTTTGGTCGGCGAAAATTTTATTATTGGCTATAGGTTGTGGTCTGGTGTGCGTGGCTATTAAACTAAATATTCTTATGGGAATTCAAACGTGCAAATTTTCAGCTCTCTTAAACGCAGTACCTTGGAACTATAATGTCGGCAACCATAATTCATTGTCAGCTGCCGAGGTGTTTCAACATTTATGTGTCTGCTTGGGACATCGCACAGCTTCTCTGTATGATAATTCTGTTAACAGTATTGAAATACTAATCGCTGTTAATTTCTGTTTGTGATAGTTATAATTAGCAGAAATATATAGTTGAAGTTTTCAAATAAATTAATTGTACGGAATAAATTTTTAATGATTATTACTAAACTTGTCTGTGGGTTACTGATAATTGTACCGGTGATTGTGAATGCGAATTGAGTCAAACATTTTTCCTAAAATTAACATTTTCGTCTTTTTTGTGACATTGTTCATTTCGATTCTTAAATTTTCCGAATACTTTCCCTGAAATTTTTGACTTGCACCACTTTCATAGTCACCATCTGTGCAATTGTTATAGTGAAACCTTTTATAATTGTGTTACACGAGATTTTCTCAGGGATCGTTGGATTTTCCATGGTTTATTTGCTGATGCTTATCAGTTATACGTGTTGACGATAAACTTAACCTAAGCTCTAGCGGTATAGGTGTTCAGAATTTATGTGTTACACGTGGAATAGCAATCTGTATGCCTTCCATAGAGAAGTCCCTGTACAATATTAACAGGGCAGTTGATCGATGCGATCACGTACAGGCTGTTCCGTAATTTACGCAGCAGGGTTTCGATATATTTGCCGCTTTGTTGAATCTGTCCCTTCAGGGATATCACGTTAGCGTCAGCCATTGTCTCTGACAGATCCTTCATTTTGAAAAAAAAAACACCTTTGACGTCATGTTTTCAAACCTACTGCCTTACTGCTCTACAACCCTTTCACGTTGTACTAAATTTAGTATCAAATTAAATCGTGAAGTAACGATAAAAATATAACACAGCATAGTACAATAATAAGTAAATAAGTAATAAGTTAATTAAATAAAGTAAATTATTGCTATAAAAATTATAAAAATTTTTTGAATGACCGTAGCTTGATTAAAAGAAATTATTTTTTAGCTGTAATATTGTAATATGTTAACAATAATTAGGAGACGATGATCGGTGACTTTGTTATTGAAAAATAGTGAAACTAAATATGGTTCTAGTAATTGAAAGTACTGTGTTTCCACGAGAGATCTGATTAAATGAGATATCGAGTGCTTCTTTAAATTAAGACTCTTAGATGGTCATAGAAATTGAGGATACCCAATCCCCTTCGAAAATTAAGATATCGAGTCCTCTGCAAAGTCGAGGATATCGAATCCTCCTGGAGATCATAGACACTGACTTCAAATTCTAATCAGAAAATAGAGGTCCTTCGATCATGGCCGAGTTGAGAATTAATTCGAGCGAATTAGGTCCTCCGAATTCGAGCACGTGCAATCTAATGAACTGTTCTGCGACTTGATAAACTAACAAACGAAAGTTCCAAAGCACGAAATTCCATTAAATCCAATAACGAAAACTGGATTTATTTAAATAATACTTTCATGGTAAAAAAGGCTTTAACTCCAAGGATCTCTTCTTCTCTTCAAATCATAAATATTACAAGATAAAAGCTTATAAAGTAGCAAAGCAACAATAAAAAAGGCGTCATACAAAATATTCTTTACTAATTTTATTAATTTATACATACAGTTGAACATTTTATCAATAACCTTACATCCTTCATGCGATCACTAAAAACGAATCACCGTTGTAGTGTTAGAATAATAATAACATTTATTTATTGATTACGGAACTATAGTCACAATATTATGTACAAATTTTACGACTTTCTACACGGTATAACGTCTAATTCTGCTCTTTTTGACCAGAGTAAACTGTCGCTAACCCTTGGCCTTTCTCCCACCACGTACCTCGGAAAAATCCCTCAAGTATCGCCATATTTGGGCATATTCCAAAAACACGACCATATTTGGGCATTTTTCGAGGGCCTCATGCGTCGCCAAGGGTTTTCCCCAAGCAGGTCTGAAATCTCGCAGTTCACCCCTCACTTTATCTTACCCTATAAAATTAATTACGATACTACACCGTTGATCTCGAACAAAATTTTATTAACCACGATGCACGCAACTCTTCTTAACGACTACGTACCCTTAATAATCATAGTTACCGCGAGAAAAGTCACGGTACAAGGGGTTAATTAACGATCCCCAGCCACGAACCGCCGAGGAAACTCTATCTCCTTTCATGCTCCTGTAACCGGATACCGAGCACGCGGCAGCTTCCGGTAAGTTAAGCGTGGGTCGTTGTTGGGAACGATTCGAACTGCGTCGCGAGAAACGCCGTACAGCCGGGAAGACGGCTGGAAGACGGCCGGAAGTTTCGATACCAGCAACGAAACGTTGCACCGCTGTGAATTATTCAGAAAGTTCCCACTTGAAGTTGGATTATTGTTCGAAAACGCGGGTGCTCGACGATTCGGGATCTGATATTCGTTGCGCGTGCACTTCACCTTTTCGCTGGGGCGCGCTTGTGACAAAATATGATCGTTGTGAACGGAGCGCGTTACTGATTAATCGACACTGAATGCTACGAAGTATTTCACATACAAAATATGAAACAAAAGTATACAGTAGCGGATGAAAGATTAAGACCAAAGGGTTAGGGAATATAAAGTAACTCGTATATGAGAAATAGCGCGATAGACAAATTTCGTGTGCTATACTAATTAATAAGTACTATACTGTCTTATTAATAACAGAAATGAAAGCATAGACAATATTCATAATATTTTCTCGTCTTAAACTTATGTCCGCTACTGTATATGATATAAACGTATATCGTTCGTTATGCTCGCTCTTCGTATCCGAGCGCCCATTTTTCGAGAGCGTATACAGGGTGTTTCTAACGAAGCTAGGAGAAAATTGAAGGGGTGATTCTATGCAACATTCTAAGATGAAAATCAAGAGTAACAATATTGCGTTTGACGCTTTGTTTATGAGTTATAAGCAACTAAAGAGCGGGCTACTTTACGCCTGAGAGCAGGCAAACGGAGCAACACAGTAGTAATGTCAATGACTACGCAGTGATGCTCAGTCGAAACTACTTTGAATTTCTGTGAAGGAAACATTAATCCTTTCTACTCAAAAATATTACTGGGATTGTATTCATATGTCCTTGTAGATTCTTGTCGAGTATCTAGGTTCAATAATGATTCTACGATTTCGTCTTAAAATATGTGACGGGATCTTGTGTGAGTTTTTGATTCGTTAACGTGTATTTCCGTAGCCGTTCAAAGCTAAGCCATATTCCGCACGTAGTTACGCCTAAGTATCGTTGCATAGTCATTGACGTCACCTACCGTGTTGCTCCATTTGCCTGCTCTCAGGTGTAAAGTATAACTTTAATAAAAACGTATATTCATAACTAATAAACTAATAAACTATAATTAATAAAAACTAAAAACTTATAACTAATAAACAAAGCATCAAACGCAATATTGTTACTTTTAATTTTCATTTTAGAATGTTGCATAGTGTTACCCCCTTCAATTTTTTCCCAGCTTTATACAAACACTCTGTATATACGCTCTTCGTAGCGAAAGGGTTAACGGAACAAAAGTGCGAAGTGCGGGAGAGGTCGAGCGCACGTGCGCGGCGTACGCGTTCCTCATAATTTAAGTTTGCCATGCAAATGTAACGGCTGCTAACGACGGGGATGCAAATTCCCGTTGATACGCAGGGCCGACACAGAGCGCGTGTTTGCGGGAGGGGCGGAAGAGAGCATCGTAGTCGCTTCGAGGGTTTATCCGTTCGTTATCGCGTTCCGGCGTTTGTTTGGCGAACTCGAGGCCGCGCTTTTATGATCGCACCGGCGCGCCGCGCTCTGCTTGCGATTTTCCGAGCAACCTCTTTCGTGATGGTATGGTTATCATAGACTATGGGGTATGAGAAAGAATGTTTGTATGGAAAGACGAGTGTGGCGAGTGTGTATGATAAACTTTGTAAGTAGAAATTCAGGTTTGTGTTGTGGAATGAGTGTAGAGAAGTGTGATCTGTGTAATTTGCATATGTATGGTATAGATAGAGAGAGTAGCGATAAAAAGGCAGTCAGTGTGATAACAGTGATCATAGTAACGAGAGATATTGATATATATATAGAGAGAGAGAAAGAAAAAGTAAGAGTATGTCTCAGAACGAAGTGATCTTCAATGTGTTCAATTTTTATGTTATATTTCGTCGTGTTATAGAGTTAATATAGGGTTGGCTAAGTGTTAACACATCTTTTGCGAGCGCGGTTTGGGCTGCGTAAACACCGAGGGCGGGCATATCCAGGTAGCAATAGCAATAGCTCGAAATTGAATTTTGGTCTGAACATTTTCTTTGTTTCTTTGTTTCTTTGTTACCGTGTTTCTTTCTTCCTTTGTTTCTGTGTATCTTTGTTTCTTTCTTCCTTTTGTTTCAGGGTTTCTTTGTTCCTTGCTAAACATTGCGATTGTGATCTCAGTCTCCCGCATACAACGTCCAGTATTTTCGTAAACGTGATTACAGTTTCCCACGCTGAACGGTCAGCCGCAATAGGACTGTGATTCACGTCACCCGCGAAAGATGTGTCAATTGCAGCTTTGTCGATCGACTCGTATCTCCTTCGAACGTCACTGAATCGGCGCCTCGTTACCCGGCTAATTAAATCCAACGACCATGAAACACGGCACTCGATGATGATCGGGATACCAATTCGCGCGGATTTCGTATCGATGACTGTAACCCGCTCGGAAATCGCGCATTAGATGATTAATCGCTGGTACGTTCGGGTCCGTCAAACGTCTGAAGTGAATCGGTGAACACAGATTGGGCGTGTCCCCGTTGATTTATCGACGGAAATCATACCGTGGGAGACGACTGGTCGAATCGATCGATTCTCTAATAGTCGTCGCGTGCCGTCTCGTTTTCGAGCACCGGAGTTTCGTTCGATCTTGATGACACACACACACACACATATCATATTAGTGAGCGATGTAACGGGAGGCGGAGATCAGTGATGGGATTCGAGTTTTATACGTGGTTTCACGAATCCAAGTGAATTCAGATGTGGAAGTTGCGCTGTCTGGAATTAGAATATCAAGATCTCTACGTGGCTCGCTTTGAATGCATGTAAATCTTTTGAAATCGACGATTTTCGGTTTATATCGATAATTTCTGTGGAGTTTTAACGTCTTTTTGTAATGTGTTACAAAGTCACAAAAATTCTGAATTTGTAAGGGATAGGAACTGCTGAAAGACTTTTTCAATATCCTCTTATTTTCTAGATATGTGTACAAGAAAAAGTGAAAATCAAAACACTAAGTCGTTTATTTTATGTATAATCATTCAAAATTGAGTGTAATATAAATTTCAGTATATGAAGCTTGCTGCAATTTCAAAACACGTGTGATATCTTTCTTCTTTTTCTTGGTGAAAGCATATAATGGGACATCCATGCTTAAATAATTCTAGAATTGGAAGAAAAGAAAGAAATCTACAGTGGAAATATAATACAGTATATCAGCAGTTAATCCAGTAGAAGCAAGTAGCATTATTCCTACGAGGAAAAAATAGCTCCTAGATTCTGGCTAATTTCTGACTTATTCTACTGCTTGGTTTCATCGCTAGCTGTGATAGTAACAGCGTCACCTGACCGATTTGCAGTGTTAATGTGAAACGACGTTGTTACGGATTCAGCTAACCCGTTACGCTGACCGAGCAATTTCCAACGGAACCAGCAGGCCTTGGTTATCTTGGAAAATCAGCTGCTTATACGGACAACTCGTACGAACACGAAGTTATGATTGGTTTGCTTATCCCAAGAGCAACTTCATTGTTGTTTTTTAATGAGATTTATCAGATGTACCGGTTAATGTATACTGGAATAACGCGATTGAAGTATAGAGCGAGCTTCTGTTACGCGATGCATCTCATGCAAGCTAGAAATTTGTTGATAAATTAATTTTTCAGAAGATCTTGCTGTTAGTGCCATCTTTAATTTTTATTACAGCTAATTGGTTTAAAAATAATAGTTATTAGGAAACCGCGAGATGAAAAATAAGATAAATACGAACATTTCGCTATGGTCAGGTTTTTATTTTTTTATGATTATCATAAAGGATTTGACCAATTGATTTATAAATAATAGTTATTAGGAAACCGCAAAATGAAAAATAAGATAAATACCAACATTTTGCTACGGTCAGGTTTTTATTTTTTTATGATTACCATAAAGGATTTGACCAATTGGTTTAAAAATAATAGTTATTAGGAAACCGCGAAATGAAAAATAAGATAAATACAAACATTTTGCTATGGTCAGGTTTTTATTTTTTTATGATTATCATAAAGGATTTGACCAATTGATTTATAAATAATAGTTATTAGGAAACCGCAAAATGAAAAATAAGATAAATACCAACATTTTGCTACGGTCAGGTTTTTATTTTTTTATGATTACCATAAAGGATTTGACCAATTGGTTTAAAAATAATAGTTATTAGGAAACCGCGAAATGAAAAATAAGATAAATACAAACATTTTGCTATGGTCAGGTTTTTATTTTTTTATGATTATCATAAAGGATTTGACACGAAATGGTCCCGGCAAAATGATATTTTAAACGCTGAAACGTTTAAAAACACACAAAATATAATAATATTGTCTGTCGAAAGAAACGAGTTTCAAGCATTTTTGGAAAAACGTCTATTACCATTCTGTTACAGTGAAAAGTTGAATTTCTTTCGATCTCGTTAACGATACTTCCGGTAACTTTGTAATTTCCAAGTGTAGCGAACACTTGCTACTGTCAGTAACTTCGAGATTGTCCTTCGACGAACCTGCACTCGAGGTCCTGCACGGAAGTTCGATCATTCTCGTCGGTGGTCGTTACAAAGTTGAGATCGTTATTTTTTTCTGTTTTTTTCTTTCAGAAGAATAATTCGTGTATACAGCTGCGAGACGTCACCGATGGCACATAATAGTGTTTTTCGATTCTCCTTCATCGAATCGTTACTAATCTTTTGGATAATCTGCTATATATCAATTTCACTTCCTTTTTCGCACGAGGAGATAAAGGTTTATCCATGCACCATTCATTTTTTCTCTTTATAGTACGTTTTTATTTGTTTTATTTTATATACGCCACGTGTGGTTAACATTTTATGACACAGCAGTGGTTTTTAATGGTTTTTCACCGGGAACGTTATTAATCTGTTGATCCATGTGCTTTCCCCAATTTTATTTCACATAAGAGTTTAAAAATGGACAGTGTAGTGGTTTATTTTAATTGCCTTTTATCGTGGCACTATCCGGAAAACATGTTTCCGTAATTTTTGTTTCATATCCCCTTTCACAGAAGCAACTAAAATTTCATAACGCAATACCATCGTTTTTTTATTCGTTCCTTTCAATGTTTTAACCAGCCAATTTTAATTAATTTCCATTTCAGTTTAAAAGCTTACAAATTCGTCGATGTCACTATTATTCACAAATAATATGAACGTTTCCGATATACATATACGTATACAGGTATATTATCAGCCAAAAGTTTGGAACTACTTTTTAATTTAAAACTCCGTTAAATTTCCGACTATTTTATTGAACATCTGAAAGTTAATACCGTACTGAATTTCTTTTTCAACAACTTACAGCCTTCAGAGAACCTTTAATTAGCGATTAAAAATTTTCAGCCGAAAGTTTATACACGCACGAAAGATAGGTACTCTCATTCGGTTTATAGAGGCCGAAGTTGTGTTTGCCGATGTAGAATGCGTTTTCGTGCGGCGCGCTTTATACGAGGGGCGTTTACAAAGTTCTGGAAATTTAGTTTGGCCGATAAGATAAACAAGCTGCTTCTAAAGCGTCTATCTTCATCCGCGAGCACAGTCCCGTTAGTTTACTCGCGACAGTTTCCGATTGCAGATGCATCATGCGTACGAAGTTAATATCGGTGCTTTCGAAAGCCGCAAAAACGGAATATCATCTTCAGTTTACTTTTGCTTCTAACAATTTCCTAGCTTCTACACATTCTTCCTCAAACTTGCGATTCTCAAAATCTTTTCAATACCCCCCAATTATCTATTTTTCAGAATTTTTTAACCTTAACCAAACCATCTTTTCATTTCTACAATTTTTAAATTTTCTTCAATACATCCAATTATCTATTCCCAATCCACAGAATCCTCTTGACAATTTTTCCTTTCACTCTTGCAATCTAAAGTTCTCCAATATCTCTAATTATTTCCGCATCTCACAATTTTGCAATTTTTTTCAAATTCTCAACTACCTCCACTTCTCGCAATTTTCTAATTTTTTTCAAGTATCTACCATCAAAATGAAAACCGTGCCGGGGAATACGTTATTTTACCAAGCGTCCACCGTCAAATCAAAGGATAATATTGTAGTAATGTGATCGAGCGGATGCGAGGCTGGAAAGGTCAGAGGAGTACTTGAGTTGGACGATTGTCGCGTGAACGCAGAATGTTTAGGCTCGAATGTTTCTAAGGCGTGAAAGATGAGAACTTGAGAAAACAGTGCGACTGAGAAATTCTGGGTAGTCGTGACCGAATGCGTAGAGTGAGAAAGATTGACAATTGGAATGAAAGGAAACGAGTGTTTGGAAGAATATATGACGGGGAAAATGCGAGCGCGAGGCAGAAAGTATTAGACGACGAAGGCAGAAAGTATGGAACGTAGAAAGAGTGTTGAAGAAGCGAAGTAGTCAGCGTAGAGCGAAGGACTGTGTAGTTTACGAAGCATAGGCGTAGTTTGCGAAGCATAAGCGTAGTTTGTTATTTTGTGTTCGTTTGTGTTATTTTTAGTTTTATTAAATACACGTATATTTATTATTTTATTCACTCTTCTTTCTTTTCCTTTTTCAATTTATAACCTTTCCTATAATATCGAGATAAATATGCTTGAAAATCGCGTGCCCCGCATAAGAGAAGAAAGAAATTTCACGAGAAATTTTCTGTTCTGAAAGCGTGCGCGTTGTTGATCCCGATGGAAATTTCATGGTTACAAGAGACGGGGCTTCGACGAGTAGGCTTTACGGGGCCACATCCCCCTTCAGACGTTCGAGGGATGGAATTCGTTTGAGCTTCGACATTCTCCAGGCTCGTAAAAGAAAGGAGGGGTAACGAAGGGAGGGAGGGAGAGAAAGGGACACTCGAGACTTTCTCAGACCGATATACGAGACACCTCGTTCCTAAGGGGTCTCGCTAAAGGAGCCCACTTTCGATGGTCACCAACAGTCGAACAAAACTAATGGCTGGAGCATTTCTCCCCTTTCAAATCCTCCTTCCACCCTCGCCGCTCCTTTCTTCTCTTTTCTCGCCAAGGTCGACGGTAATTGTGCCCATTTTACAACGGTCTCGACCATTGAAGTCGCGGAGAGCTACCATGGACGGTTGACAATAAGATTTAAAGGACCGTTATCGATAAAAGTGGTATACAGCGAGTCGCGAAAGATTTGGCGCAACCCTTGAAAGTGATTCTTTGTGTCCGTTCTGTGGAAGCGTTGGATTGCGAACAGATTGTAATACGAGCGGTGCTCATTTAGCATTCTCTTTCATTTAAATTTTAACGCATTAAATAACAAACACATTTAAATTCTCTTTCGACTGCCTCGCGCGCGTTTCTCTCGCGCCCTATCGTATTCTCTCACGCGTTCATTATCCTGCATTCTGTTGAATCAGTAAAAATGAACAACGTAATTTCGCTGGGTTTTTTGAAATAGGGGTTGGTACGAATAGGCGATGTGTGAAAATAAAAGAGTGTCGTGTAAGAGTGTGTCGTGTGATAGAAATAGATATTAAAGTTAGAGGTACATATTAATCTCAACAATTCTATATAATATGATTTTAGAGTTAATTCTATAATCTAATATTTTATAATTAAGAATATAAGAATGTAATATAATTTATTTGAAAATAAAACAGTGTCGTGTGATAGATATAGATATTGAAGTTAGATACATATATTAATCTCAATAATCCTATATAATATAATTTTAGAGTTAATTCTATAATCTAATATTTTATAATTAAGAATATAAGAATGTAATATAATTTATTTGAAAATAAAAGAGTGTCGTGTGATAGATATAGATATTAAAGTTAGAGATATATATTGATCTTAACAATTCTGTGTAATATGATTTTAGAGTTAATTCTATAATCTACTATTTTATAATTAAGAATATAAGAATATAATATAATTTATCTCCAAATTTATCTCTCCAAAGTTCTTCAATCTCGCGTCAACTCAAGTATTCGTCGTCTAAACTCTTTAATCTAAACGATCTATCGTCTCGCTCTTCGTTCACGCCTCCGAAACGTCCTTCGTTCGTTGGTTTATAGCTTGACCCTAACACACCACGCAATCACACTTCTACAACCCTTCTCCGGCATTTTTGAATATATATTTTCCGAGTTTCGATGGAACTTTGATCCCTCGATCGTTGTCCATGTTATATTTATTGGCACCCGGGGACGTCAGAGGTATGAACGAGCGTGTCATAAAATCGGGGCAATTACCATTCACGTCGATAAAAAAAAAAGAAGAGGGATAGGAGATTTCAAGGGAGGGAAGGATATTCCACCCTTCAAACTTATTCGTCGGAAAAGTTTGAAGGATCTCAAGTGCACCGTTGGAAAAGCTACTCGATATTCATATATCACCGGCGGACGTAATTCCGCCAAAAATAATTTAGTGAAACAGTTTTATCGATGGAAAACTAAAACTATTGTAAAACAGGTTCATCTAACTTTTTCGTCTTTCACGTTATGCATTTATGTGGAAACCTGAAAACCCCGCAGGGCACTTGTCCTTCGCTGCATTCAAATCAAATGTGAAATACTTTTTGCACGTTCACGAATAAAGAAGACAGCGGAATAGTCAATAATTCATAAAATTCATAAAATTTTGATGTCACGTATTCATCTTTTTATTAAACTCAGCGTTGTATCGAATGCTTGGCAACGTTTCCATCAATCGCATTCAACCGATTAACGATTATATTTTTCAGACGAACGAGAAATATGTATGAAATAGGAAAACATTTTGCCAATTTTATGAAAAAATCATGAGCTTTACTGTATCGTGTACGAAATTTGATATTTTGTGTATTTATTGGATATTCGGTGAATAACTGCTTCCGGTATAGTTATTCCAGTTGTCTCATCTTATTTCTCGTGATCCTCGTGGTTGCACGATTCGTCGAGAGGAAAGTAATATTAGCGGAAAAGGAAGTTCCCCGGATCGCGTAGCCGGAACGATATAGTTTCGTGATCCACGAATGCTCGCGTGAGGCTTTTAATACCTGGGTAGAGGATCACTGTTCTTTATTACCTCTCTGCATCTCTCCACCCCAACCCCCCCTTCGCCCCCAGCGGCTGTTATTTCATCTAGCCGTTGGTAGTTTTCTCGTTATCAACATGGCCAGCATGAAGCTTCGGATCGTGAAATCGCGAGTCGAAGATACTTGTGGAGAAAAGGGTGGAGGGTTGATCGAGGTCAGGTGTAATCAACCCTGTCTGAATGAAATAGCGAAGAGGGCTTCGTAAAATTCTTTGTCTCTTTGTTCAACGAAGGCAACGCAATTGACCCGTGGACGAAACTTAACCTCTGAACCATGCATTAAATTAAAATTAACTCCGTTGAAGGTTTTTATACTTTTCGAATTAAATATTTGTTATTTTTATTTTCATTTATGGGTGTTTAATACTATACGAACGTTTCACGTATTTTTCCTCAGCTTTCAAGACTGTAAAACGATCAGCAACTCAGCTATAGTAGCTTAACCCTTTGCACTCGGCGTCATCTCAAACGTATTCTCGGTTCCTCAAAATCTCTATTTTTTTTTTTACATATCTTGGTAACTGTACCATATTTTGATTTGATATCTTGTGTCACTTTAGTAGAAAACTTCACAGAAACATGAATTTCTGAAAAGGTTGCGCTGGGATAAGTTGATTCCCCGGAATCGCTAATAAATTCTAATGTCCCCTGAGAGGGGACAACGGTGTACAAAGGGTTAATTTTCCACGGTTAAGGACAGTCAACAGCAACTAAAACTTACCTGTGCGCTAATTTTATTCGTTACCGCTACTTTTTACGTGCGACACAAAGACGGTGTTAGACAACGTTCGAGGTTAACGTGAAGGCGTTTTTAATTTTTAATTGGCCAAGTTTTCTTCTCCGTTGATAAATTAAGCCCTCGCAGATGCGCAACATTATCCTCGCTGCGGCGATATCATATTTGCGCGTCCCACTCGTTGCGAACAAGCCGTGCATCTCGCTGGAACCATTTCGCGGTGTGGCGCGAAGGGCTCCGTTTCAGAGAGATGCGAAGATTAATGAAAAGATCCGCAGGGCGCGAAGCCCCAGCAACAACGTGGTCATTGAGCAGCGTTAACGTAGCGTGGTTTACAGTTCCTCCACGACGAGCACCGGGCATAAAGTTGCGGAGTCCCGTGGACATACTTTACCCGCGAATAAACAAGCCGGCCGCGGTACTCGCGTGACGGTTTCGCAGAGCGGGTAGAATAAAGTTGCGTTCATTTTATCGCCGCTCTCGCCGTGGAGCTCCGCCGAAAAGCGTTGCTGCGGACGCTCGAAGAATAATCTTGTAAATATTGCCCGTGGAAAGAATAACGGAAGGTTGCTTTATGTGCGCTGCTCGAATATTTTATTAACGGCCGCGATACGCCCGGTTGCGTCGCGACAAAAGGGGAAACGAGTAGCGAGCACGAGCTGCAGAATATTCGTCGAAAGATTCATCGTACGTGGTTCGAATCATTTTTAGTGTTGTTTAAAAATTATTTCATTTCAGGGAGAATTCGTTTAATTCGCTAACTTCTGAAATTTGTAAGCTTGTAAATATATGATTTTTTAAGCTTATAAATCTTTGAGCGTGTCTAGGTTCTAAGTTTGTAGATTCAGGGATCTATAAACTTTCAGATTCTAATTTCTGAAATTTATAAATTATTTCATTTCAGGGAGAATTCGTTTAATTCGCTAACTTCTGAAATTTGTAAGCTTGTAAATATATGATTTTTTAAGCTTATAAATCTTTGAGCGTGTCTAGGTTCTAAGTTTGTAGATTCAGGGATCTATAAACTTTCAGATTCTAATTTCTGAAATTTATAAACTTGTACATATATGATTTCTGATGTTTATAAATCTTTGAACGCGTCTAGCTTCTAAGTGTATAGATTCAGGGATCTATAAATTTTCAGATTCTGATTTCTGAAATTTATAAACTTGTACATATATGATTTCTGAAGTTTATAAATCTTTGAACGCGTCTAGCTTCTAAGTGTATAGATTCAGGGATCTATAAACTTTGAGATTCCTAATTTGTAAAATTTATAAGCTCATAAATATATGATTATTTAAGTTTATAAATCTTTGAGCATATCTAGTTTCTAAGTCTATAGATCCAGGTGTCTCTAAATTTTCAAATTCCTAATTCCTGAAATTTATAAATCTTTAAGTTTGCCTAGCTTCTGAATCTATAGATTTAGGGAGGGTATCTGTAAATTTTCGAATTCCTCATTTCTGAGGTTCCTATGTTTCTTTATTGTAAACGTGCGAATCATTAAAGATCTAGTTTCTGACAAGACAGTTTCATCTTTTGTTCTTCTTTGACGGGATGCACGCATTCATCTCGGTTGGCGCGTAGGAAACGGTGCTTGAACTTTTCCGTCGTCGAAAAATGACGAACCGAGAATTGTCAGGGTGACGATCGATACGCATGGAGAATTCAGCAAAGCGACGCTTCATTACGAGCTCATTCTGGTAACATCCGAGGAAAAGTTCGGTATCTCTGGAAAAATGTACTTTCCTCCTCGAGGCATTGTTCCATGAAACAATGAACGGCGGAGCTTCGTATTGAAGTTTGCAGTAATATAGTGCAACATATTTTCTGTGGGCTCTCTGCATTTCAGACACGTTCGGTTCCTCGGGGAAATGCGTTTTTGCGACGTGTGCAACGAGCTCTGACATGAACATTGAAAAAAAAAGGAGTTAGGAACCGTAATTTTTATTGTGTTCTCGAAATGAAACGCTCAAACGTAACTGAACGGCCAAGCTTTTCCATATATTAATTAAGCCAAGAAATGAAGAATTTTTCGTAATTCTATGCCCTCTGTTTCAAATAAATTGATCTGATTAATTAGCTGCTTTATAAATTTTTTAATGGAGGACCATTTCAGTGACTATGAGACCATTTGGAACGAATGCATACCAACAATGGAAATAATTAGATAAGAACGAAATGAAAAAATGTTCAGAAATTTTTAAATCGAACGTAACAACCCTTTTGTGAATGTTTTTTCGGCTCGCCAGTGCCATTTTTTAGCCTGGTTTGCTAAATCACTCAGTGTCGGTTTTTCAGGCGGATACAAAGCGCTTCCTCGCGTTCAAACTGTCGAAATAACTCGAAACGACGGAAAATTTGGGCAATCCTACTCCGACGAGGAATTTATCATCGATTTTCCGAATTTTCTGCCCGTTCAACGTTTTCTCGTTTTTAAACGAAACTCTTCGTCACGCGGTAATTCCTGTAGCCGTTGAAACTTGTTGCTCGGCTCTTCGCTGTTCCCACCTCGTTGCCTTATTAGTCGCTAAATTTAACAACGAAACCCGATACGGCCATTAATACGTTCGCCGCGAAAGCTGTTGGTGAACGAAAGTTGCGTCGTTGATTTACGACCGAGAATTTCACGCTTATTTATCGGGATAGCTCTTGTTTCGTACTTTAGCTTCAAGTACTTTGAACTAATTACCCGGGAACGCTCACAGACAGTTTGGTGAAATTTAGAAGAATACGCCACTGTCCTTAATTATTGCGAGAATTTCGAAGAATCGATAAACATTTGGACAACAATTTGGATTCAAATATAATATACGTTAATCAAGTTAAGATAAAAATGTAGATAGGAATGGCTATTTACGTTTCGCATCAGAATTTAATGTAATAGTGTACTTAGGTAAATTAATTATTTCTCCACTTTTTTATTATTGTTATAAATGTGCATAAAATACAGAAGTTACAAATTTTAAATAATTAAACGAATAAATCAATCAATCAATAATAATGAACTAGGAATATTTACATATTTGTAGAACAAAACAATTTCAAAGCTGCGCTACGTTATCACTGTCAACAGCAAGCTTTACGTTTTAAACAATCAAAAATGAATTTTTTTTTTTTAATATTATATTGATTTTAAATGTTACACGTAATAGAATCCCAAACGTGCATCTCGTGTAAGAAACAAGAATTTCATTTCATTAATGGATAAAGGGAGAAGACGAGGATTCTTATCTTTAGCGTCGGCTGATCTATACGGGAACATTCTACTTAATCGCTTAATCAAACTTCTCCTCATCACATCTTCCACCCGCGACGAACTACCGGAGCGCTCACGTCGCTCCCCCATAACTTAATTACAATACCATCACTTGTCCTTGATCAGATTATTCTGTTTAACAAAGCCAACTCCATAAGACGTTAAATCATCCGTTCGCCAACACTAACAGATCACCATTGGTCCTCGTTTCAGAATTCATAAGAATGATTGAATTTCTATGTATTCTTATCAAAATTTATCGTGAACAACCAACATTCTTCTATTTCTCTGAGACCTCCACGATGCCACAGATTCCAGAATTAACACTGATGAATCTCAAAAAGAATAATCAGTGGAACCCAATATTTTAATATAGATAATCCTGAAAATAGGAGGTTCGATAAAAATTCTCATTTACTTAACTATTATAACTCTCCAACAATAAATAAATAAACACATGCCCCATTGTCAGTGGAGAAGTTAATCACAGTCAAAGCTTAATCTAGTAATAAAATTCGGGATTTGCTCTGAATGAACTCAGACAGTCTTCTAAGAGGAGTTCTTGAGAAGTTTCTGGGCCGTGGCAGTTCATTCGTGACATTGTTTGAGTGAAGACCATCACAGATACGATAGATGTAGTATAAGTTAATGAATAAGAGTAGTGGACAATAGATGTATTAAATAGAAGAGAGTTGCTTCATTCTCATCCAATATATACAGAGTGTCCCAGGTCTTAATCTTCAAACTTTGTCAGTGTATTCCATGGCCCACAGTAAGAAACAAATGTTATGTAAACATAGGTCATATAGAGCTTTATTAAGAAGTTATAACAAAAATTCAGAATAAGAATAGTAATCAACTTGCTGTTACTGCGAGCATTGGCTTCGATAGATCAAAACAGTATTGTGTTTTTCAGTGTGTTTATGTAAGCTATGTTTACCATCTGAGGTCACCAAACATTGAAACGAATTTTCGCCAATAATAGCTCGTGAGGATCGCAACGAGGGCTTGCGTGTGAATAGATTCAAGCGGACATGTTTAAACGCTAAGAAATAAGTAATTATTTACTTTAGGAGCCTCAACACCGATTTTAATGATTCTGAAATATGTTATAGAAGAGAGTATTCTGAACAACTTTTTCCTATACGCATAACCGTTGCTCGGCCTTAATTTTCGAGATATTTGCAAAATTCCTTCGTTAAGTGCTACTACATTGAATTTTTGTTATAACTTCTTAATAAACCTATGTTTACATAACATTTTTTTCTCATTTTGTGCCATAGAATACACTAACAAAGTTTGAACATTAAAACCTGGGACACCTTGTATTATAGTTATTTATCGTATTTTTGCTGAACTTGTGTTGAGCCAATATTCTATACAATACTGTTTCATTATAAGCAGTATTGCTGTTCTCGTCAGTGTTTTTATAGTTGTTGCTGCTAACGATAGACAGAATATGTTTCATTCCTGTGTTTTTCGAAATACGATGCTACGAACAAGGAAACGTCTAAAGTCTCCAGCAAAAAGATTGGATCCGTTCCCTGAACAGGCTAATAACGAGACAGTAACCGTGTTTTGTTGTTAGGTCGAGCATTTGTGAGAAAGATAGATTCAGGTCAAGAGGAACCTCCGTATTTTGATTCGTCTTAAACGAGAACAGTCAGTTAGATAAAAACCGACATAAAGGCTATAACAGGGTTGACAGGATCCTTCAACGTTATTTCTCCTAGCAAAGAAATGGAATCTCGTAATCCAGTAGCAGAACTCAACGAAGTACCGCCATTATATTATTTCTTACACCAATAACTGCGACATCGTGTCACAAAATATTCATTGAAACAAATCTTCATTTGGTACAAAGGGAGGATAGAATTTTTCGACAAAACAAAACAACTGTTTTTCATTATTATTAATGAAACTGTTATCTGATACAAAGGAAAGCAGAATTTTTCGACAAAACAAAACAACTGTTTTTCATTATTATTAATGAAACTGTTATCTGGTATAGAGGAAAGAAGAATTTCCCGATTAAACAAAATAACTGTTTTTCATAACGCAGATAAATTACCTTCATTGAATTATTTTAACAATTAAACAGAGTATCGTATCCCAGTTTATCGAGTTAAGCTTTGAAAAGCATAGGATCATCGTAAATTGCTAATTTTTAAGAGAGTTCGCAGCTGAACGAATATTTCCTATTTCCCGAATACCCGCTTTTTTCGTTTTCGCAGAAGGAGGTTCCCCCTGGTTTTAAATCATTTCCCTGTGCTCGCACGATCGATTACGGGAGACAAATACGTTGGGGGCGTGCAAATTCAACGGACAGCATTGATACACAGGACAGCCATCGGCACCGTATCGAGCCGTGCTCCTTCCTCGAATCTGTCACCGCTTTTTTATCCCCCCGGCAAGAATATAAAACCGAACGTTGATCTTTCGACTATGAAATTGTTCAGGGGATCCTTATTCATGACGTTGGTTATTTTTAACTTGGTTCCAACAGCTGGAAGGCATTGAAAAGCTGAGGCCAGGTTTGGAGGCTATCAAATCCCTTTGTGAATTTAACTTTGCGCACAATGGCCACGTATACTTGTGATTAAAGGTTTAGAAGGATTAGGTATTCGAATAATGACGAAAATTTGAAAAAGAAGGAATTTAGATTAGAATTAAGCATTGAAAGCACTTGAAAGGTAATTCTTAGCCGTCTCACGATATTAATTTCAATGATTTACAAGTGCAAAATATTTACTAAGATTCACTTATATTAAATTTCATTTAAGTGATATACTAAAATTTACGTCTGGATGATAAACGAACTAAAGTCTGAAAAGTTGTGAAACTATCATTCGACGACTAACAGGCACTTCTCGAGCGCAAAGGGTTAACGTGTTCAGTAAAAGATCTGCGAAAATATATTATTAAATTGATAAATATACAATATTAACTTAAAGTTGATAAGAAATTAGAGGAAACCTTGATACCCTGAAAATTGACTTTCCTTTATGGATATCTTACAATATCATCCACCATCACTCACTTTAATTGATATTTATCAATATGTGTTGGATATATATTTCCACCCTTAGCAAATTCATTTATTAAGAGATCAAGTCAATATTTGAATTCGTTTACATAATTTCACCAATTACATTTTAACTTCTCTCTACTGTGTTGGTTGAAAGAAAGAAAGGTTTATATTTATCGGAGCCGTGTTGTTTGCAGGGTTGCCCTTGTTAAATATTTTATAGCCGTTTGGAAAACGGGCCGATATTCCGTCGACGATATCGCAAAATGGCGGTCGCGGACACATGGGGTTTGCTCGTACGGTCACGTGATAATGGATCGCGCATGGAATACATTTGCGCAAGGGAACTCGATCCTTTTCACCGTGTTATACGTCGTGAACGAAATCTCAACGGGACGACTCGATTCTCCTTTCTCTGGCACGTTTTAAAAGGAAAGATAACACCAGCCACTCTTTCCACGAGAGACGGTTTCATGTGACCGGGATCTAGAGAACGCCACGTCTGAATTTTACGTTTCTCTCTCGCCCCGAAACGGTCCTTTCATTTGTTGGGCAAAGTTTTTTACGACACTGCTCGTTGTGCCTACCAATCGTTACGTTCTATCGTATCCGTGGCAGTAAAAACGAGGGTACGGTAGAAAATTCCCGCTGTGAAATTCAATTTCACGTTCAATCCTTTCTTCTTTGAGATTAAAAAAAAATCCTTTAATATTTTACGGTTTTATTAATTCGTAATCCCTTTACAATTTTCACTTTACGTTAATACAGGTTTTGCAGAAGATTTCATTTAAATAACAATGAATGTATAAAAATAGAACAATAATTTATTTTAATAAATGTGGTAATTATCACGGTGAATGATAAAACAATAAATGGTGCAATGAAAATAATTGTCGTACACGATCAATATTATTTCGTTTCCCTCATAAATTGTCTCCAAATGAAATTATAACTCAAATATTTAACATACAATTCTCCTGCATCAATTCAATACTGTTCAAAATTGAATACAGAAATACTACCATGCAAAAATTAACCACAAACCAGCTTTCTTTTAACGTACTTTCTCAAGGGCTTCTCCTAAGAATCCAAGCTACATCTGACGTTTTAGAAAGTTCAAAAACGTTAAGATACAGAGCAAAGAGGCTGACAGACCTGGACGGGTCTACAAGGCTGCATAAAAATGTGTGTGAAACGAAAAGATTTGTAACAGAAATTAAGCGATTCTAGTAGAGTCTAATAAATAGCTAATAGCTTCTCTGATTAAATCAAAGATCAAAGCTTACAAGGTTCGTTCATAGTTGCCCTTCCTCGTGCCATATAATAAAGCATTATAATATTTCAAATAAGGATGTATTTTCTTTAAGCAATATAAAACGCCATTTCCAATAAATACTAACTCTCCTGCCACATTTCAATATAACTTCTACGACAATTTCAATACGAATGCGATGAATAATTTTTAATATGATAAATGTTTCCGAAAATAGCCACGGGACGAAGGTTTGATTAAAATATTTCCGAGGTATGCGATTTCCTTAAAGTTTCCAGAAATTCACCAAAATTTACGACGACGTCCCTCTGTCCGAGGAGAAAAAGAAATCGAAGTGCAGACTGATCGAGGGATTTTCGAGAATTCCATGGGCTTAACTCGACTCGGCCGGCTCGTTTTATCTTTCCACGAAACGCTTAGGGTTATCGAACGATTTCCCCTCCCCTCCACCCCCTGCTCGCGCAATATCCATCGTGGGATCTTGAATTCGACGCAGGCCACGCTTCGAACGGCCAACGAAATTGCACAATAGCTTATTCCAACGATCTCGTACGCTTTAACCCTCGACAATGTCGATTATGGAAGATAGGAGCAGCCGTTTGTTAGGCGAGCCGGCAATAAAAATGTTCCTCGCGTTTCTTTACTCTAACTGTGATCCACGTACACTCCCGTTCGTAAGTGGCTAGGTTTGAAGAAAGACGTTCATTGATATAAGAATTTCGATGGTAAAAGGTTGGGTATATGTTCATGGTACGGTGTAAGTTTGTCTTTCTTGAAATATAATTGCAGAGGACATCACAAAGCAAAAGTAATCGAACAACCAGTTTCTCTTTCACGTACTCTTTTAAGGGTATCGTTCTGAGAATCTAAGCTACATTTCGAGTGCTTAAAATAACATAAAATAAAGAACTTGAGGTCCCGAACGAAGTCGTAGGAATTTTTGACCGTCGAATTATACAGTCTAATGATAAAGCAAAGTGCAGTTCAGTTCGCCTTTACACCTTCCTCACATAAATGTCGAATCAAAATAACTAAAGTATTAAATGAGAATTTCATTTATCTAATTTTCAATTTTCTCAATTTCAATTTTTGTAAAAATATTGGTCTTATCTCTAAGGATGTTATATGAGAAAAGTTAATATTTATTTATTTATTTATTTATTTGACGGACTAAAGCCCTTGGAGAACATAAAATTATAAATAATGCATTATATTATAGTATGACAATGCCACAAAAAGAATTACAAATACAAATTATTGAATAGAAAGTTTGACTATTTCATTTGATTATTTTTTCCGTTTGTTAAGTACTTTCCTAGGTAGTAATATTATATGCACTGTAAGTAATTATTGAGCGGAAGCTCTATTTCGTAGGAAATCGCCTAATTTTCGCTTCGCTCCGAGTTTATTAAACGTCTGATCAATTATGAACGGGACTGTACACCGGAGGGTCGTAAAAGCGCAGTAAAATTCAGTTTCCGCATGCGAGGAACGCTCGAAGGTTCGCTCTTTACATTCGCCGATGATTTATGCGCACTGCTGGCTGCTTTTTATTAGTTTCGCCCGTTTCATTTGATAGCACACGCTCTTAACTTGTTGGCCGAGAACGAGTGAACTCGTCACGAAACTTTCAACATCTTCCTTTCGACCGGCGAGATATAAACAGTAATGCTTAAGTTGTTAAAGAATAATGAATGATTTTAGATCTTAACCGACGTTATTATTACTTCGTTTAGCTCGTAACGTTTTAATGAAAGCTCCATTAATTTCACAATTAATTTCGTAAACACTGCAAACGTCTTTTAGAACTACAAAACTTTTAAATGGGACCCAAGAACGCTTTCCAGATAATTACTTGAAATTTTCTTACACAAATTCATCTGTTTTTCAACAATTTCCTTCTTTCTTCTATAAACGCCCCGTTATAGTTTCCCGGATTTTCCTACGATTTCCAACAGAAACGTAGCGGTTCTTCGTCACTCATTTATCACCATCAATTCGCTATCTTTTGGTCCGTCGATATCGATCGCTTTCAGAAAGTTTAACGTGGGTCAAGATAGCTGTACCTTCAGATTCTCGTCCCAGAAGCTACACCAACCTTCTTGAGAAAAAAAAAGAAAAAAAAGGAAAAGGAAGAAAGAAGGAAAGGGTACAAAAGAAATCCTAATAAAATAACGAACTGCTGTACAACTTGTATAAGCTTTACGCTTTTCTGAATCTTCGATTAAAGAGATTTGTTGGGTAAAATACAATTCTTGCCTCGTATTGTGATTCAATACATTTTTCAATACTTTTTAGTTTCCTGCGTGTTCCCCCTCCTTCTTACGAGCTTCTTCTCCTTGTTCTCCTGCACGGGACAAACGTATCACAGGCTGAGCGCCTCGAGATGAGCTTTGAATTTACAATTGCATGAAATATTCAGAACGAGAGGTTTGGCCCGGGCGAAAAGAAATTGCGCAAATCCCGCCTGTGCCGGCGCGCTTTGCATATCTTGCATTTAGGATACGTCGCTAGCATCGTGCTCGCGGGATCGTACGTTTCAATACAATGGGGGAACGGGATCGAGATGAATTTCGTTGAAGAACCCGCGTGTCCGCGACGATTCGCAGACGGAACGTGGAATATTTCATTGCGAGATCGAAAAATAATGCTCTGGTGCTGTGGTCCACGCGTGGATAGCCTACTTAACCGTTTGATTAACACTATTCGTACCACGACCGGTCAAATGACCGTTCCTAAAATTTTTATTACAATTTCATACCTACAACGTGATTGAATCGCCTTTAAACTTTAGACTTTTCCTTAAATATATGAATAATACATTTTTCAATATTTACTTGTTTTTTCATCGTTTATTTTCTGAGAAAAATTTGTATAATACATTTTTCAATATTTACTTGTTTTTTCATCGTTTATTTTCTGAGAAAAATTTGTACAATACATTTTTCAATATTTACTTGCTTTTTCATCGTTTATTTTCTGAGAAAAATTTGTATAATACATTTTTCGATATTTACTTTCTTTTTCATCGTTTATTTTGTGAGAAAAATTTGTGGGAATGTCGTGGTAGGAATAGGTATACGTGAAGTGTCGGTAGGAATAGTGTTAATAATTCCGGGACCACGTAACTGAAATACTTATTTTTCGCAGAATTAATTTAGTCCAGCCTATGTTTGAACGAAAGAAATCAAAAATGGAAAAATTGTTCACCAATGACGCTGGAACAATTTTTTTCTTTTTTTATTTGGTTGTTTAATGTCGCATGAATCGCTTGTGGTTTATTAGCGACTTAGGTAGGTTATAGGATGTTATAAAATTCCGCTAATAGTCCTAGATGTCCGACCAGACAGGAAGGAGAGACATCTGTTAAGTTTCCTGTTACCCATTACCGTTTCCCTACATGGATTCTCTTTCGTATTCATTCCTTGTCTGCGATTCGATATCGTGTCTGATCGTTCAACACTTTGAGATTTACGAGGTATTAAATCTTCCACAAAGAATCTGATAATTTTTCACATTTCCCAAACGTATACGATGATGTTTAAAGAATTTCTCGTTTCTACAACGGAAACCTGTTGTAGCCATTCAATTAAGATAAAGAAAACATATTACAAATACAGCGAATGAAAATCTATAAAATACAGTCTCACAAAAATGAGAAATCTAGAAAACATCGTATCTTTAATTTAATAAATTCTCGTTCCAATAAGATTTCAATCTTCGATGAACATTCCGAAAATCCAGTGAAATAGGATTATTCAAAATTTACCAAGCATGAAGTATAAAACAGGAAATCGTTCAACACTTTCAGATTTATGAGGTATTAAATCTTCTACAAAGAATCTGATAATTTTTCACATTTCCCAAACGTATACGATGATGTTTAAAGAATTTCTCGTTTCTACAACGGAAACCTGTTATAGCCATTCAATTAAGATAAAGAAAACATATTACCAATACAGCGAATGAAATCTATAAAAAAATGAAAATCTATAAAATACAGTCCCTTGAAAATGAGAAATCTAGAAAACATCGTATCTATAACTTAATAGATTCTCCTTCCAACAAGATTTTAATCTTCGACGAACATCCCGAAAATCCAGTAAAATAAGATTATCCAAAATTTACCAGGCATGAAGTAGAAAACAGGGAAGGAAAAAGTTTATCAATGAAAATCACGAAATCCCGTTAGCAGAAATACAATCGATGATTCATTTGACCGATTAAAGCTTCTCCAGCGTGGCTCGGTTAATAATTCTGAGAAATCCTGATTGAAATTGCGTCCACTTTCGCGAATGGCCCATCGCCGTGAATTTTAATGGGCATCATTTGACGAAATAACGTGCTGCCCGATAAAATTGTTCTATAGCCGTCGGAACGAAGTGTGAAAGAGTGCAGTAAATCTTTTTAACCGTCCAATTCACGAGGGGGGGAAGAGGAAAATGGGCGGGGGACGGGAGAACGCGTGGCGTTACCACGTTCGGAATTTTAATAGGGCTGACGGAGGCGATGAAACAGTGATCAATCGTTATCTATTGCTGCCTTCGCGAGATTTCACGGATACTACGTAACGCGACGTTTGGCGTCTTTCCAAACGGCTATTCACTTCGCTTTTCTATCTGCTCCCGTTTATTTCCTCCCTTTCTGCAGTAATTCATCCTCATTCCCTCGAGAAATTCTGTTCTACTTTCATTTTCACGTCATCGATCTTGGAAACTGTGTTTAGAATACGGTCGCTTAATTACGTGAACTGATTAACGAAAAGTTAGCGAACAATTATTTTATTGTCCACCAGAAGGATGTTCAAACGTCATTGTTGTTGATGAAAATTGGGGGTTTGATCGATGCGATTGAAATAATAGCAAATTAGATTAATTTTTATGGGAATAGAGAAAGTAATGATATGTATTGGTATATGCAAATCGAAGTGTCTTGAATTTAAATAGAATACTATCGTCGTCGTTTCCTTCGATCGCCGAGTTTCCAATAACCAGCGTTGATAAGGAGCTTGCAAAGAAAGGCTGTTTCAAGCTGACTTCTATCAGTTTTCAATAAAGAAGGCACGAAAGGATCCTTTTTACGCGTAAATTCTGAACGGAATTCGTAATCGTTCGCCGTGTGAACGTTCACCCTTGCTAATGGGATCCTTCTTCTTCTCGCGGGGCACTTCAATCGGATTTCGATAAGACGGGAGATAGATTTCATTAAAATTTCTTTTTCACGTTGATACACTGCCGGTTTTCGCCAACGTTCGATTCGTTGAATTTCAAAAAGAATTCTATGTCGTAAAAAAGATACGAAGCTCGAAACTGATGCGTTCGTTGTATTTATTTAAAGGCGATAAAGCCGCGAATTCGTGATTGACCGTATAAGAAAATATATATGTAACAGAATATAAAAAAATACAGAGCGGTAATAAAAAGGAAATTGTTTAAAATGTAAGACACTGACAATAATAAAAGCAAAATAAAAAGGTATAAAGTGAAAAATTAAAGAAAAAAGGTGTTTTTGAGGGAAGAATTTAATTTTAATGTCACAGATGATTTAATAAAAATATTTGCTGCGAATTATTGATCATGCAGAAGTTTCAGATATTTTTGAGAATAATTAATACTTTAAGATTCCATCCACTCGTTTCTTTAAATCGTTAAAGCGATAGGGAGAAAAAGTTAAAAGTGACGCATCCTGCGACAGCTTTTTCCCAGGAATTCATCCGTTTAAAGAGTTTCAACGAAATTGTACGAGCAGCTGGCGCACAAAGGCCTGTTTAAACATTCAGCATCCGCGGCAAAGTAATTTGGCCAGTCAGCCAAGACAAACGTCAGGGCACACAGGAATATTCATACGACGAAGCCGTGTTCGTTTTTATGATACACGGCGTCGGGGGTTAATTCCATTGTCAGGGATCTCTGTTTCAATCAGGCAGATGATACGACTGCCGTTGATCGAACGACGCCGCGCGTGATTCGACTTCGAGCGAGCTCTCGTTTAAGGGCCCACGGTATTAGATGCAAATGAGAAACACTGGGTGTCACAAAGTCGTGATTCTTTTCTGGATGAACGAATGGAATTGGTGAGGGAGGACTGTGAATTAAAATTGTAATTTTAATATTTTATACTGATTATAAAAATTAAATATTTTAATATTTTGCATTTTTCAATAGATTATTATGTTTATATTAAATATCTTTATAGTTTGCATTTTTCAATAGATTGTTCTGTATTGCAAATTTTACTGCGATTCCTTTTCCCTTTTTCTTCAATTATTATTGGTAGGTATTTTACTCAGAGACGAAGTATACTAAAGAGAAAGAATGTTGTGCAACATTGTGAATTTTACTGTGATTCCTTTTCCTTTTCTTCAATTATTATTAGTAGGTATCTCACTCAGAGACGAAGTATAGTAATGAGAAAGAATGTTGTGCAACATTGTGAATTTTACTGTGATTCTTTTTACCTTTCTTCAATTATTATTAGTAGATATTTTTCTTAAAGACAAAGTATAGTAATGAAAAGGAATGTTTCTTTGCTGTTCTAATCCTATACAAAATTTCCTACACCTTTTGCTGTAAAGCCATATATTATCGAAAATCTAAAGTGTACACATGTACTTATCCTATTAAAATATATTTCAAATACTACACAAGAAAATAAAGACCATACTCATTAGTAACCTACCAGTCCATTGGAAACTACAATGAATCAACAGTAATAGGGAAGCATGGAATAACAGTTCGAAAGAAAAGATAGTTTCAACTTTCAACACTATCCTATGCATAGTTAAGGAAGAACAAAATTTCCGTCGCTCGTTATCCCTCCAGGGAATTTCACAGAATTCGCCGGTCACGATTTTGCGCGTATATATTGTTGGCAAACAAATCGACGATCCATCCGACAGGTCTATAAATAATTACCCATTGTCATGGCCCGGTCAGTTTGACGTCGTTATTACAGCTCATCAGTCCGCACGATAATGGCGGCGAATTGCGACAGTAGCCTCTGAGAGTCCGCAAATAATTTATGCCGCTCTGCGATTACGTTAGTATAAGCAATTTTCCCGTCACCGTCCGCACCCGTCCTTTGTGCGCATTAATCGAATTTCTGATGTTCATTCGCCGCCGCTTTTAATCGCGTTCACCCGCATCATACACGCTTCGGTTCGTTGAATCCTATGGTTCCGCGAGCCTCTGGTTTGCACGATTGTGAATAATTAATTATTCACTTATTTATTTATTTATTAATTTATTCACTTATCAAACGGATAACCCCACTAGAGTACATAGATAACACAGTGCTGAGAAACGAAATAGACGGTATTATATTAATATCATCTACGAAATAGCTAAACAATTCATTTCTAAACTCAAGTGGTGAATTAGGGAAAGAAGATTGTTGAAATGCAACGATTTAGGCAAATATGGATCACAGAAATCACTTCATGGGGGGGGGGGGGTATGATTGACATCGTCGTATGTTTTATTTCATCAATTAAAAATAAATATCGTACTTTTCTATGTACATCACATTTATTTTATTTTTTCCCCACAAAAGTCTAGCGAAAATCACGAGAAAGGGTTACAAATTGTAGTAATTGGATCCGAGTGAATAAATTTAGAGGTACATCTAGGCTGCATAAAAATGTGTGTGAAACAAAAAGATTTGTAACAGAAATTAAGCGATTCTAGTAAAGTCTAATAGTTAATAGCTTTTTTGATCAAATCAAACAGAAAGAACATATTCGCAAACGTTTCACTGATATTCAGAGAGTGTAAGTTCAGTTGGTTCAAGATCGAGCTGTAATCGTGATCAGATACGGACATGGCGTGACCCAATTTAAATACAACAAAACGGAGGAATTTTGTGCTGTGTTCGTTCAAAATTGCGCTTCTTTTTCCTGCTCGCATTCCCTGAGAGAACGATTCTACGTTCCACTTAATGATATTAAACCAATAACGAGCGATCGTGGCTGTGAAACTGCAGCGTCAACCTCATGCTGTCCTCTTCTACTTCCAATCACTTTTATCGCAGAGTAACCTCTGCCATAAGTGATTACAGTCTCCTCTTTTTACGCGATTTTCGAAAGTCAGCGAGGCATTCATCGTTGACGAGTCAATGAGGTTAATTGCAAATTTTTTGAGAATAGATTTGCGTTTAACGAAGTTAAAAAAATTCACAGATTTTCAGTGTTCATTAACAAGAAGACGTATGTCGTTATTTATTGAAAAATTATTTTTAGAAGATAAATCGTCTGGTTTCCATAACCAAGTTAATTGAATTGATCTCAAGTTGCATGGCAATTTCCGTATTAGAGAATCAAATACAACTTGGTGAGATTGCTGCACACCAAGTTATAGATGAAAGGGTGTACAAACCGTGGGAAAGGATTACATGACGGAAATTTCTAACCGTTTCTCGGACAGTTCATGCAACTGTCATTTCTAAACTATAACAGGAAATTGTGCTAATTACAGTACCGTCGTTGTTATCTCTATTGTGTTACTAGAGCTTCAAAGTTGGTGACGTTCTCTGCATATCCAAGGTTGCATCTGATTCACAGCGGCACAGTTATTTGTCGGACACTTTTCTAACATCACGGTGGTCATTTAACATCGTTGCAATAATTTTCTTCCTTCGAGATTGCAATTAAAATTTCGCTCGTTATTTTTAAGTATCAAAATCGATGTAATCTGTGCTTCACCGATTCATATTAAGCTACATATTGATTTTTTCCGTATAAATGAAACGTATTGCACGGTCTTTCCTCGAGCACTCTTCAAACTATGAGATTGTAAAACAACATATTCCATCGTGTTTCATATTTCATCGCCAATTACCAATTATTGTAAAAGTAAACGTTGAACGATAACAGTTTATTTGCGAACCAGCACAAATTGTTGTGGATAAATAAATAAACTTCCCCATTCAGGTCAGCAGTTTTCTGCAGAACAACCTAATAACACACCATTGACCAACAGCAATTTTCATTTTTCGTTGGAAACACGTTGCATTATTTTCCTTTTTTCGTGTGCACCACTGTTTTCCCCTGAACATCGCGTTCTATTTTTCGAACACTTTATCATTTCGAGCGCGTGCAAGGAATAAGAATTTTTCGAATTTCCTCGTTTTGTCACTCTTCTCTGTTTCGATTAATCGGTAAAAAGCCGCGGTTTCCCCAGGGCTAAATTTCGTGGACCGCGATTCCTCGAGCCGTTAATGGCCACGATAATTATCCGAACCCTTTCACGGTTAAAAACGAGCGATGGCACCAACGGCAGGATTGCTTTCCCGTTTGGCAAGCGGTTTATTGCCGTGAATGTAAGACGCAGCCCGGACTAACGACTCGGGAAAATCGTTATGTCGTTTTAATATCGCAACTTCGCCGTGCATCCTTCCCCATTAAGGTGCCAGGAACGACGGGGCGTTGTTGATGCGCCCGTTTAATTGCGGAACCGCGACCGACGATTATCTCTGTGCTTTTAATTTTTCCGCGAAAGTAGTTTCAGTCAACGGAATATCAGCCAAGCTTTTTAACTTCCTTCTCTTTGATCTTCTCGTTTTTATTTCAGCCGAAACATTGTTTAAATCCTTTCGTTCATGCCTTTTCACCTAATTCTTCTGATTTCGCCAATTTTTGTTCACTTTAATAGTTAGTTTAATTGAAAAGTTCTTTTTGTTGTCGTGCGGTAAATCGAAAGTGGAGAAATTATTAGAAACAAAAAACATAACCTTAAGGTATTACAAGTAAAATGCCTAGGTATTATAAAATTTATAACTAGAAAAGAACTTATACTCAATTTTCATTTTTCTATATAGTTGTAATTGGGAAAACAATTTTCAGAAAATTCAGTGTCTATTTATTACTAATTAAATTAATCCTTCCTTAGAAATTAGATTTTACTCATTCGAATAAAAATGTCTACAACATTAATGTCGCGATTTCGATCAATTACTGTTGGTAGTTTTTAATATTAATTTTACTAAAACATATATCGTTGAATTGTACTAAAGCAGATCTCACCTCACAAATAAATAAACAAGTAAATGTCACCGCATCAATTTTCAAGAACACAGAAAAATATACGAACGTCTCACAAAAATCCTCCCACACCCCGAGTTACTCACCTTTTATGAAATCCACAGCCATCTCGAGCCCGTACGTGTCCTTATCGCAGTCATCAAGGATGTGCGCCCCGATTTTCACGCCCGGCACAATACCCTCCCCTTCGTTCAGCTTATCTAGCGTGTAAAGCATCGCCTCCAGCGCTTGAACGCCTCCCTGTGGCATCACCGGGCCGCACGTGATGGTGTCCTCCCTCTCGTGCACCATCATCAATCCCCCTAGCACCAGCTGGCCCTCGACCACCGCCTCCTTTTTCACCGGCCAGGTCACCTGCACGTGCGTGTTCAGATCCATGGATCGGAACTGCCTGCGTCCGTGTCTGATCGGATGATGGGTTTGCGGATTCTCCAATCGAACCACACGCCCTTTCGAGCGAGTTCGATCCACCGTTCCCTCGTCCGTCGATCTTTCCCAATCAAAGGTCTCTGCGTCCACGATTAATTTCCCGTCGGCTGGATCATCGCTGGGATACGTTCTGTCGCCTATAGATCTTCCAAAATCAAAGGTCTCCACGCTGTCGATTAATTTCTCGTGAACTCGACCACCCTTTAGATCCGTTCTCTCATCTGTAGATCTTCCCAAATCAAAGGTTTCCCCGCCGTCGATTAATTTATCGCGAACTCGATCACCCTTTAGATCCGTTCTCTCGTCTATCGATTTTCCAAGATTAAAGGTCTCCGAACCATCGATTAATTTCTCTCGACCTCGATCATCGTTGAGACCTGTTCTCTCACGTGTAGATCTTCCCAAATCAAAGGTCTCTGTGCCGTCAATTAATTTCTCGCGAACTCGATCACTGTTTAGATCCGTTCTCTCATTTATCGATCTTCCACGATCAAAGGTCTCCTCGCCGTCGATTAATTTCTGGCGAACTCGATCACCCTTTAAATAAGTTCTCTCATCTGTAAATCTTCCAAAATCAAAGATGTCCACGTTGTCGATTAATTTCTCGCGAACTCGATCCCCCCTTAAATCATCCACAGATCTTCCACGATCGAAGGTTCCCGCGCCATCGATTAATCTCTCGCGAGCTCGATCACCGTTTCGGTCTCTTCTCTCATCTATCAATCTTCTCCAATCAAACGATTCCTCGTCGTCGATTAATTTTTCGCGATCGACCGATCCCTGGCCGTAATCCTCGTCCGAGTCGTAGAACGGAGCATGGTACAGATTGTTCGACGGCGATCCGAAGCTCGGCTCGCTGTTGGCCGAGCACACGTGGACCAGTAGGGCGAGCAGCAGAAGCTTCATGACTTCATAGCTGTGAACGGCTGCGATTAGCCTCCGACACTCTCTTCCGTGTATCGATTTCGATAATCCCGCAGCTCCGGGAGTTAACGTTGCCAGCTTGACGGAGCTGTCCGGCAAATTGGGTCGCGGGATCGTTCCTCTTGAGCCATGATTCTCGATCGCGCATCCACGAGTCTCCGCCTCGAGGGGACGAAAGTTCTGCTTGCTTCGCTTTCGCAGTCGGTGTTGGTTGCAGTTCGCGGGGGAAGTTTCGCGACGGAAGAAGAACGGCGGCTGAGGGGGCAAATCGGAGGTGATGAATGGCGGTCGTGCGACCCGTTCGAGGGTGCAAATCGGTGTAATCGTTCGTTCCACGGATAATCGTTCCCTAATTCGCGGCAATTAGGGACCAGTAATTTTTCGAATTAGGTATATAAACGCGTTCGAAGATGGTTTTCATTGTTTTAAACGTTCAGTGTGAAGGGGGAAGGCTTATAAAGGTTTTCTCGAAGGAGGGATAGACCAGTTTTTGAATAAAAATAACCGGAGTCGTAGAGTTGCATAAAGAGTTGAGAGTTGAATATAAAGCTGTGTAGCAGAGTTGAATTAGAAGTAGCTGTGTTGTCAATATTTATAAGTTAGAAATTACTGTGTACTGTATACTTTTATTATCGATCACATTAATAATAATAATAATAATAATAAGCCCTGTAGAATCCCAGGAAGGAAGAAAAAGAATAATAATAATAAATTTAAGACACTTTCTGCACAGCTAATATTTTTCTTTATAAACCGTAAATGTTTACCGTAACGCTTTTCCGTTTTACTTATCTACCGTTGTACACAGAGGGTGTCTCACCCGTTAATCAATGAAATAAATGAGAAAAAGAATTAGTAGTGATTTTTCGTTCTATCTACCAACGGGTGTTCTCTTTTATGAGATAATTGGAAACGCGTTGATTTTAAGCTTCCTGTCCATCGAATGCGCGCCGAAAAGCGAAGTGTTTGCGTTCTCCCTTTTTTGGAGTCAGTTTCACGTTTCGGATGCGCTTTCGACAGCGTTCGATATCTACCGTTACCGATATTTTCGTTTGTGTTTCCGCCTCGCGGATTCGTAATAAATTTAATAGGTGCACTAAAGTAGATTGAAATCACGGACTGCCCAATCGGTAATGGCCGTTTGGCTGTCGAGCGAAATTCGGGAATTAATTGTGCCGTCGATCGCTCGCTCCGGATCTGTTTTATTATTCGTACGCCCTGCGAACGCTTTCGCGATCGTGACTCGTCATCGAGGAGATTGAATGCTCGCACAGTTTCGCAATTATCGCGAAATCGGCATTGCGAGCTTCCCGTCGGTTCGTGGCATCGTTTATACCTTTCTGTTCCTCACAATTCGACGTTTACCGTCAAATTCGCAGCATATATTCTTTTGTTTAATCGAGCATTGTGTTCGATACGCGACTGAATTCACGATCAATGTTAACACGTTTGATTCAACCAACGATCCTGTGTTATTTTAACGATCGATTGTTACTCCGTTGTATTTCTCCGAGCAATATTTTATTCCTATTAAAATTATAAAATATACATTCTGAAGCTCTGTTTATGTTAAACTTCTAAGGAACCAACTCTTTTCTGATAAGAGATTCACAGTTCTTAATATCAAGCAAATCATAAATTTTGAACTACGTTTGTTTTCTCTAAAATTCTTAGTGTACATATTAAAATTGAAATTTTTGGACTACCACAAGAATTTCCCTAACTTCCTACAATAATTACAGTCTATGACTTTTTTTTGCTACAAAAAATTGAGCAAAATGATATTTCGTTGTATATTTTGATGTTTTCTAACCCTTTATTAGATTGAAACGAATATAACAAAATTGTTCGCGAAGATTTGAACAAACATCATCTGTGCCCTTTGCGATCGATTACGCGATCATACGCTGCTCCAGCAATTCCCTAGAGTCCTCGCGTTCATGGAATCAAAGGGTGTATTTACAAAGGGCACGAAGAAGCTATCGGAATTCTTTGATTGGATAATCTTGGAGAAAGTTCCGCGGTGCCCGCGGACCAGTCAGTACCAAGGCGGCGGAAGTTTAAATTGCCCTGCGATTTTCAGCGTGTCGATCGCGTCGATAACGACCCTGCCTCATCTCTGCAAACTAATTAAAAACTTCGACACGCCACTCCTTTTCACCTCTGGTCCTCCGTGTTCTCCGCGGACTCGTCAAACTTCCTTTTCTCCCTTCGACCCGATTCGAATAATTCGTTACGAAGCGTAACCTGTTGCTCCACACACCGTGGGCCGCTACCGTCACTCGCAAAAGTTTTCATTGAAATCAAAATGTGAGAAAAGAAAAGGAAACAACAGTACCTAACATGACTACAAACACTATCTCATTCACCAGTTAACGTTACAAAAATACTGAAAGGATAGCGATGCTTTTTACAGTCTTGTCTTTTTCAAGACTTTTTCTTTATTTAAAAAAAAAAACATAAATAAATTAAAAGTACAAGATAATTGAATCTTTATACTAAAAAATACATATACTTCCTGATCAGATTGAAAGTTTATACTTTGAAATTTCTAGTTCGTTACTAAGACAGAAGGTTTAATACAGTTCTGTCGATAAGGAGAATAAGTCAGTACGTAGTCAGACAAGACGTTGAATTCCTATACTGAACACGTACAGCCACTGTAACCGCAAATCTTATTAATTTCAACAAATTTATGGCAGCTATTCTTAAACTCTGATCCGCTGCTGCTTCTAATTTATTCATATTTCTTCGTGAATAATCGCAAATCATGCGATTACTCTTTTAACTGGACGATTGATGTACTTTCAATTTTTTATTTCGAGTCAGACTTTTGTGGCTGCCTGTACCTTCCTTTTCTCGACAAGAACCACCCACGTCTCGTTACTCATTTCCCTCCCGCCCCCGTCCTTTGCGTTTTCGGTCGACGTTCCACGGTTTTTGAAACGCGACAACCGTACGCCAGCGTAACTCGAACCGGTCGACGTTACCTGTTGCGCGTTCCTCCGCGGAACAAGCTACTTGTTCCGGCGAAATTGTTGCCGTTCCTGGACTGTTGTCTAAGAAGTTCTTGGAAAACGATCGATATCGACGCCCGGTACCGATGTAGATAGCCGACAGTCCCGGGAGGGACTGCCCGATGCTTCGAAGTTCACTTTCCCCGATGTGCAACAGGAAAGGGTGTGCTACGAGCTCTTAGAAGTCTTTTTATGGGGAGTTTTCTTGAGGAAGTGGCAGCCGGGGGAGATTATAGTTAGAAGGGGCGGCTTTGTTTGTTAAACGTTGCTTAAATACTTCCAGTTCTTGTTTAAAGCATGAGACTCGATAAATTAAATTCTGTTTGTAAGGAGAAAAGGACCGTGTGTGATCAGACTGGTATGCAGTTCAATTTATACTGCGATAGTGAATTAGATAAGAGTTTGAATAGGTGAAGTTAAAGTTAAACAGACGGTAATTAGGTAGATTTAAAATTTCTATTTCGTCTCTTGAAGTTACTATTTTGTTAGAAATATAATATTCTGTCTGTTAGCTTAAAGTTAGTAAAATTTTGAATTCTGACTTTTGAACTTCGAATAGACAACATGCAGAACTAAGAATCCGTTTGTACTTGGCATTTCGAATTTTTCAACTTTCGACCACTTAAAAACTGTCGTATTTTTCAATATTCTCAGCCCTCAGCCTTTTTCGAATATCATTTTTGTGCTGCTACATTTTTTGAATTCGAAACGTAACAGTTTCCAACTTCTCGAAATCGCAAGGTGCTCATGGTAAAACGCTTCGCCTATAACGAGCAAATTTTTCTGATTAACCGAGCCACCAAGGAAATCGGTCAACCGTGTTATAAATGAACAAATATTTCCCGGTGTATTCTCGCTGTTCCCGCGGCGGTCTCCGCGGCCAGACGGAGGAAATAGTTAATTAGAATAACAAAGTTCCTCCGAAAAAGTTCGCTCGGGCATCGTTTGGCTTCCGTTTTGACAGTGAACGAACGAAGTACTACGTTATTGTAAAGTTTCGGCTGCTCATTGAGGAAACAAAAGACCCTTCCCGAATGGCCACCGGGCTTTTTCGTTTTGATGCTCCTTCCGCTCGCCTGTCCTTCCATTTTCCTCGTTTTTTATGCACAACTTCGTCACGCAAGAGAAAACCTGAGCATCTATTACCGTTGCGATATCTTTCACGGGGAAATTCGTGCAACTTTTGTTCAGACAGATGAACGTGAAAGAGCATGCAACATCGTAGACGGTAAAGAATTTTCTTTTATCCAAGTCGATCTGCACTCATTCCGGAAAATTCATTAATCGAATATTATTAATGAATTACCAGCAAACATTTATGTTATTTTAATTATTCCTCCCTATTCACAATTATTCGGCAATTTTTCATTATTCTGAAATTTATTCATCTTTTATTAATTTCCACGCAATAAAGAAATTATACGGTTGTTCTTTCGCAACGATAATAATTAAAAACCTATAAATTGTCTACATTACGAAAAACAATGAGATTTCGTAGGATATTCAAAACAGTATATTTCACAGCGGCAAAGTGATTATCTAGAGGAAGCGTCGAGTAATAAAAGCAGAATTTCCCTTTCGCGGAAAGTGACTCGTTCACCAACAGTATCTGCCTGGTTCCACGAGTTATAGGCCAATTTTTAAGCTGATTTGCTCGCACGTAGTTACACGTTCCGCGCGGTTAATGGGCACGACTTTGGCTTTTGAACTCGTTCCCCGAAGGGCTTCGGGAAAACATTAATTACGAGAAACCACCGGTGCCCTGGGTGTACCGACGATGTCGCGAATCCTCTTTCACGAACCCCTCTTACGCGATAATTAAATTTTTAATTAACGAATTTCGTGCCTCGGCCGATTACGAATTCCCGATTCAAGAAAGCGGTTGCCTCTCTCTCTCTCTCTGATTCCCTTTATTCATTTTTCCCGTGTAATTTCCAACTGCCACCCTTCGAAATTCTCCCGACACTCCCTTGAGAGAACGACCCCCTCCCCCTGACCATCTTTTCTCGTTTTCATCGGTGGTTACTCGGGAGTCCACGATGAAATTTATTCACGCGCGCTGCAACACAAGCATGGACTCGTGTAAATTACAATAAAATCGAGCAGCTGGTGCTGCTTAATGAACGCGATATTTTTCAACCGCCTTGCTCTCGTCACGGGTTTAACCGTCTAAGAATTCCGGAAGCAATCTTCCAAAGTGGTTCTCGCGGTATGACGTCCTTTAGCAGTAATCGCTGAGGGATCAACTTCTTTTTCACTCCCTACTTTGTTTTCGGGATTTAAACGTCGAGCAGCGTGTGCCCTTTCATCCCTCTCGGGTCAGATTCTGTTGTTTGCAATCTAACGGGTGGATCGAACGATTACACCGGTGTCTTTAACACTTTGAGCAGAAATTTTTGTCGATAATTAACCGTTTTGTGTAATTAACCTCTTTGTCTTGTGATGAGAAGTTACACCGATGGTATACAGTATAGTTTAAGTGTAATAAAGATTAATAATGAAGTTTAATTTTAATTTAAATTCTGTTTCTAATTTATGAGATTGAGGATCTGTGAGTGCTATGTAGAGTGGAAGGTTGTGCGTTAACATTAATATTAAAATTTATAACCCAAGTCCATTTCTGGGCCAAAAGGGCCGAAATAAATCATTATTATTATACTATTTCGCAATATTTTATGTTTGTTAACGTGTTATGAAAGTTGCGTGACAATGATTTAACTCCGTTCTTCATTAAAGCGCACCGAATGTATCTTTAAACCGAAGCGATTAAAAATTAAACCTGTCCCCGTACAAATTATACTCTCAAAGTGTTAACGCGAGTTGCTATCAGAAAAATGTTGAAACAATGCTTACTACGTGTTTCACATCGACTCCAGTGCACAATATCGCGATCAAAATTTCGTGTGATCGTTCAACAGACCGCAATCGAATCGCAGGAATAAGCACGAGGAATAAACTGCTCGCTTTTTCGTCCACCTGTTTGATTCTTCTTGCACATTCCTTTAGCCGCAGTTACGTTCCACGCAGCACCGTGTACGCAGGACATCCTGCTTCAATTTCAAACGAGTTCCCCGATCCGTTCTCACGGATTCTCCCCACCGTCGATCAACGAACCTGTTTCACGAACATCGGCGATAGCCCGTGCCGAGGGCTTCGCAATTTTGCCCCCTTCCGAATTAAAAACGCGACGAAACGAAGGCGCGAGCACGCAGTTACATAGACAGAGGTCTCTGGTAGCAGCGGTTTCAATCTCGCCAGGATCGCCGATACTTTTCTGTCATGATTTCACGGATTTCCGGCATCGTGCGACGGAGAGCCGCTCGAGGTGTAGGAGCACGCGCGCACGGCTCCGAGCCGTAGCAGCTACTGACTGCCTCTGCGACTGCATCAACACTACCCTTCTATGAAACGTATCAACCCTCCTCTGCCACGCCACCCCTCCCTCCCTCCCTTCCTCCTGTTCCCTACTACCCTACCTTTTCTCCCTCCAACCGGTCGTCGTTGCGTGTTTCACGTCCGCCGCCTCTGCTCGACGGCCGGTTCTTTTCATCGTCTCGCGAGTGACCGTCTCGAATCATCGCTCGTCATTTTTCTCCGCAATGTTCGCGTCGAAAAATGAACGCGACGCGTGTGTATTGAAGGAGCCTGATGTTCGTGGAAACGAGTACGCGTGTAACGAATGTGGCGTGGTATGATCGATGCAAATTGTATACGATACGGTTTGAGAAAGAGCGAGAGTCTGACGATCATTGGTAAACGAACACCGACAGAGAGAATACTTATGACGGAGAGAGCAATTATGTACTTATTTAATTAGTTATTTATTTATTTATTGACGAGTTTGTGAACCCATTAGTGTACATATAAAGAAATACAGAATTTTTTATATTTGTTGATACAGGGAGCGGAAGTATAATAACAGAGAAACATAATAGGCTTACGCTTTGTATAATAGGCTTACGCTTTGTGTAATGAATAAAAGAAGAAGTGTAGAAGGGGCGAGAAAAATTTGTTCACTCTTTTGAACATTCTGCATCCAGTAATTATTCTATCAATTTTATAGTTGTGTTTAGTATATTATTCAATAAAAAAGATCTATTCGATCGATCGATCCACTTTTGGAAAGTTCGTGGAATAAACTGCCCTAATGGCGGGAGGGGAGGGAGGAGGGAGGGTGGAAGGAGTTGGATTTTTTCTCTGCATTGTTTTTGATACGCGCATCTCGGGGACACTGTTGTCGTCGCTGCCAGCCTTAATCTTTTAAGGACTGCGCTCTGATAAATTATTGTCGCTGCACGTAAGAAGCTAATCTTGTGATAGCTGGCGTTGCTAAAGGGGTGGAGGACGGCGGTGGCGGGGAGAGGGGGCAGAACGCGGGGAGGAAAGTAATGAGACCGTGAGCGTGTCTTTTATTTATCTCTCGAACGGCTCCCGAAGGACCCGGTGCGCTAGTCAGGACGCGCCACTGGAATGGGCCTTTGGTACGAGTTATTTTACTCCGCTCTCGCTTCGTTCCCAGATTTCCCGATTTTTTTTTCTTTCTTTTCTTTGGACGTGGTTTGCCGGGAAAGTTGGTTTACGGGGAAGATAAGGATTGCGGAGGACAGATTGAAGAGTATTAAAGGCTGACTAATCACGTTAAGCCCCTTACTTGCGGGACAGCGCCGGACAGGGTTTGGTGTTACGTTATATTTTATTTCACGGCGGATCCGACTTTAATTTTGTCGCCGAGGAGAAGGAAGGTTCGATTGAGGGACACGATAAGAAAGAAGTAACGATATATAAATTAGTTTTGGATTGACAATCCAGTGTTACGTCTTGGATTACTTGTTTTTAATGTAGGAAAGGTTAGAAATGAAAAAAACGAAAAGTAAGAAATGTGAATAAATATACGTGCATTTGATAAAACTAAAACGACACAAACGAACAGAAAATAACAAACCACGCTTATGTTTCGCAAACTACACAGTTCTTTGCTCTACGCTGATTATTTAAGTTCTGACTTCTTCAACTATGGATCGAAAAGATAAAACACTTGGCCCCACTCTACTGATCTCTTCGTGCACACATTCACGCCCTGACACACACCAAACGTACCATCTTACAATACTAACCCTTTAATCTATACATTACCACACTAATATAGAAACTACTACTTTTATTATCAATTTGACATGGGTTTCGAACACCATGAGCAAAATTTGCAAAACCAATTACTATCATTTCTAGCAATTTTTGATAACTTTTATCGATGGAGCGATACAAATGTACCCAAATCTATTTTCTTTTCAGTTCTGCAATTTCAAATTCTGTTTGATGTACGCATTATTCCTTTTTTATATGTATATTGGAAATAGACACACAAGAAATGTCCGTGAATCTAGCGTTAATGCATCGAGTTCTCATTAAATTCGGACGTCGAAGTTAGCCAAGCCCGGGAACAAGTTCCTCGAAACGGGAACGAGCCGCGAGGGCAAGACTGACAGGAGGCGTCCAATTATAACTGGGGATTGTTCAGCTCTGACGGGGAAGACGCGCGATTGTCGGGATTGCTCGAAATCTAAGAGCGCGCACGCACGCCACCGCAGCTTTCGGTCGGCGTTTATCCAGAACGGTCGAAGTTCCGCGGTCGATCCAATGAAACTTTCCTTCGAGCGATGCACAGCGTTTGCTGTGCTTAGACACGGGTGCCTGCCGGAATGTTTTTCCGCTCGAAACTCTGTTAACGCCGGTTTCCCCGTGATTTCCTCCGTTCTCGGTGAAGGGTCGAGGAGCACTTCGATTATTGCAAAATCGAACGTTTCCTCATTTCTTATGATCAATACGAAAAATTTCTTCAGTATACGAATTAAATATAATAATAGTAATAATAATAGTAATAATAATAATAATAATAATAATAATAATAATAATAATAATAATAATAATAATAATAATAATAATAAACAAGAAATAAAAAGACTATGGAAACAACAGGAAATACATATAATACCACTAATAATGTCAACGACAGGAACAACACCAAAAAATTTCAAGAAACATTTAACACAACTAACAATAGCCACCGATATCCATAGTGAAATCCAGAAAGCAATAATATTATACACGTGCAACATCACCAGAACACACCTAAACCTCAGCTAAAACGCGAGCTTGACTTGGCAATGTCCCGTCCAGCCACGGAAAACCTCTCCATAGGGAGAAGAAATTATATAATAGTTATAATAATAATAATAATAATAATATTTTATTACACGAATAATAACCCTTTGATATACAATATATTATATATACAAATAATTAGACTTCCTTTGAGTTAAGAATATTGCAATATTATTAAAATAAGATTGCTTATTATTGGTGATAGAATGGAAAAGGATTATGATACTGTTTATAATTTTAACTCTTCGTACAGCCAGAGAAAAGCTCTCGCCGGCTCTTAGCAATTCTCCCGCCAGAAAAATTCTTCAAGTGTGCTTATATTTGGGCATATTCCGAGGGCCTTGACTCTCGCTGTCCACCCCTCACTTTTTCTTAAAATCTAGAATTAACTACTTGAGATTGCAACTATAGCCTAGAACATTTTTCTCGAATTTCTGCAAAAAGTACTGCAGATTTTTACCAGATTTTTATTAAATAGTATTAAAATTTGGTGAATGAATGTAAATCCTGTTTTCCAATGTGTCAGAAACATAAATCACTAGACCATACGACTGATTTTGTTTGTATAGCATAAAGAAAATATAAAAATTAATTACTGTCACAGCACAACACAGAGTTTTCCATGAAAATTACTGCATTCACAGATATACGACACTGATAGCGAGCGTGTTAATTATTACAAGTTTGTCGAGCGAGATATGAGCAAACATGTTCAGAGTACAATTTTTTTTTTTTCACGAACAGATAACAGAACCTTTGAATAATAATTTTAAATGCATCGAAACAATTGGTCGTCGCGATAGAACAATTTCTATGGAAATTTTTGCCCTGGTGTAAAGTTGTCAGCCTACTGCGTCTCTATTTCCGGTCGGCAGTTCGAGGGCTAACCGGATGCGCTGTTGACGCGTTTCGAGGGCTTAGAGATCAGCACCGTGGAAAATACTATAACGGTGTCGCATCGAGTATTATATCAGCCGGATGGTATCGATTTGCAACGACATAAAACAGCACTTCCGTATATTAAATTTCCCTGTTGCGAGCGGATGGAAATTGCTTCGGGAGGCAGTTTGACTTCCTCCGTCTCCTTAAACTTTCTGTCAAAGCCTCGGCTTTGTTGCTTTTTAACCCGGAAAACATGGTACGCTGTTCGCCTTTTCAGTTATCGACTCGAGACGGAACAGAGTTATTTAAAAACGAGAACTGCTGGACGTTCCGCGTGCTGTGATCTGTTAGAAATCGCTTTTAAAAGGAAAAGCCGATCGCTTGGAAGGTGCTGTGAGGTTAACGTCAGAACTAAAATGTACTATGTTAACAGTGAAACCAACAGTAATGAAAGAAACTACATAAAGTTGTTGATTAATAAATTAATTTGTCAACATAACATAATTTGTCACGCATTGTAACGTTCCCCTTGTCATTGCATTGTCATCAATCTACATATACAAGTGAACAAAATCACACATTTATTCCATCCGTTTAAACTTACGTTATACTGGTTAAACTCAGTTAAATTCAGTTATTTTCTTTGGTAAAATTAAAAACTTTCAACATCAAAAATACGTTGTGCAATTAGAACCTTATCCGTATTAAAACGTAACGCTTGCTCAAAAATATATAGTTGCTAACAATGGATCGTTATCGGAGCTGGTGCGTCTGAAATTTATGCGAGCGGGTATTCGTCCTGGCTAGGGAATTATTAGCCGGTTTCTGGAATTAACGGCGCATGCAACATCCTTGCGGCGCATACCAGCAGGTCTCATGCATCAAGTTTCTGCGAGGATTTAGGAAACCGACCACGCACATTCCTCATCTGTATCTACGCACTCGTACTCGTGCACGTTGCTTCTGATGAATATCTTGCCGAGGAAAATTGAAGCGCTCGAACGGGATTTTCCGATATCTTATTTCGTAGAATTTACCAATTCGTGGGCTCTTGTGATCGATAAAGGTGCATCTCGCATTTCTTCCATTTTGTACGAGCGAACGTCATTCTGTACTTTGTTAACAATTCAGGATCTCTGTGAATTCCAATAAGCCGTAGAAAAGCTGGAAATATTTTTGAAGCTTGATTTTGTGCACTCCTATATTGTAAATTTTCCATTGAAAGTAGCTTCGCCGAGATTTATAGCTTTTGCAAGTTAAATTTTGTGAATTTTGTAAATTTTATTTTTTATTTATTTTAAATGTTTTGCAAATTTTGTGAAAGTTAAAAATATTGCAAAATTATGTAGTATTTCGAATAATAATGGTTACTAGATTACTCGTAAAAATTTTGGAATTTATTGACAATGCAGAAGGCTTAAAATTCCTGCAGTTGTTTCTGCAAGTAGAAAAGGGCCGTATATGATCAGACACAGGATACAATCACTGTAAAGCTAATAATTTTTTCCGAATTTCTCAAGTATTAATATTTTTCCGTTTAATACGAGAAACTCCCAGCGTACGACACACATTTGCCAATAATTTTTTCAATTTTATTCGCTTACAAGAGAAAAAATTAAAACAACATTTCGAGGATGAAGTAAAATTTTTATTCACTTTCCATTCCTCTAATTCTTATCATGGAGATACTAGTGGATCAACAGTTTCTAGAAAATTGTATAGCATTACACAGGTATGACGATTCAGCTTTTTAACAAACCACATTCGTCATACCTGTCATCGCTATGATCGACGGGCCCTCGTTATTTTTCAGACAACTGTGTTCAGCTTCGGCGAGACCGCAGCAAACACGGGTGCAGTCTAATAAATAAGAAACCGCAGGCAATTCCAGCGTGCAGTGGTCCGCCACGATTTATGGGCTAATAGCGTACGCAGTAAATACCGCGTAACAATGTTTGGTCATCGTGGCCAGCATTGGCGTAGAAATATCAACGTCTGTCCGCGATATTTTCGGGATTGCGTCGCGAAACATCAAAGGCCGGCATATGTACAGGGTGCCCAGGTTGTTTCAAATACCAGAGACGAAAAATGCTGGGTGAAAAAATTTGTTTAACTGAAAATAACGAATGCATTATGACAGCCATAAAATTTTCATCAGGATGGCATATTTGTCAAATTCAAAGACAGATGTACCTTTTTAAACAAGACCATGTATTCTTCTTATCATGATTTAACCCTTTGCACTCGGATGTCCCCTCTCATGGGACTTCGTAATCCTAGCATATGATAGTTTCGCAAATTTTCAGACGTTAGTTCAGACCCGGACGTTAAATAATCATATATGTAAAGTTTAATATACGACTTAACTAAACTAAATGAAGTTTAATATACGTGAATCATAGTAAATATTTCGAATTTGAAAATTGTTGAAGTTAGAATCGTTAAACGACTAACGGTCACCTCTCCAGTACAAAGGGTTAATAGTTCAAATTTAGATTAATCCAATCACGATTTGTGATGCTATAATGAACAGATTTATGATTGCTGATTACTTTAAACATTTATGTTGATTTATGTTGATTACTTTTAAACAGATTTATGTTGATTACTTTAAACAGTGATTCAAATCTCTAATTTTTCGCGTGTTTGAATTTTCCATAAATACATTAAAAAAACTTGCGATTTCATAGCTTTTGTAAAAATGCAAATTGAAAGATATAATTAAGAAGGAAAAAGAGAGAATACTTCCTTGGATTAGATCTCATAGTTCGATAGTATTTCTGTACAAAGTAGTTTATGTTAGCAATTTCTAGTGTTATGTAAACATATTGGAAAGGGCTTCAGGTAATTGGTGTCTAGAGTACGCAGAAGGATTTCTTGCCGGCGTTTAGCGAAAAGCTTCAAGAAGCACTGAATCTTGATTTGATCATTTAAGTAGGGGAAGTCGTTTATGGTAATTAATGGAGAACGTATCGATATTCGATGAGTGCTCGAGTATTGCTTTACGAGGCCTTAGAGTAGTGGATCGTGGACCGAATGAAGGGAAATTAGTAGTGCTTCCTGATGAGTTAACCATGATTTCGTGGAAGGGTGTTTGAACTGATTATTCAGCAAATTATTAACAAATTACGAGGGAACGGAATTAGGTTCTCAAATTGAATCTGCGCTGACATCAATCTTTTGTTATTCGTTTCTTACGTTACCCAGATTACTATATTTCTTATTAACGTAGGAGAAATTCACGATGAGAAGTAGTTTTGTCACTGGCAAATTTATAAGCAAACCACTGGAAATTAACAATACTTCATTTAGTATTTAATAAAACCACAAAATTTGATAAGTGTATTTCATTTCATTTATATTAACACTATTCCTACCACGACCGGTCAAATGACCGTTTTTAAAATTTTGATTAGAATTTCATATACACAGCATAATTGAATCGCCTTTAACCCTTTGACTACTGTTGGCGAATATTGGCCTTCAACACATATTGACGCCTATTGGCGTCCGACACATGTGTGACTTCCCGGTGCGTTTAATGCAATAAATTTCAGTATTTTGAATATTTTAATATACTTCCTCAGAAATGCATGTCTAACGAAAAATTTCGCCGTACCCAATGGACGTCGCGAGTGAATTCGTACCGTACCGTACGGCCAGTGCGTGCCAAAGTCTGCCGTAGTCAACGGGTTAAACTTTAGACTTTTCCTCAAATATACGTATAATACATCTCTCAATATTCACTTCCTTTTTCATTGTTTACTTTCTGAGAGAAATTTGTAGTCTGTCTTACGTGGGAATGTCACAATAGCAATAAGTACACGTGAAGTGTCGGTGGGAATAGTGTTAAAGAAATGTATGTAGGATTTTTCCACGGAATGACCGTTAGAAAGACGTAGTTTTTTTTTCGTAAAATAGCCGTTATAAACACGACACGGCTCGCCGCCATGTCGATAGTCGATTGTTTTGCGTAAACGTGTTGCGACCTACAAATTTGGCGGTCAGTCGTATTTTGGTCTCAGAAGAACAGTCGCGGAAAGCAGTGCCGCTCGGATTTTTGTTCTTTTTCTTCTGTGTGTTTTTGAATAAATTCTTAACTTTCTTGTTTATAAGATTCGTGTTTTTCCCCTTCACCCACATATCCTACATGTATTAATCTTTTCCCGTAGGACAGAACAAAATGTCTGACACGAACTTTTAGCCAGAAAAAGTCATCACGTGTCTGATACGAGGTTCTCGTGTTAGTCGTAACGTTTCCTACACGTTGTTTTAAGGCAAAGGGTTGAGGGTGAACGAAGGAAGCTAGTTTTTAACGCAAAATCGCGCAGTGATTCGCGATCCACGCTCGATACACGATAAAGACACGAATAATCCTGTGAGTGGCGTGTCAGGGAGGGCACGACAAGCAATCCCATCAGTCAGGCTGGCCGGGAATCTGTTCCAGACACGCTGGTATAATCGGTGTGCATTCTCGCCTGCTCGAAGTCACGAGCTTGGGAAATAGATTAGGCGTGTTTTTACGCAGTTACTTAGGAGATCCGCGAAGAAACGAGGCGATCCCCGCCTTCGGAAATTCGTGCCGGAACCGCTGCGGTTTGTCGATAAATTTTCGCAATAGAGGGCGTTGGAGATAAGGGTCGTTGTTAACCGGTCGGTCAGCACCGTGTAATCGTGCGTGATTCGTGGCGGAAAACCTCGAACCTTTTTACCTTGTCGAGGGGGGCGGGGGAGGAAGGGTGAGCCCTTCTGTTTCGCCTAATCGCGTAGCCCGATCTCGATGTGCGCCTCGACTCGCTTATTTTTTCCTCGTGCGAGAGACCCATGAAGGATCTAGGAGAGAGGGACGGCGACTTTTATCACCTGTCCCTCCGCGCCCTTGACTTTCGCTCCCCGGGGGGGTTTGAAAAATTGTTGAAATTATAATAAACGCGAGGGTGGCATGCTTGGGCAAGAGGAAGGTTTATAATGGCGCGCGATTAAGCGAGCTGTGCATGCATTACGCGTGATTAAACCGACGTGTAGACGGTGAGTAGTATAGGTCGTTTGTTTGTCGGACAAGTAGTTCGAGTCAACGATTGCGCTTTAGGGACTCACTTCGTTTTTATTCTTAACGGTGGAACAGAACATTTTTTGGGCTCGTTATGAACAAGCAAATGTAATTTTACTATGGCGTTTGTGTTATGGTGTATTCAGACAAAAGTTTGAAATGACAAGACAATGTAAAACATAATTTTATTGTTCGTAAATATTGTTCATCTATTTATTTCTATTGTGCGTTATGGTGGAACACTATTTATTGATTAGCGAACTTTATTTATACTGTTATTTCTTATTCATTAATTTATTTGTTTTCTTTGACCCTTTGGTTTTTAAATTTTTTAAATTTGGTTTTAAAATACGTATGTCATATTTTCTTCATCGCAAAGCTGTATTTTTCGCCGTGAAACGTTACTGTTGTATTCAGTATTTCTGAATGTATAACCAAATATCGTCGTGAAGCTGCAGCTTACCGCTTAAAGCACGAATCTAGGTAAGGATGCCGTCGTGAAACTGTGTTAACGTGGACATATAATTCTGGGCAAGTATTCAAAATACCACTGTAAGGATACAGTTTTCCGTTTGAAACAGCAATGCGCAGTCGTATCTCCGGATAGATTATCTTCGTTGAGGTTGACGGTTACATTTTAATCCGCATCGACTTATCATGCCTTACGTGCCTCAGCGTATTTCAGAAGTCCAATTAAAAGTTTCGAGAAACCTCAAAAGGGACGTCTCAAACAGAAGCTACGAAAGCCCAAGGCTCCGTATTCGTTCTTTCTTATTACACCCGTTACTCCATTCAATAACTCAGTTCTGCGCGTTTCAACATTTCGCCGGTTCATTAATTTCTCTCCTCGAGGAATCTCTGCTCAAAGTACAGAGAAACAAAAACACGATCGATCGCCGCTCCTTTATTTTCCCTGGCCGTGTACTATCAGCACGAGCCAGACGTCTTCCTTGGTTTCCCTCGGTCCTCGTGTTTTTCCTGCCGATAAAGAAAAATACGACTGCGATCGAAATCCTCGCGTTTCCTTTTTAATATCCGCGTTGAAATAGAGACCGTCGGCGGGGAAACGTGTCGTAGGAAATTAAGGGTCTCGCTGCAGGCGGACTGGTTGGAGACTACTGCCAGGCCGTCGGAATTTCAGCGAGGGAGAGAAAGAAAGAGCAAGAGGAAAATAGGAAGAGAGTAAAAGAGAGAACGAGGAAGAGTGAGAGAAAGGGTTGGAGACAGAGGAAGAGAGGGTGAGAAGAGTGAGGAAGAAGGGGGAGAGGGAAAGAGACAGAAAGAGACAGAATGAGGTTGTGGAGGAAGAGTGAGAAAGAGAAAGAGGAAAATAGAAAGAGAGTAAAAGATAGAACGAGGAAGAGTGAGAGAAAGGGTTAGAGTCAGAGGAAGAGAGGGAGAGAAGAGAGAGGAAGAAGGGGGAGATGAAAAGAGACAGAAGGAGACAGAATGAGGTTGAGAGAGGAAGAGTGAGAAAGAAAGGGTGAGAGAGGAAAAGACAGAGGAAGAGTGGACGAAAAAGGGCGAGGGGGGGAGAGAAGGAAAGAGCAAGAGGAAAATAGAAAGAGAGTAAAAGACAGAATGAGGAAGGGTGAGAGAAAGGGTTAGAGACAGAGAAAGAGACAGAGAAAGGGACGGAGAGAAGAGTGAGGAAGAAGGGGGAGAGGAAAAGAGACAGAAAGAGACTAAATGAGGTTGAGAGAGGCAGAGTGAGAAAGAAAGGGTGAGAGAGGAAGAGTGGGCGCGAAAGGGAGAGGGAGTGGAGACAGAGGAAGAGCAGGAGAAGCATTTGCCACGGAATTGCGTGCTCGTTGCCGCGATTTCTGTAATACAGCCTCGTCGGATAGCTATAGTCGTTCAGCTGTCAACCATGAATACCTAGTAATCGAGTTCCATTCAACGCGTTTCCTGTCGGCTTTCGACACCCTCCCTTAGACCATCCGCTGGCTCCGCAGCAGCTATCCGTCATTCTCAGACGATATTCGCCTCGAAATTGAACGTCGAACGTTGCACTTATAGACGGCGTTTCAGGGATCCTTCCATGCAAAACGTTGGCCACACGGGGTTATGATTGTTAATATCCGTCATTGATCTAATAATTGTTCAGAACTTAATAATTGTGTTGCAGTAAGTGGAAGATCGAGAAACAAACACATACGAATGCTGAATATTCCAAGGAGCGAGGATAACGACTGTCAATTAAAGAGTAGTAACAAATTGCCACACAGAGAGACAATACTGTAGTAGATTTCGCCAGACGCATACAGTAGTGGACAAAAGTTTAAAACGACAGGACAATGCAAAACACAGTTTTTTAGTATGCAAATATTGTTCATACACTTATTTTTATCGTCATTATGATAGAATATCATTTATTCATTAGCATAGAAAACGAATTTTATTTACACTGTTATTTCTTATTGATTAATTTATTTGTTTTCTTTGACTCTTTGGTCTATAGCGCTTTACTTTATTTTACTCACACCTGTGCCCCACTATCTCTTTCTACTGAATAATAAATAAAAGTAGAATTTCCTATGTTTGGTACGCGGCAAAGTATCGATATATCAATTCGCCGGAAATCTGTGCTGCCTGGGAAAATAACGAAACTGGAACGGGCCAGTAAAAGTAAAAGGTTCCCGGTATCGGCGCTGAAGATCGTAGCTCCGGCCTTGTTCGAGAGCACCGCGCTACCCATTGTCCTTTCCCAATATCCTCTGATGGTTCCTGATATTTTCCGGGACCAGGATTCGATGTTGCTTTGTGCAAAACGACTTTTCCCCCAATTTTCACGCGTGGAACCGGAATTGAATGCAGATTTTCCGCTTTAAAATTGGAAAACCTAATTTCGCCCTCCCTACGATTTTGACCGGTGCCCCCCTCCCTCCTATTTGTCCTTCTTCTCTCTAGTTTCCGGTTCCTCTTCGATAGCGCTTGATTTTTCTGGGTATCTGCATCCGCGAATCTAGAGAAATTGGGATGAGACGAAAGCTTCTGGGAGAGGGTTAGATTTAGGTTGGGTTCGGGTTAGGTTCGATACTAAAGGTAGTAGAACTCGTCGAAGTAAAGGAGCGTTCAAGGAAATGCGCCTTAAGCTTTCGATTGAAATTTGTATTGCTTCCAGAAGCATTTCTTTTCATTGGTCTATATCTCAGAGTGTTATTATGAATAAAATTGTAGCAGTGTAGAAAATCTGTATATGGAGCGTTTTAAAGTAAATTGAGGATTCTTATGTAAATTTATATCTTTGTTGGTGAGTGAACAAAGGAACGATGGAATTTTGTTTCACTCCCTGATTATTGTAATATGTGATTTACATTTAATGTTCTGTAAATGATTGTATATTGTGTGTATTCCACATTTTTCACACGGTTAAATTTTCCATGAAAACATGAAACTTCACTGTCTAGCTGTGACAATTCAGTAATTGATACAAGTAAGAGTTTGGTGTGTAAATTAATCGTTCCTAAGACGAGGTTTCAGTTTTTAAGTTAATATTCAACAATGATTTGAAAATTAATTAATATTCAAATGTGCAATTGCACGTTTTGTGCAGAATTAAACGATGGATGCATTATGTAGCTCAGATTATGAATTGAAAGGTTTAGTGGAAGTATCTATAAAAAAACGAGGTAGGTAACTTTTAACGAGTTACTAGAATTCTGTCCCCAGAACTATAGCTTTCATGAAGTTTATTAACAAACGTATTCGCTTCATGCTGGCTATACTGTAAGTGTGCATTATTCTTTACAACGCTATATTTACAGGATAAGGCAAGTTTACGGGACAATTCCTTTCGCGAACGGGCCACAAACTCGCGAGTAATTGCGCCTTTCGTTCTTTTCTTCTTTATCGGCCTCTCCACTTTCTGCGGTGGAACGAGTCTTAAAGAGAACTTTATATCTACGACGTTTCTTACAGAAGGAACAAAAGGAACAAAGAACTGTTAAACGATTATTGAAAATTATTAAACGGCACAGGATGCAATTTAACGCGAAACTCAATGAAAATATATTTCAATATGGTGCGAACTTAACACTTGGCCAACCTAATAGGGAGATCTCCCATTTTCTCCTCAACAAAGTGCTGCCATAGATTCTATTTACATTTGTTATTAATCTTGGACCAGTGTTGAATTGATTAAAAATTGCACTTTGAAAAAGCAGAAAATGCATTTGACAAGCTATGAACAACACCAGTTCAAGACTAATTAATAACAAAATTAATTAGAATCAATAGCAGTGCTTTGTTGAAGAGAAAATAGAAAATTTGCCCATTCAGTTGGCTAATTGTTAAGATAAACTTAATCTTTGGTCCACAAGCTATTGCAGAAATACCCAAAATTCTGTTTCATCCCTTGAATTACTCTTCTTTTACGTTTCACTTTTATCTTGTTGCACACTCTCAAAGTTGTCTTTTTCTCAAAGTTCTCTCGCAAAATTACGTCTCTCTATTAACAGGTGTATGCACGCATGTTTTTTTTTTTTATTTATACCTGCCGTCCTGAAACCAGCTGCAGTTAATTATCACCAACAATTACCGTATCACGTATCACACGTTATCTACGCGGGCTGTTCAACTTCTTGCTACATAAAAAGCGAAACATCCGGCAGCCCTCGTAATTTTCTCAAAGTTTCTCCGAACAACACGTTGGTCCATGTTCAACGTTTAATCAGCCATCTCACTTTGCCGAACAACCGTGTCGTTTCTTATCAGCGATCGCCATAATTAAAGCGAGCCCCTGTGCGAGGGTCGACGCGATCCGCCAGCGTTGAAAATTAATTTGACGCCAAATTCTGTTCTCGTCGCACGGTTGAAAAAGTTATCCCGTGTCCCAGAATGCTCCACGATCGAAGAGGAAGAGAGAGACGGAGTTGCATTATTCATAATGGAAGGGACGACGAGCACGGAGAACGCGTGGCGCTTTGTTTCGACCAACCACAATCTAAAGCAGCGATCGAGGCCTATCGAAAATTTTACTATGTAGAGCTGAAAAGAAGTCACCAGAATGGCTGACTATTTATTTCGTCACGTGGCATTTCTTCGTTTTTCGATTCGTCAATGTTCTCGGTGTTACAAGCTCATGAAATGAGTTAACACTATTCCTACCACGACCGTTCAAATGACCGTTTATAAAATTCCGATTAGAATTTCATAGATACAACGTAATTGAATCGCCTTTAACCCTTTCGCTTAGGCTGTCCAGTCCGCCGAAGTACCGTCACTGAATGGAAGCACGCGCCAGAAATATGCGCACTGTGCATTTTTCTAAGTTTTAAATAACAACTGTGCTGAATAAAACAATTGTTACTCTAATGTAACAAGTATATTTACATTTTTAATATGGAAAGGCTTACAAAATTATTAAAATATAAAATTATTAAAATACAAAATATATTTAGATGCCGCCTATAAGCGGCGCTTGAAGCGAAAGGGTTAAACTTTAGACTCTTCCTCAAATATACGTATAATACATTTTTCAATATTCTCTTTGTTTTTCATTGTTTATTTTCTGAGAGAAATTTGTAGTCTGTGTTACGTGGGAATGTCGCGGTAGTAATAGGTACACGTGAGGTGTGGGTAGGAATAGTATTAAACTTTAGACTTTTCCTCAAATACACGTATAATACATTTTTCAGTATTCACTTCCTTTTTATTGTTTTCTGTCTGAGAAAAATTTATAGTCTGTCTTACGTGGGAATGTCGCAGTAGTAATAGGTACACGTGAAGTGGTCGGTAGAAATAGTGTTAACAAGGATTAGTTTGAACTTGTTTAATTGACAATTGTGGTACTGTAGTCTTAAGGACCGGAAAAGTGAAAGTGTGGGTAATTATACTGTTGGTATTTATAAGTTAGAAATTACTGTCTACTGTATAGTTTTATTATCAATCACATTAATAATAATAATATTAATATCAATAATAACAATAACAGTAATAATAAGTATTATAATAATCATAAGAGACTTTATACACAATAAATTAAAATAATAAAGGTTTTGGTAACAAGATTGCACATGCTATTATTTCTAACGGTTCAATCGGAGTACACGAAACAGATATAGGGCGGTAGATGAGAAAAAACCGATTTTCATCGGTATCAACCAGAACGAACCCCGAGGGCCAATTTCCGCCTAACAGTTTTGGTTTCGGTCAATACTGAAAATACGTGAGCCCTATTTCTGTGGTTACATCAAAAGATGATTGATCTATAATCAAGACTATAATCAATGAGACTCGCATCTCCTTCAAGTGACTTCTATTCTGCTCCCAACAGCACCTGCCGTTACGTAGCTCACGTTTATCGGTTGTTTCGAACGCATGTGAAAGGTGGAGGGATGTTAGAATGCGACTTATGCAAATATGGGCTCAGAGAAATCACAACATGAGGGGGGAGGAAGTAGGTATGGTTCACCCCATCATGTATTTTATTTCATCCATATTGTGACGTGATCATAACGGCCGTTTTAGTCCTTCTAAGCATGTTAGACCTCGCCATGTCACTATATTGTAACTTCTTCAGAATAAATAAACCTGTTCTGTGTACATCGGATAATTTTTTCCTGTAAGGAGTAAAAAAGGAAGGTCGTTGCGTTGCATGTTTCGCGCGTGCTTTTCCTCGAACGATATCGCTTCGAAAATTGCCGGGGCTTTTTGCACAATGAGATCGGTCAAGGTTTCGCGAGGAATGATGAGAACGTGGCGAGGATGCTAAGTGATACGATGAATTTTTGAAACGCGAGAAAATTCAGATGGCTGCTCGGGGACGTCGAGCTGAAAGCTCGAAAGCTTCCTGTCAGACAATCATTTGATAACCCGCGGAATTATTGATGCCGGTTCGTTAACTTTGCCGGTCGATCCTTTTTCGTATACGATTATCGTGGTTGTTTGAGAAAATTCTTTTCCTTTGTCAGAATATAGTTTGCAAAGGAGCTCGTTTACTCCACGCTGGATCGTATTAAAAATTATCTTCCTTACAGGCATCATTTTTCGTTATATTGTTGGTGTAGTGTCGATTGTCGAATAAATATCTGTTTGTACTACTTTCGTTTGACTAATTACAGAATACACCCGTACGTGTCTGACTATGTTTGCATGTTTCACTGTCAGTAATTTTATCGTCATTGGGTAACATCTACTTTTATAAATTGGCGTGCTTATTAGTGATAGTGTACGTTTCAGACCAATATCGCTTTGTACCACTTGCGTTTGACAAATTACAGAATACACTGTACACGTACGTGTCTGACTATGTTTGCATTTTTCACTGTCAGTAATTATAACGTTATTGGGTAACATCTACTTTTATAAATTGGTGTGCTTATTAGTGATAGTGTACATTTCTGACCAATATCACTTTGTACCACTTGCGTTTGACAAATTATAAAATTCGCCATTGATGAACATGCGGTTAACTGTGTTTGTGTTTTATGTAGTCAGTAGTTACTTACAATATTATTGGATAAAATGTATTCCTATAAATTATTATGCATGTTATTAATAGTGTTCACTGCCGGACCAATATCGTTTCGTACTACTTGTATTGAAATAATTACACAATTTAAGCTATGCTCCTGTCTGACCAATTTTGACGTATACTACTTACATTTTTTGTATTCAATGGTTACAACCAATTTATTGAATAAAATTTACTTGCTATACAATTCATTTGAATGAATAACGCAAGGAGTATAACTTCCAATTCGATTTCCAATCTGAATAGGGTTCGAAGCTACAAAACTTCGGCGAACGGTGATTCTTGTCCCCGTTTCAGCTCCCTTTCCTCCCATCGGACCCAATAAAACGAATCTAGCGATACATGGTCGAGGTTCGAGTGAATAACCGTTGTGTGTATAGTCGATTTCGTTGGCACAAAGAGAGTGCGCTTGCGTTTGATGTTCTGCTACGTTGACCGCTGTCGCGTTTAAATATTTCTCTGCAAAGGGATCGTTGATCCCCTCACCATTTTCGAACCGTTCCATGTATGATGTTCACGTTTACATAAATCGCCTGAACAAATGTAGCCCATATTCCACACACATCTTCGTATATTCATAATACAAAAAATTCGATACATGAAAATCCTTTCCTATTAAGGAATATTCGAGTTTTCGAAACATCGTTTGTCGCGTAATCACCTAAGCGAGAAACTATGGTTATGGCTTCATGATGTACGCGTGGCTTGTCAAAAGTTGGGAATCATGTTTTATATGAGAATTCTCTTTCTATGTTCATAGGGAAGCTGTTTATCAGGAAGTTTTCTAATTAATTTCCGGTACAATGCCTAAGTGAAAAATTATTATTATGGTTTATGACGTATAATGCTTGTTAAAAGTTTTGAATGATGTTTCTAGTCTTAGGAATATCAAATATATTCATTCTTTTCAATTTTGTATAACTAGGTAAGTAAACTTTAGCGAATTCTTCAGCTATTTCTGCGATTTTATGATGTATAATTCTTGTCAAAAGTTTTGAATGATGTTTCTAGTTTTAGGAATATCAAATATATTCATTCTTTTCAATTTTGTATAACTAAGTAAGTAAACTTTAGCGAATTCTTCAGCTATTTTTGATTTTATGATGTATAATTTTGCCAAAAGTTTGCAATGATGTTTAGTCTTCGGAATATCAAATATATTCATTCTTTTCAATTTTGTATAACTAAGTAAGTAAACTTTAGCGAATTCTTCAGCTATTCTTTTGATTTTATGATGTATAATTCTTGCCAAAAGTTTGCAATGATGTGTTTAGTCTTAGGAATATCAAATATATTCACTCTTTCCAATTTTGTATAACTAAGTATGTAAAGTTTAGTGAATTGTTGAACTATTCGTGTGAGAAATAAATTGTTCCTAGTAAGTAGGTATTGATTCTGTCGCTGTATAATAGACACACAAATTGTACGGGAGGAAAAACGGTGTTGGCCTATGACCGTTCCTTCGATTTTGCCATTATTCCCTGCTTGGCCTGGGAGGTTCGTGAAAAATAGTGGTTTTAAACTGCTTGTCCGGAAGTAAGTCGTGACAAATAGCCGTGTCCATTGCACGCAACAGCGTTATCTTCCCTTATTTGCATACAGCTTTTGGTCAGATATTCCTGTTTCCTCTTCTTAGAAATTAATCACCCCTCGCTATGAAAGTTAAGCTCTCATTTGCTAAAAGCTACACGATAGTTGTAAGTGAATCGCTAAATCATTCTTATTTTAAAGAAAATGGTGGATTTCTATAGCAGATGACACCGTTTTGCTTCTCAATAACAAACACTATAGTAAAACCTCCCTTATTCAAATACTCAATATCTGAACAGTATACCTCAATATTCTACTATCTAAACAAAGCGTCATGTAACAATAGCTCTTTATTTTTTCTAAATTACGAAACCTCTCAATGAGAAAAGATATAGAATATACATGAATATTTAAAAAAAACTGTTAATCTCCTTAATATCTATTAAAATAAACTATATTTAGCATAAAAGGCGTAATTGCTTTGTTACTCGAAAATTCTTTTATCTCAACATTTTTGCCACCCTTTTAGTTCACACATAATAGGCTGCACAGTATTTCTCATTTTTAAATACGAACATACTTAGATCGTCTATCTGATTAAAAATAAAAATTATTGCATTTGAACCTATGTATGCTAAACTAATATTATCTTACAAATTTCCCCATAAACTTTTGTTAAGGTTACTTATGCACAGCTCTGACGCATTAGCAAAACGAAATGTTTGTGTAATGAAATGTTCTTTTTTCTTGAAAGGAATAATGTAAATTTAATATTATCCTCGATTATTAACGGATAATGTAGCTCCAATCGCGAATATTCGCCTATTCCGTTCAGAAGAACGGAATCTTTGTAATCGATCGTTTGTGTTAACCGATAACAATTGAATATTTCCAAGGGATCAGTGGGAATTCTCGTTACAGCCCGTTTGCAACGTGTTTACGCAAACGAGAGAGCAATTGTTTTCGTTTCGTTTAGGTAATTACAACGATCGTTTTCATTAGACGAGGTGATACAAATGGATGTAATTATTAATTGAAGGAGATTGAATAATTGCGATGGGACAGTTAATTGGTTATTACATTTCGCACAAAATTTATCGTTGGTAATTTGTATACACGAATGATGGGGGAATATATTCAAATTGTTTCCTTGCAGCTATTTCCTTTATGGAATGACAATTAATCAATCGCGAGTGTCTATGTATTTAGAGGAAATTTAATTGCGAGGTATATTACACACTGTGTTCACAAAATGTAAAAAATCTTCGAAATTAATTACGTACTGTAATATTTGAAGCACGAAATTATAATATTTAAGCTAACGTAGTAATCAGTATACGTGGAACGTCGTGAACGTCCATACTAGTCGGTGCCCAATTGCATCCTGTTACTGCTAATTAACACTTCGAGCAGGGCTGGCATGATTGCATTACCAACGGCAAATCAGTAATAAGGTTGCAATTTGGTAGGGAAAATGCGAAGCACCGCCTCTGAGCGTGCTTATTAACATTCATCGACACGTGTAAACCGTGAAACCAAAAAATTATGACACTTTGAACGTTTGTACCGCTGCCAAACATTAAATCGATAAATTGCATCGCAAAATTGACGCAGCAAAGGTAACAATAATTATTTTATAGATTGAATTGGTATAAATTCCTGTTACACATCTTTCTCGGGAACCATGAAAACAGGATCTCATTTCCCTGGACTTTTTCTTGCTACAGAAATACATATTAACTTTATTTCCACAATAACTTTTCCGCAAATTACATTCCTCGTCTCGTGTTTCATGCAGAACGTAAAGGGCAGCTTTCTTTTTGCGAATAAAACACGCAGTTTTCGTAAACGACCATCTCTCTCTTTTCTCATTTTTGCGATGTTTACCTTGCTTCAGGCATGCGCGGTATCGTGACCAAACAGAAGAGTATAAACGTTGTTGAAATATTCACGCTGAAAAATTACCGTGCGTTTTGTGCACACGAGGTGCTGATACATGCGCCTGTTCCACGTTAACGGAGATGCTTTAAACATGGGAAAAGGAGAAAAAGGAGCAGGATCGTGGAGGTCAGAGGTAAGCGGAATTGTAACACTTTCACGTCCAAACGGAGTGATATCCATGTGTTTCAAGCGCCGCCCATAAAAGCATTAATAAAACTCCGCTACCTTCTCGAATACCAATGAGATTGCTCCAGGGCTATTAACTGGGGTGGTTTCAACGTAAAAAAAGAAATTATTACACGTATTATATCGACCACAGTTTTTCGAGTGGCTTGAATTAGTAATGTGATCTTGACTCGAAACACGTATTTGCATTTATAATTCATAGCTGTGTTGAAAAATACAGAAGACCTTTTTATACAAAAATGTTAAATAGACACACATACACACACTCATGCATTGTATTCAAAAATAAATCATAAATGTACTACTTATTTCACTGATAGATCTAACGCAAGTAGTACGAAACGATATTGGTCAGACATATGCGGCCGTGGAATAATAGGTCGTTCTGCTAAAGAAATTCGTATAATTTCTGTATTTAATGTTAACCACAGCTTTGTGTTGACCCTGACGAAATTTTTATTTTGTCACTTTTTATTAATTTTACAGAATTATGTAAGTGGTTACAGACTTTTCAATTATAAAGAGAGTGTTTTTTATGATAAATTTACGAAGTTACTAAGACTTTACATTACTAAAAGTTACTGAGATTAGATAGTGGAGAGATTATAGTTATCGATGTAGAGCATGGTTACCAATGGAAGCTCTGGTGTCTCTGTGCACGTGAAAGCTGAATCGCTGTGGGTCGAAATAAAAGCTTATCGACCAGAGCTTGCAGAACGCCACCGCCTTACCGACAGGTGATATTTGAACCAGTAGAATCCCGTGGAACGCTTCGCGAAAGCTCTGTATCGACGCGTTTCGTGTCAATACCACGAGCGAGGTGCGAAGAAGACCTAACACCTTAGGAGGGTTTGCTAGTTCAACGATCTGAAATACCGATCGTGCGAAAAACCAGACGTCTTGGTGTGCCATCTACAGTTTAGTGTGGTGACTTTAGGAATTACAGTGGCAGACAAAAGTTTAAGATCAACCAAAGAATCAACAAAATTAAACTGATTTATAAGGAATAGCATGATAAAGAAAGTTTGCATTCTCTGCTAATCAATAAAATTAAATTTAATTAATTAATAAAAGATAACAGTATAAATATACTTTGTATTCTATGTTAATCAATTCATTGTGTTCTACCGTAATAACAATAAAAATGAATGTACAGACAATACAATCGTCCTCTAGTCTTGAACTTTTGTCCGCTACTGTACATAGGATCCCTTCCATCGAAATTGGTAGAATCAACACGCGTAAAATAATTCTTTTCTAGGCTGAGTCAGAGCTTTCAAGCTTATCTTGGAAACTCAAGATCGAATCGAAAACTCGGTTTTCGCGTGCAATTCAATATTTGACAGTGGCTTTTCGTTGAAGCTTATTTCGGTATATTGATCTTGGTGGCTCAAAGTCAAATCGAAAGCTCACTGTTCGCGAACAACATAATTCAATATTTGACTTTTGAAACTCCCGGTCAAACAGAAAGCTCAGTTTTCGTGGACAGCTTACTTCAATGTTTGTACATGGAAGCTCAAGGTCAAGCCGAAAGCTTGCTCTTTGTGAAGAACTCAATTTAGCGTTCGATGTTTGAAACTCGAGATCAAACCGAAAGCTCAGCTTTTGTGTGATGATCATATTTATATTTGAAGATGTCACTGAAAAATATTCTATTTACTGAAGTTTTCTGTTGTACTATACCTGAATAAAAAATTTCCAATAATTCAATGAATAATTTTTGCAAAGGAATAGCTAAATTATTCTAATAACTATAATCGGGGTATTTTATTTTAAATGAAATATGCAATATTTGATCATTCAATTAAGGTTTTGAATAATATATTAATTTAATATTTTTTCGGACATGCTACGTACCCAAATATTTTTTTTTATTAATAATATAAATTTGATCGTGATTCTATATACATTTGCTTGTTGAAATTAGACTCCTTTGAAAAGAAAAGCTGTTCCTCGTTGCACTGGAACGTTATTCCAAACGATCGAATGAAAACCATTTCAAAAAGATATCAATGGGTATTTCTTTTGTTTTGCCATAAAAGCTTCACGATTATGGTCTTCACTGTTCGTCTGCTATCAGAGTGAATCCCTTTTAATCACCGTTTTATGGATCGCCAGGGAGGATCATTAATCTTTTTTAGCTGTTTTTCGTTTTTTCACGCCTTGTTATCGAGCTTTTGCCATTTTCTCGGAAAAAGGTAGGAAAAGAATATTTCCAACCCCTTTCATAGACCATCCTTATGAAATTCTGATGCCATCTATCTGCTCTCTCTACTATCCACCGCCTGTAAAATTTTTTCCATTTCACGTTCTATTGGTGGCACATCCATTTATATAGACTACTTCGTACAAACAGTATACTTAACAAGAACGAAAGTAATTAAATGGATAAGTCACATTTTCGATGAAAATCAAGTGTGTACTTATTGTTCAATTATTTTCTGCAATAAATTTTCTTTTGGGCATCTTCTGAATATTTTTTTTTATTAAACAATACGGTTTATAATTTAAGATTTTTATTATCGTAATTTATAAAAGATCCTGTCGTAACGTTTTGGTGACATTTTTATGTTTCTATTCACACTTTTCGTCGATATCGAACGTTCGAGATTCGTAATTTTATCGTTTCCTCCCGGACAATCTGAATTTCTTTTTATTCGAACGTACAAGCGTTTCCAAGCGCTATCGCGAGCTTCGAATAGAGGTTGTGATTGCTCTGGGAAATGGAGGGTCCTAATTACCTATTTCCTTAACAGGGGATGGCATTACGATATAATATATATTTATCGCGAATGCAAACTGTTTCGCAGTAAACTCAGAGGACGATAGCTTTGCGTTTACGGTATCCTTCTCAGGGAAATTGAATTGTAAAGAGCTTATCGTTCGAGATCTCTGTAGAGCACTTTCTTGTGGACACGGAAAGTTTTTCCTAAACTTGAAGCGAACCTAAAGAACCGGGGAACAACACGTATACGAAGTAAAACATCGTGAACAGAACGATCATCGATGTCTGAGAATTGCTATTAAAAGAATTAGTGTTTCCAATTGTGTCCTTTTTCAACAGCAATTTTTCAAATTACGAGTTTCCAATCAAAAACCAATGATTGAACATTAATTCTGATTGTGTGTCAGTCACATGGTTCGAACTACTTTAAGTGTTTAATTTTACCGTTAACAGGCGATTCTTAGTTATAAAATAACACACTTCAATTTATCAGAAGTTACTTCGCGCAAAAATTTATTTCTTGAGCGAAGAAGTTCAGAGCAATTATGCCCACATTAACGAAAGTAGTAACGGCTCTTAATTTGCTAATGGCCCATTTGGAGCCGCTTGAACTTTCCACTGTTAAGATATACATTTTCCTCGAATGAATGAAAGCACTTGCTCGAGTGTCACTCCCTTCCATGCTGCATTTGCAGCTTTAAGCGGAGAATGCATTAAAACACAGTGAACGCGTCTGTAAAATAACCTCTTACGTGTTGGTTAACGGTACAGACAATAACATTTCGTTGATAACACAAATAGAGATTGGAATTAAACATTGGGATACTATTTTGCATTTTCAATTAAAAGCGAAATGAAAATGTATAAAAATATGTGTAACGAGAGGAATATATAAAATGGAAACCTGCAGGTTGTCTCTAGATTCTCCTGAGGTTTCTCGGAAGGAATCTGGTGAATTGTAGGGGGTTAGGAGGGGAAATGCCCATGGGCCTTTCATTTCTTTGGATATAGAAGATCTTAGAGGCTTATATAGGGATATATTGGGCCTTAGAAGTCACTGAAACTTTTCTATTACAGAGCTGTTCGTTCCTCGAATTTTTAAGTGTTAGAAAGTCCTTGGACCCCTGGGCCTTGTACTTATTTGGGCCTTAAGACCCTGAAACTAAGAGCTTTAGGGGATTAGGAGGAGAAATGCCCATGGGCCTTTCATTTCTTTGGATATAGAAGATTTTAGAGGCCTATATAGGAATATATTGGGCCTTAGAAGTCACTGAAACTTTTCTATCATAGGTCAGTTCGTTCCTCGAATTTTTAAGTGCTAGACTTATTTGGGCCTTAAGACCCTGAAACTAAGAGCTTTAGGGGATTAGGAGGAGAAATGCCCATGGGCCTTTCATTTCTTTGGATATAGAAGATTTTAGAGGCCTATATAGGAATATATTGGGCCTTAGAAGTCACTGAAACTTTTCTATCATAGGTCAGTTCGTTCCTCGAATTTTTAAGTGCTAGACGGCCCTTGGGCCCCTGGGCCTTGTGCTTATTTGGGACTTAAGACCCTGGAACTAAGAGCTTTAAGGGGTTAGGAGGAGAATTGCTCATGGGCCTTTCATTTCTTTGGATATAGAAGACCTTACAGGTCTATATAGGCATATATTGGGCCTTAGAAGTGACTGAAACTTTTCTATCACAAGGCTGTTCGTTCTTTGAATCTTTAAGTGCTAGAAAGTCCTTTGGCCTCTGGGCCTTGTACTTATTTGGGCCTTAAGGCTCTCGAATTAGCTTTAGGATTGACCTTAGATCCACGAATTCCTTTGAACGCACGAATCGACTTTATGCTCTGTGTATTTTATTAGCCCGGATTCGGTCCCAAATTTTTACATCTCTTTGGGCCTTACAATTGATCCTAATTCTCTGGATTTCTTAAAAATTTCTTGCCATCACTCATAAATTTCTTTTCATCGGTAGTTTTATCGAACACAGATTTTCTTATGGGGAAAAGAGGTTAAACTGATTTCGTTTAATTCTAGATGGGAATTTTAAATGAAGCAGCGTGCTGCTTCTGGAACAGGTTAACTGAATGCTCGTCTGGAAGGGTCCGGCGTATTCGTTACGGAATTATCCGTGGCGTTAATTAAAATGTTGCGCTAACAATCCGTTAAATGGTTCGGTTCAATCTTCCGTGAAATTACGAGCGTGGTGGCAGAGCTAGCTCGAGAGTTGATTCTGCTTCGAAGAAGTAAATGTAATTACGCGCATGGTGTTTGAGCCTTTGCTAAGCTGATGTAAACTATAATTGTGCACCGTTACAACATTTGTGTCGCAAGTTGTTTGCCTAATGGCGTCCGAGTTAGTCCTCATTTGTTAGACCTTGTCGCGTCATCAAATTGTATTTCTCATCAGAATAAACAGCGTGATTTTCTGTGCACATCGGTGACATTTATTTTTCCCCTACACGAGGAGTACGATTTTGCATGAATCGCGCAATTTCCACCTCTTTCCCGGGTGTTGCGGTCGTGAGGCTCGCCTTCGCTCGTCGAATGAAAGGCTCGCGGTGTCTATCAAACCGTATCGCGCATCGATCGTCGCGTGGAAACGGTGAATTCAGACCTTGGCATTGGCCAAATATCTGGGTCGAGGGTTTACGAAAGAACGGCGAAACGCACCCTTGTTGAAAAAGGGGGAATAAGGGAGAAAAAAATAGAATAATGCATCTCAGGAAGTCGCTGGTACTCGTGACTAAACAAATCACAGAATTCTGTTTATTAAAAGGACTTGTGGGATCAAATTAATGAAACACGGCTGGTTTAAGAAATTCGCGGAGCTTGTATTAATTTTAAACAGTTATTTCTTTTTTATAATATACACTGCTTCGCGTGGATTGTATTTAAAGATTTATTGTAGAAGGGTGAAATAAATTTACGTTTTCGGCACTTTAGCTAGATTTCTACAATAGAAATACAAATTTGCATAAAAGTTCGCAGTTTGCTAATGAATTTAGACAGGTCAAAACGACTAGTTCCTAAATTTTCATGAAAACTCGGAATATTTACTGTGATACCTACACCTTTCCAAATTTACTGTGAGTTTTGCTGCAATCATTATGGTTTGCTTCCCTTGTATTAGATATTTTTTAAATATAATTCTCAATTTAATTTGTCCATCACAAGTAAGTATACCTTAACCATCAATCGATGTTATATTAAACAACAAAAGTTCTCCAAATAATTTTGAGCTTAAGACTAAAATTAAATCTTCTTCGAAAAAAGAAATAACCAATTACCCACATCTCCAAGCTTCCACCCATTTCGAAGACTCGCTACCCAGTCAAACTCGTCATTTATTCCTTTCCCCTGTCAATTTCTGAAGTGAAAACAGAGAAAGGAGTTCCGAACAGTCTCGTCACTGCTAACGAACTCTTCTTTTTATCACGCAGCGTTCGTTCGTTCGTCGGTTTCTAACTCGATGGAAACTCTCTTCGGTTCCGTTCGTTCGATAAACAGGAGCTCTCGCACGGTTCGCAGTGAAAAATAATAGATTGCCATAGATACAGCCGCGATGGAATATCCTGGACAGGGTGAAGTTCCAAGAAGTTGCCATAGTTTCCCGATTTCCCCCATGCTGGACGGAATTCCCCATACAAAAGACAGCAGGCCGTTTCTTTGAGCTATCGCACGCGTTAACCGTGAACCTATCCCAGTGACAAGTTCCGCGGAGATCCTTCGGGAACAGGGGATCCCGTGCATGCGATGCGTCTGACAGTGACGAAGCGAACGGATGGAAGTTGCTTATTTGGCCACTTTTCTCGAGGAACGCCGGCAAACGAGATTATCGTATGTTTCTATGGCGCGTGCTTGAAACTGCGAAACTTGACTGCTCGAAATTGAATGGAACGCGGTCGAAAAGGATAGATCGGAACTTAGGAACTATTAAAGAATTAGATCAGAACACTTAGACTGTCATGGTATTTTTCCGGTCTAAAATGATAATTTAATTTTTTCACTCTTTCTCCCTTTCCAACGCTAAGGGTTTGTTAATATTAGAGCGCCACGTAACTCATCGACCTTCATAAGTCTGCGATTTGCACACAGAAAAAAAGAGAGAGAGAGAGTGCGGAAAGATACAGTAGCGGACAAAAGTTGAACCCAAGATTTATAAACACCGCGAAAAACGTAAACTCTTGTAATTTTTAAAGCGAAAAAGATAGAAAGATTAACTTCGATTGCTCGGAATAAGTGTTGTGTTCATTTTCATTCAGGAAAGTTAATGATCAATAAACAACCTTTCAGATTTATAATGTGTTTTGTTGCGCCCTGTATTCTATAAAACAAAAACCATCGATATAATATGTTCGTCTGAGAGACAAATGTTTATGAATCTAGGGTTAAGACCAAAGAATCAATGAAAACAAATAAATTAATTTATAAGAAATAGCACGATAAACAAACTTCATTTTCTGTGCTAATAAATAAATAGTGTTATATCATAATAATATAGATAACATTTGCAAAGCATAAAACTAATCTATACATTGTCCTCTCGTTTTAAACTTTTGTTCGCTACTACATGTCTGCCAATTTATTTCACTTGAAACTACCACCTGTACGACGTGCACAAGACATTCTGTTTTTCCCAACGACAACACCAGAAGATATTAAAAAGAAACACACAGCTTTCAAGTGATTCAGAGCTTCTAACACTTTACCGATCGCTCGTAGATCAATTTTGTGGCCGGCTCATCTTAACCGTGACTTCATCGCCAATGAATCGATTGCAATAATTTTCTTCCCGTAATTAATAGCTTAATATTTCTTTACAGTACATAGTAACGGATAAAAATTTTAAATCAAAGAGTCAAAAAAAAAAATGAATGAATTAATTAATAAGAAACAACGGTATAAATAAAATTGTATTCTATACTAATGAATGAGTAGTGTTTTATCACAATAACAATAAAAACGAATGAATAAATAATATTTGCGAACCATAAAATTATGTTTTAGATTTTTCTGTCCTCTTAAATTTTTGTCTGCTACTGTATTCACGATATCACTCAAAACAGTCATCTTTGCGTAGGACAACGTTACAAAGTATGCAAAAAACCAATTAACAGGCTTCAAATCAGTAACGATGCTAATTTCTTAATTGTCAAAACTTCAGTATAACACTCTAGAAGCTCTAGTTTTCATATTTACTTCAAAATTCATCCTATTCGTCCGTGGTCATTGCCAATTGTCATTTTCAGGTCAGCAAATTCCACGAGGGTCGCGAAGCAATTGATTGTAACGAGGTTTCCGTGAAAACTTCGAACTCCATGAAACCCACATTCCCAAATCTAGTTTTTCTTCGTTTTGTTTCGACGTAAAAGCAGTTGTTTACCCCGTTTCGTTTTCGGGGAAGCAATTGAACTGCGAGATTCGAATCGAGGGACTGTTTCGTCGGATCGTAGGGAATCGCTCGCGAAGTTGCCTGTTGTCCATTTGCCGGAAAGTTTTCGCGTTTCGCGAAACGGATGCAATTAAAGGGACACGCAATTCTTTCCCCGTCACAGAGAGTCGTGCCTTTGATATGAATCTGTTACCCGAAGTTTCACCCTTTTCATGCTACCCGCTGAAGTATTATTGGAGATACGGGAGAAGTTTCTGGAGAGGCAATTTGTAGGCACTTCGGCTTATTTGTCACGAGACGAGATAAGATTTCGTCTCGTCTCGAGTCCTTTGTCACGGGGAAGTTCTAAATGGTGCTGCAGTATGAATGGTACCTCATAAAGGATACTTTCTTTCGCCGAACGAACGCGCGAATCGTCTGTCAAAGTATAATTACAGTAAAGCGACGGTAAGTCGTACAGAGTATTCGCGCAGTAGAAAAGGACCGTATGTGGTCAGACACAATATTCGGTCAGCATAACGTATACTATTTACTACATATACACGATTATTTCTTCTTTACTAATACAGTAAAGTAAATTAAGGTAATTTTCGAGTTGTTTTACCAGTTAGGAAGAGATATATCTTTGATTCTAATTTCTTGTTCTGATTTAGAAGTTAATTTTACGAAATAGTACCTATTAATTGTTGAATTGTCGGTAGATCTATTTTTGAATAAAAAATTTAATTTTATTGTTAAGTAAACTTCTGTAGATTAATTTTTTTTTGAAGCTTCACAGTTTTTAGAATACATAGTATACGTAGAAATAAGCAACTAAAAATAAAATATGTCAATAAAACTAAAGAACTATGTTCTACGTGCATACTGGTGATTGCTTAAATTCAATTACACATCTCGCGAGGGATTTTAAAATCAAAATTCCACAGTTAACCGATTAAGCAACTTTGTAATTGTTGAAAAGTACAGGAAAATTATGCAATTGAACGAACCCTCTTGTAATTCCTCCACTTCCCGCGTCACCCTTCTACGTTTACATACAGGTTTCACAACAGGGTTAATCGCCGACCATCGATCGACCAACACACGAACGCACACGTACCTTTGATGAAGTCGACGGCCATTTCCAGCCCATACGTATCCTTGTCGCAATCGTCGAGGATATGGGCACCGATCTTGACACCGGGCACGATCCCACGATCGTTCAGCCTGTCCAAAGTGTACAACATCGCCTCGAGCGCTTGTACCCCTCCCTGCGGCATCACGGGGCCGCAAGTGATGCTGTCCTCCCTCTCGTGCACCATCATCAGTCCGCCCAGCACTAAATCACCCTCGACCACCGCGCTATGCTTAACCGGCCATTGATCCAACGGCTCGAGCTCGTGCGACGAGTTATCCGCGTTACGCGAAGAGGCGTCGTCAATACTCGCACGGAAATCATCTTCGTCTTCGTTATCGTCGTCCAAACTGGTCTCCATCACGGTGACCACGTTGTCGGAAGCGAACGGTGGTTCCACTTCTTGGATTAACTCGTTGGACGAAGTTTCGATGTCGATTGGCAGTTGGCTCGTTATCGCGTACGAAGTCGTGACACTTTCGTTGAGAAAACTGTCCTCGAGACCCTCCACGACCCTGTCGATCACAGTCGAAACGATGGGTCGATTTTGAAGGGTGGTGATGGATTCTTGAGAACGTTCCCTTAAGTCGCTAGCCTCTTTTCGAGTAGAATCGATTTCCGTGGACGATGCGTTGTTAGTTTGACGAACCTCGTCTTCGTTCCACGTTGAAATTTGCGTGGATACTTCTCTGACCACCGTTTTGATAGGATCCAGGTTTGGATTCTCTGTCGCGGAAACTTGTGATCTGGACGACCTGAACTTTCGCCCTTTCACGGGATATCGGTCGATGGGCGAGGTTGCTGTGTTTGAAAAGGCAGACTCGCTTAATGGCCCATGTCCAGGATCATCGATGCTCGTTTTGCATTTCCTTCCATCCGGATTAACCGTGCTCGTCGTCCTATTATCCAAGTCTGTTCCAGACTCCTCATTTTTCGACGAACATTCGATGGCAGGTTCATTAGCTTTAATTTCACCGGTATTCGTTCGGTTATTTTGATTCAGCTCTTCCACGAGACTCGGATCTGTCGATTGTCGATCTTTGAGAACGATTAGGGAGGCATTCAGAGTTTCTTCATGATTCTCAGTCTCACGATCACTGTGTGTGCTCGATGAATCCGCCTCATCATCGATATTTCTCCCCTTCGTTTCGTTTTTCTCACCTTTGGACAAGCTCGATCGTTCGTCGACCGTCAAAAGATTCCCCGAAGGTGTCTCGTCTTCCTTGTTCGATCGGTCGAAATGGGCATTTATTTTGAAATTCTCCGCGATCTTTCGTCTCCGCAACGCGGTGGACGACCTCTTGGACGGATCGTTAGCATTCCTTCCGCCGAATCGAGCAGGGCTCTCGAAGACCGAGCTCCTTAGACTGTTCATATCCTGTCTTAGATACGTGGCATTCCTCGCAGTCGCAGCTGAGGAATTTGTGAAGTCGTTCGCAGATCCTTTTGTCGGGTTGCTTGGCGCAAACCCTTTTTCCGGTGTCGCTTCATCCGCCTCCTGGTGGGTCTCGTGAATCACGTTTCGCGGCTTCTCTAATTCTCCTTCGTTCGTTAAATCTGCGCTCGACTTCGGGGACATCGCGTTGCTCGAGCTCAAGATTTTCGTCTTCGACTCTGAATTATTTGCTAGTTTCAGGTTACTCGGCACGTCTTCTAGTTTTATCGTGGCGATTAAAGCATGAGTTGGATAATGAGTTGTGGGAATGGATTCGTTGTTCGATTTGAAAGCGTCAGTCTCTGTTTTCGTGCTATTTACATTCGACCCTGTTGACGTGAAGTTTTGATTGTTCGGAGGCTTATCAAAGTTTATTTTATTGACCGAATGCTTCTTCGATGCCGAATTATTCTCCTCTGAATTTCTCACGGTCGATGCAAACGTGTCGTCGCGCAACGATTCCTTTAACTTCGTCTCCAGAACTGATTCAGTGCTCAAATCAGTCTCATTATTCACCGCCAAGGTAGTCCTATTTAATCCTACGTTACTTCCGTCCGATTGATTCGATCTAACCACCTGCTCCGCACCGTCGTTCAGAGTAACATCGAGTTCCAATCTTTCCTCACTTTTCATACACTCCGTCTGATTATCGAGGAGACTCTTCCTCTCGGTTCCGTTAAAGGAAACGTTCCACCGTGCCGCCTCATTTTCCGTCGAATTCAAAGCGACCGTGTCGTCTGGCAGAATAGAATTGCTCGGCCGTAGGATCGCAGACGAATATCGGCTCGTCGCTTCCTCGTTTCCCGTCGCTGATCTCTGTTTCGAGGAGGCTCCATCCTGTTCCCCTTCATCCCCCTCCCGACAGGGTGCCACCGTTGATTTACGAGCCGACGAATCGTCCCGTGAACCTTCGAACCCCGAAGAATGATGATCCCCGCGTTCTGCCTCGTCTACCTGTCGGCTCCCCGCGTGTTCTCGTGCCTCGCGATCCGAGCGAGCCACGTCCCGCGGGAAATACGGCGTCGTAGGGTCGATCGCCTCGTCAGGTGCGAGCATTCTCTCGGAAGCAGACGATCCCGTCGTTTGCTTGCCGTTCATCAATTCGTAAGCCGATCCATCGTGCCATTCTTCGCGTTTCGAGTAGCTCGAACCGGTCGATCGCGCTGGCTCCAGGTTTCCGCTCGGTCCTCGCACGACGGAACGAGGATAAAGATATTCGATGGTGTATCGTTTCCGGACGACCCCTTCCGTTTCGTCGTATCTCGGCCTCCCTCCACCCGGAAGTCCGTCTGCGCTGTTGTGGCCGTTCGATTTACGAGATCTTTTCGCTTTAACGGCTCCAAAATCGTCTCTCCGTTTCCCCGCGACCCTGATCTCTCCTCCAAACGTCGTCAACGTGTCGTCATCGTGCTGAATCGCCCCTACGTGGCCGTAATACGAATATTCCGGCTGGGCGATCTCGCTTCCCCCTCGAATCGTCTTCGACGTGGTCGTTTCACGGTTCCTTTCTGGAGCTAGTTCATCCAGCTCGGATCCCCCATGCTCGACTCCCCTTAAAGTGTCCCCTACGCGAATCCTTTTCGGAAGCCTCGAGTTGAAACGAAACGATTCTTCGCCGGTTCGCAGTTTATTAAATTGTTCGAGGTGTCCGTTCACGGGGGAACGATCGAAGAGTAGCGCGTTCTGAAGGATCGATCGATCGTTTCCATTGGTTTCGTCGGGACGATCGGTGTTCGAGAGCTTGGTAACCCGCCAGGGGACCTTATTGGACGCGTCTTTCGATACGTCGATGTTTCTCTTGGCAAGGGGACGGGGTCGTGACGCACGACTGGAGGTCGACGATGATTCCGTGGGGTTCTGAGAGGATCGAAGACTGTTTGAGTGGGTCTGCGAGTACAGGGACGGCCCGTTAGAGCCGCGAGCCACGTAGTTGGCCTCGCTGCGGTTAACTGGTGGCTCGGCGTTACCATAATCGAGCGGGCTGCGTTCGCCGGCCAAACTGTTCCGCAGAGTAGACAGCACCACCGTAGCGGCCAGCAGGGCCAGCCAACCGTTGTTCCGCCGCATCACCTGCCTCTCGTGGCGAGCATATCCCGGTCCTGAAAGCAGACGGAGCTTGTAAGTGTCTGGGATCCTGAAGAGTCTTTGGCTTTCGCGCTCGCGTTTCTGGAGATTCCAGGTCAACGCTGGAAGGACCAAAGTTCACGAGTATACGTGCCTTTTCTATGGTAGTGAGCAGACCACGGACTTTTATGCATTTAGGAGAAATTCGAAGGAATGGAGAGAGTATAGGGTGCACGAGACGTGTAGAGATATTTAAAATATATAAGATTAATTGCAGGGTATGAAATTGAAGGAGAAATTGATAGAATTTCATGTATGTACGCGTTGCTATAAGGTTCTGAATTTGTGTAAAAGTTCGCGGACCACTAATAAATTAATGAGTAATAAGGTGAATCATTTGTAACCAGGAAGATATACGTGCATATATTTCGACCAATTAAACTTTGGGGCTTCGGTGAATCTAATGAGCTTTTCTTGCTAAATTCGTCTTTGTACTGTTAACAATCAGCTGTTTCTGTTTAATACTAATGATACGAGGTATTAGACAAGACAGACGAGGTATTAGCCAAGTTTTGCGTAATCCGTCTGACGTTTCGAGGTAATTAATTATGTAAAGAGAATATGTTTGAATACATATTCCATCGTTGTATCAACATAGTTCGTGCAGGGTTAATTAATGCTCGCACGAAGTTACCCCGAGAGCAGGTACGATCCTTCTCTTTCAGCGACACCTTATTGTTCCCATACGACACGGTGATCACCTAGCTGCTCTTCCAGAAAATTATCCCTCGCACAATCACCATTGTACCCTACCTCGCTATAGATGTTCGCGATTCAACCGAAACGTCCATTGATTTAACGCCGCCCACCACGTTTCACAATTTCATCACTTAACACGCCTATTTCGAGGACACGACCTTCTCCGCTTCGCGATAAATTTCGCGAAACTACGTTTACCAAGATGATTGCCCACTTAATCTCCAACAAGATCGCGAAATGTAACATAGAGGCCAAGTTCCTCTATGAATTATCGAATACGATCGAGATACTTTCTCTTCTATGCTTGGATTGTTATCTGGAGCGAAGCAAAACAAGCAATTGAAATAAAATTCACGAGGAATGATTTATTTCGCTAGAAGACGATACGAATTTTTACCCATTTCGAAATTATCGTGCAATCGAATAATCTTATGTTTAGGAAATTTATTACTTAAGTATAAGTCGAAGTGATTTTCTATTTTATTCTTTATTGGAAGCAACAAATCTTGGAATATATTTCAGAAACTATCATTTGACCAAAATTGCTCAAAATTTTTATTTTTAAGCATTTACATTCGAGTTATTACAATTCTTCCTTGGGAAGAAGTAATTGTGTGATAATTTTAAATTAGCTTGCCGATGATTACAAAAGTGATCCAATTGTAAATCGAAATTCTTTTCTGTAATTTTTATTTTCTTAATTTATCGCTCTGTACCGTTTTCATAATTACTGCTACAATTATTTAAATAAATGCTTAATTTCCAAATTTCCTTGCCAACGATTATTTAATTATTTTGTGTTCATTATGAACACTATAAAACTATTTAAATGTTCCAATATACCTCAGTACTGAAAATTAACATACGTAATACGAATCGTTTTGTCAATCCACGGAGTACTAATTAGACAATGTTACTTAAAATCCATAAATTTTCCCGAATCCGACCTGAAATCCGAGCAGAGGATAAAGCAGCGAAGAAAGCTCGGATTACATAAAGCTTCACCAGAAGACACGTGTCCTGGCTTAATGCGTCTCCGTCTAAATATCAGTTGGAACGATCGAGATTGAACGGATTCAGCAGTGTGGTTCCCTTATCGACAAAGGGCGTGCACGATTGATAGGATTGAATCGCACGGAATGGAACTCATTTCGCCTCGCCTCTGGGAATAGGCGCGGGAGCCGAGTTTGTTTCCGGATAAATTGATAAAATCGAAAGATTTCACGGGCACAGAGAGAGAGAACAGAGGAATCGAAAGGTCCAATGTCTTCCGTTGGCCGGTTATTGGAAAATAAATGTGACACGATGTGATTTCCTTCCATAGTATATTAACTCGATCCTTTTCTCGGTATACCTTCCGAATTACAATGATTTTCTCATAATTCCAAATAATTTACGGGTGAAACGTATTTCTTTGAACAACCTTACTCCTTCTAAAGCAATTCCAACGTCGTATTTTAGTTGATTCTAACGTAGTGAATTAAAAACTAAATTGGTTTCAACAATTGATTTAGTTCTGCTAGAAGGTAAAAGATCGAACCGAATGAATAATCAGGTAATATCCCCCCTTTGACACACTTTCCACACACTTCTCTTATTTTCATCCGAATCCTCGGATTTTATCTTGGGCCCCCTTTTACCGATGTTTTGGTTTGTCACCCATCAGTGATCTAACTAATAAGAAGTTAAAATTGTACACAGTATTGTATTCCTTTTCCCTTCTTAATCAATAATAAACAATCTTATTTTAATAACAGTACACCAATCAGTTCAGTTTTTTAAACGAACTACTATATTTCGAAATTCTTGGAGACTCCGCTGAAAAACGTAGTGAGCTCTGAAGCAGTTGAAGAAGAAAGTTTGGAATCGCGGATGCAAGGACGTTTGCTCCCTGGCGAGCACAGGTGTCGGGAACGAGTAGCACAGTCGTCGTGAAAAATTAGAAATCCCCTCATCTTCGAGTATACCAACCCCAACACCATCGATCGCCGCATTAACACTATTCCTACCAACAAGCGGTCAAATGACCGATTTAAAAATTTTGATTAGAATTTCATAGTTACAACGTAATTGAATCGCCTTCAAGCTTTTTCTCAAATATTCGTGTAATACATTTTTCAATATTCACTTCCTTTTTCATCGTTTATTTTTTGAGAAAAACTTGTAGTCTGTCTTACGTGGGAATGTCGTGGTAGGAATAGGTATACGTGAAGTGTCGGTAGGAATAGTGTTAAAGTGATTCAACGCATGGAAAAAGAGGGGCAGCTGAGAAATTTCCCTTCGCGATCTACCTGGCGAACACAGGTGTCGAGAACAAGTAGCACAGTCATCATCATAAAACTGTGTCTCGTTGTCCACGCTCGAGCGTTCTTTTCACTCGTGCTCGCGTCTCTAGGGACGCAGCCAGCCGGGTTTTATCGGGGATAACAATGTTCCCGGGCAAAAATGACGGATATTTCGAACATGATTGCGTTCGCCTTGTCCCGACAGCTCTTTTGTTGGCCGATCACAATGGTTATCAGGCAATGTAGCACGAACGCTGCGATCCGTCCGCGTTTAGCTTCTCTCTCCTGTCGGGGGACAGAGGATTGATAACGGAACGCGAATGCACCCTGTCCCGTTGTGTACACACGTAGTGCGACTCTGTTTACGGAACGACTTTGGGTACAGAGTCGAAACCGTAGATGAAACGATGCTCGTGACTGCGTTTCTAATTAAAGTGCACGGACGAATGTTGATTAACAGTCCGTCGAAGCAATTTGATACTTTAATCCCGTCGGGGACGGGGATCGAGTTGGGCTAAATGTTCTGTGTCGCGTAGCAGACGCGTTATCATGATTAATGGAGCCGCGGATAGGGTGTGTTTGAGAACCGGATAAACAGGAGCGACGAACGAACGAAAAATTATCGATTGTTAGTAGTGGCGGTGTCAGAAATTTATAGTCGTGCGATGGCGATGCTTGAAAGCTGAATACGGTGTTGAATTTTCCAATATTGTAATTATCTTTAGATCATAGTTCACTTTTCCTTGTTAGAAGTGGTTTTCCGTAGTTTGCAAAAATTCGCGAACTTCTCTGGGAGATATTTGTGGTCTTTTGCCAAGAAATTAGTTCGCAATTTTTGTGATATTATTGTGAGATAATTTAAGGCTGAGGGTCGAATTAAAGAGATGCAAGGGGCAATGTCAGATGCGTTAAGTTAATTTTACCTAAATTATCCTAGTTTCCAGTTAGGATTACCTAAATTTTCTATTTACTTTCCGTAGAGTACCTTCTGTTAACAGATTGTCAGAACGACGTCTGCAATGTGGAAGCAATTTCCTCTACAAAGTACAGAAATCAAGGTTCCGTGTTCTCTCGAAAGAGTCTTGTGTTGCTGAGCTTGTGCCAAGTCCTGATAATTAGTCGCCGATTTCATTCGTGTCGCTTTCAACGTGAGCGACATTGTCGATAGAATCGTGAGACGAAAGAGGAATCGCGAGCAGAGCGACGCGCAGCTCCTTGCTATTATGTCGTTTAACTGGTGCATGCAATTACTGCACCGTATTGTGTATCTACGCTAGAGCTTCTCATCTTAATCGTCCGTGAGAACACGTGCTCCAGCAACTTGCTCGATCGAACACCAAATCTGTATAATTAGACCGAGCTGATCGATGCACATACGTGAACAACATATTCTAGATAAACATGCAACTTCCACTTTTCTTCGTTGTTTCAATTAAGGAATTTCGTTCGCCATTACTGCCAGCGTGGAATAACTTTAAAAAGATTCCAATTAAAAAATTTATTTAAGCTACAATTCATTTTCTTCCTACGGTTTTAGATTTTATTAATTTATAAATAAATCTGAACGTGAAATTTTTGTTTAACTTTTGTTGAAAATGTAGCTTTTACGGCCTTAAACTGTATATCTGAAGGTATTTAATTATCTAAGTATTTAATTATTTAAATGCATATCCAAAGGTATTACTGAATTTTCATAAAGTCTTTTTAATTCTCCAAGCACTGAATCTAGAATACTCTGGTGTGGTACTTGATAGTCCAAAAGAGGCAGTATAATATTGGTTTGGAGGGAAAGTTCTGTCGTATCTTCCGTTTCCGTTAATTCATGTGGAACCCAAACACTTTGCTTGAACACAAACCCAAGAGATTTACTGTGATCTCCAACAATTGTACGATGAATGCCAAACTCTTCTGCAATTTCTCGACTTGTTAAACGTGGATTATTTTCCAACATGAATCGCTAAACATCATTATCGATCTTGGATGGTCGTCCAGATCGATCACTTTCTTGGAGGCTCAGATCCCCGGAACGAAATTTGCTAAACCATCTTTGACAAGTACGAACATTTACAATATCTTTTCCAAATACCGCATATAAATTTTTACATGCAACCGATGCGTTGCTTCCTTTTTGAAATTCATACAAAATGCAGTGTCGTAAATGCACTTTATCTACTGACATGTTTTTCACTTTAAATATCACAAGTAAATGGTGAACGGTAAAAAAGGACTCCTTTTATATTATACAGCAGGTAAAAAAAACAAAACAAAATAAATTCTCAATGACTCACTAGCCAGATGTTTTCTTTATTTACAAGAAAAATTATCTGCCTATTTAAAATACGACAGAACTTTCCCTCCAACCTAATATTTTATTGCGAATTATATTTTACACTGTATTAAGCACTCAATTATATTTCAACATACCATTGACTACTCAAAAAGTAGTGAATGCTCGAGCGGTTTCGATTAATTGAGATTCGTTTGAAATACGCTTGATGACAATTACCGTTTCGAGAATCGTTAACAATTGCCCGTTTCGCGATACGCTTCACGGGAGCAGAGGCTTTTGTTTCCAATTATTTCTCGTCGCCCGGCATGCTTGCGTGCCTCGCCATTCATCCGTTCCCTTTTCGCGTGCCATTAAGGATCCTCTTTGTTCCCTTCTTCGTGCCTTTTGAAACGCACCACCAGGATGTGCCACGTTACCACGGAACTCCATTCCACGAGTCTTTCTTCTGACGGCGCGAAAGGGAATAAAACCGGCTTCGAAATTGCATCGCGGAACCGTGAAGGAAAAATAAATTACGTTTTCTGAATTCTGATACAAAAATTCACCAGATCACTGTCCTTTCAGACTTCTATTCCTGATAAAAATAAAGTTAAATTCTCGATAACCCTTTTGAAGATGTTAAAACAATTGCTTTCTCTTGAACATTAGCTTCTCAAATTATTATTATTGATGGAAATATCTTTTCAAAGTCTTCTGTAATTTTACCTGATGTATCTTACTTTTCATTTACAACTGTTTTAGTGATCAGTAAGGAATGAGGCGTTAAAGACAAGGTTCAGAGATGACTCGTGAGAATAAAATCATCGGTTATTAGAGAAAGGATTTCGGGATATTTGCTGGAGTTTAATAAGTAGGTAGCTTGGGTCTTAACTTAAAACAACTGTTCTAAATGATAATTTTATACTAGGATTATAGAAATGGAAAACGTAATATAAAGGAGTAAATTCAGTATGATAAATTAGATTCTGTATTCTATGTAAATACGGTATAATATCAATAAAGTAATAAACAAATTAAAAGTAATAAACAGTGGGAGATATATTAATTTGCTATTATCTAAAGAATTCCCTATCCCACGTGCACAGTGTTCACATTTTTTCTGGCTTCCATAACACCCCCTTGTTCTGTACCAACCCCCTACTTACCCCCTACCACTCAGGCCCGTCTATAGTGCAGGGCCCCTCAATCATTCTCCCAACGTGAAATACCTAAGCAACTTCGCAAATTCGTGTAGAACGCTGTTCATAAGAGGCGATCCGAGCAGAAAGCTCGGGTGATTTTCTCGTTCGACGAATTTCCAGCAATTCATTGGCCAGACCTTTTTGTTTTATGAGCGATTTCGTGGCCGAAGCGGGCGCCCAGCTTTAATCTCCTAGATGGACAGTGAGAACGGGCCTTTAATCTCTTCTGAACGAACGTGCCGTGGCCCCTTTTGCACAGTAAACAACGTATCGTTAACGTTCGATCCTTTCTCGATCAGGCTGTTAAGCCGCGATCTCGTTTAGACCAACGGAACGAAAGAGAGGCGATGATCCTGGATCAACCCGTTCGCATTTCCGTTCGTCCCGTTCACGAGAACGCGATCGATGATCTGTGGCGATGATGACACACACCGCGACGACTAAAATTTTTGATTGAAAGTCGTCGGACAAATTGTCCAAGGAAAGCTTTTACAAAATGCACCGGGTTCGTATCAGTTACGAGAATTTAATGGCTTTTTACGGCCCACGTTCGCGTTGAAAGTTCGACGGTGCGATTAAAGTCCCCCCCCCCCCTTTCCGGAGGTGGTGGAGGGATCAAGAAATTTTTATTGGAAATTTCCGGGACAAGTTCTAAGCAGCTTTCGATGTACCTTATGCATTTTCTTGGCACGAACGACAGGTAACGATATGAAGAAGTTTTTAAACCTGGATGCTCTTGGGTGTAGCTCACCGAAGGTTTTCTTTTGGCAAAAATGCCGTTGGAGAAAAGTTTATTCTTCGATGCCTCGCGTTGATTGCGAAATCTCTGGTATATATAGAGTTACAAATCGAAAGATGTTCCGGCCCGAGGAAATATTCACGCGTTCCAATTTCTGCAGTGCTCTTATCTGCATATCGGCGCGTGCTTTCCTGAGAATCGGGAAAGTCGTGCGGCATCCTCCTTTTCCTCCTCTTTTTTTGTCATTCCCTTTGCTTCATGGTTACGCGAACTGCAAAGTCTGGGGCATCGAATCGCATAAAATTCTACGTGGTTACAGAACCTTCAAACATGTAAATTGATCGAAACTTCTTCCATAGGAATGAAAAAAGAAACGAATTATTTGAGGATATTGTAGAATTACTGTAAAGGAAACACTATTTATCTCGACAAACTTTTGGTTATCGATTAGGTTTGACAGTAAAACGAAGACCAGCAATTTTAAGAGGAAGTAATGGCAAAAATTAATTTTCTTGTTATGGAATGTCAGAAGATTAGAAAAGGAAAATACTCAGAAATTAATTATTGTACGAAATATTATAAATTAATGCTCAGAGAAGTAAAAAACGGGTATTCCAAGTATTCATATCAATTTCACCCCCGTAGAACAATACCGTCCCTGTTAAGTATTCACCTTGCGCAATCGTCACTGTATATTTTATGCCTAACCGCCCAAAATTTACATTTTTATTCTCTCCGTTCTTCTGGCTGGGGGGATTCCAGCCCTCGATAAGAGATTCAAATTATAGTATCTGGCGAGGGAGAGAAAGGTTGATGATCAGCGCACGTTCCAATCGTCCATCAAATATCAACCCCTGCGAACTGGCCGAACTCCTTGTCTGCTCGTAATTTTCTTCCTTTTTTCTTGCACGAAAAATCGTGGCAATCGTTCCTCCTCGGACAGTCCGGCCTACGAACCGACTCTTTTTATCGCGTAATCTCACAGGCAACGTTGTGTTATCTCAGGGAAAAGTCGGTCGTCGACGGGAAAAAAATAAAGGGCCGGTTATTACGTATATATGTGCGTTGCATTAACGTTGTCGTCGTTCGTGAAAAAAAGAACAGGCGATGTCGTCGCGTTAAGGTTTTCGGGGTGCTTTCATCGCGCAGATCTTTTGGTGCTCGTTGAAAAATGGACGAGAGAAGTGGATTATCCCCTGACAAAGCAGAAGGTCCGAGGAAACAGCCGACCTAAGAGGCGCCACCGCGTTATGGTTGGCATAGGTGTCTGTGAATAATACTCTCGGGGAGTGACTTTTCACTGAATAAATTTGTTGGATACCGTAGGAGAATAATTCTTCGACATGGGTTGCGTGGAATTATAAAGTTATGGAAATATAAAGTGCGAGTTCTGTAAGTATTATATTTCTAAATAAAATTCACTGCTAATATAATTCGGAGATAGTTTTGAATAACACTAAATATTATTACACAAATTAATTTATGCGAGTTTTATATGCCGTTTAATAAAATTCAAATGGAATTCTACGACAGAAATTCTAATTTCGATTCAAATACATTAAGCATCTTTAAATAAAATAATTTATACAAACTTTCTATATATTTGAATAAAATTCGGTACTTATAGAATTCAAAGATAATTTTAAATAACACTAAATATTATTAAATAAAATAATTTGTGCGAGCTCTCTATGCCTTTAAATAAGATTCAAATGGAATTTTAAAACAGTTTCGAATAACGCATACTAAGTATCTTTAAATAAAATAATATATGCGAACTTTCTATGTCTTTGAATAAAATTCGAATAGAATGTAAATGAACAGGGTTTTGAATAAAATATACTAAGTATCTTTAAATGAAAGGATTAACTTGAACTTCCCTGTGTTTTCTTCGATTTATGCAAATCGTAGAGAGGAAAAGAGAAACGGCTTCATTTGTTAGGCGATAATGAATTTAATAATCCGCGTTCCCTCGTGTATTATGAACGGTAATTAGCAAATGACCCGTTAGAGGTATCAATTTCATTGCTTGCCTCGCAATTGCAGCGGTCAGTTCGAAGCATTTTTGAGGGCAAATAAATTCAGGGGCCGCAATTAATTAGGTAAATACGCGTATAACTGTATCCGCGAATTTGGCGTATTAACAGGAAACGTCAAAATTCCGGGGCGTGAAACAATGATACTCGTATGCACAAGTAGCCTGGAATTTTGCCAAATCGCAGGGTCAATTTAATTGGTCGACGGCCAATTGATAGCTTACGTAGGTGTACATGTAACTGCTACACTGTAATTACGCTACTTACAAGGGACATTTGCGAACCTGGAAGTTCGAAAAAATATGAAACTTCGTGTACAGGTAGAGCAAGTCGTCCATAATACATAACTATTTTATGTTCGTGCCGAATTTCACATTCAAGAATGGAAAGTTATTTTTTTCCTCGAATATCTTGAGAACGGTGAACCGAGTTGAACGTTATCTTTATATTTACAAGAATGTGTAAAAGAATTTTTCAAAAAATCAATTCTTTCTGAGTTACCCCCTCCCCCACACCTTAAATTTCATTTGTTGATTTTTTAATTTTAGGCTGAAATGCTTTTCGGTACCCCCCGTTCGCAAACTTCCCTCGTTAGCTCGGTTTCTATCATTTGTTCGACTTGAATTAATTAAGTTGAGAAGATACGCCGATTAATTAGTCTCCGTGTTACCAAATCTTACTGGCTCTATTGTACATCGTGTGTTTTTCATTAAATAATTTATTTATTTATTTTATTAATGTGTAAACTCATTAGTGTGTACATAATAGAATAATAAATAATTATAATAGTTCGATTGAAATTAGAAGATTGAGTACAATAAAGGAATCGATTAAACTTGATTCGAGATAAGACGGTTAAATGTTGACTAACTACGCCAGAACTCCTCAATAGATTTTACATTTAATAACAGTTATACCACATTTAATATTTAAATATTTAAATATTAATTATCTATTTAAATATTAATTAAATAAAATAAAATTAAATTAAAAATTAATCAAAGATTAAATTAAATAAAATTTAATTAAATATTTAAATATTATCTAATATTTAAAAATGCTGATCGCTAATAGTTAGAGCTAAAATGACAAGTTTCAATGACAATGACAAAAATTCTGACAATATTAGAATGCAACGTCACGCGAAAAATGTAGCAGACAAATTTAAACAATATGTTTTATCAAAGTCCAGACAGAGCGAACGTTCCCTCCAGGCATTATTTCACCAGATCTTTCGACTCTTCGCGCAGAAAAATGGAGTATTAGCTTTCCACGAAACCACGTTTCCACCGTTATTCTGTCAGTAGACGTGAGACCGAGTTTTCACCGTAATTCCAAGAGAAGAACTGCACCAAATTCTGCATAGGCTTTTCGAGGAACGAAACGAAACACGTTGATAAGTTTGGCAACACATTTTTCTTGGATTTTACCCGAAGAAACTTTGCTACAGCGCTATTCCGGTTCAATATTTATAGACAGTCGAAGCCAGGGTTTGAAATATTGATAGTTCGAACCGGCTTGTAGATTTTCAACGAATCCAGAAAAAAAATTGCTCGTCTATTCAGCGAAGAAATTAAATGTTTCAAGTCTCGATTTTGTAACAGCGGGTTGACCTACCAGTCGAATTATTTCGCGAAAATTTGATTGTTTTCGTGAACAATACCTGTAGTTATTCACAGAAATCGTTACTACTTAATGGAATCAGTAGAACAAGTAGAATTCTTTTTTAAAAAATGAATTTAATGTTTGCAAAAATTCTTTTCCCAAATAATAATTATTATTTATTTATTTTTATTAATTAAATAATAACTAATGAAATAATTTTCCCAATTTCTTTAATATTCTAAAATTTCATATTAAATCATAATCATAATCATTGCAGCACTTTGCTGTCTCCTTTTGCGTTTTTATGATGTAGAACAATGAATCTTCCTCTATAACTTTGTATCTAATTACGTTCCTTTTAGTTTTATTTTGTAATTATTTTTATTCTTACTATATTACTTCCTCAAAAATTATGTTTACCCGTCAAATAAATAAATCAGTCAAAATAGTAATTTTTAAGTATTTCAATAATCTCTTCAACTAATTGCATTTTCCGCAAGCGTTTGAATGTTATCAAACGGAGTTAACTGTACAAAAGTACCTGGGTACCAATTTTAGTATTCGGTTGTTTTTTCTCCGGAGAACAGCTGTAGCGACGTTAAAAAAAAAAAGCGCGTGAAACCGGACGTCTCTGCCGAGATGAGTTGTGCATACAAAATTCCGAGGTTTAACGCGATAAATCGCCACGGAGGCGACGTTCCTCGGGGGTGGTGCTTGTTATTCAAGCCTGTATTAAGCCGCGACGGCAGCGGGGGTACTTCAATTCCGTTCGCAGGAAAGTTCTTCCGGTCAGAGGTTCGCAATTAAGGGAATCGAATGCAAATGAGCACGAGAACTCCTGGGAAGTAAAGCGGCTTAAGTTGTTGGGAAATATCGAGCCTTAATGGGGAATCGCGATGGGTTCGACATTCCGAATACTTTTCCATTCGACGTTAATCGGATCTTATAGACGTCAAATTTCATGCTGGAGGATTCGACGATTTTCTATTAACTATGTCGTTTTGTACGCGTTTTCCATCGTCAGTATTAGTGCAGTTAAACTCGTACGTCGCACGCCGAATTAACTTTGTGCGACTAATTATGTATAAGTGGACTGTATAATAATTACAATGCCGGTGTAGTGACTAGAAACACTTGATACTTTATTCTCGATACGTTGCAAGTAACTTTATATTAAATGTTTGTATGGTATATGGTGGCTATTACAACTCGAAAAAATGGTACGTTTTAAATGAATAATCGACTAAAAAGACCTCGTTTTTCACCTGCCAAGTGCTAATATATACATGCCCTTGGCTGGGCAGGCACCACTCCAAGGACAAGATGATTCGTCGGTCATCCTTGGAGTGGGAAGGTACAGCCCACACAAGGGGTGGTTTCGGAGTGTACCTATTAAAATCCTAGACCCCAGGAAGTCACCTAAAAGTCTCGTTATTTAAAGTATATTATCACGGCATGCAATAAAGTCTGATAGCCCGGCGCTGAGGAACCGTCATTATCAAAATTGTCGTTTAAATATCTGTGAACATAACGATCAGGTAAATCGCGCCTACTAACGGTTCTTAACCCTTTGACTGCGGAGCGCTCTTGGACGAATCCATCAATATGGACGGCGAATTTTTCGCTTGTCAGTCGCTGTGACTTGTCCATTGACCAGTGACCAAAACAGTACCCGGAAATTTGATACCATTCTGAGGGTTTAAAAAATAATAATGGCAAATAATAATAGCATATTTAATTGCTAGGTTGCATAGGACAATAAATTCCATGTTGAATTAATCGGTAAAACAGTAATAAAGGTGTTATTTACGCCTTTCGTATATATTGATGGATTTGTGAGGGCGTATATATACGCCTTTCGTATATATTGATGGACTTATGAAGGCGTATATATACGCCTTTAGCAGTCAAAGGGTTAATCATCATTTCAATCAAAAAAGGTTCGCAACGCAACGAACTATTGATTCTATTTTGCCTAATTAACGTCAGCGAAATTCAATAAGAGATCGCTTTAGCAACGTGAATTCTTTTTAGTAATATGCTTTATTGTATGCTGGCGATAAGAAATGAAATTTGAGATGTCTTATTCAAGCAGAGACACACGTTACATAAATATACAGCGAAAAGGCAAATATAACAGAAGATTACACGCGAGGTTATGAGCAACGATGATTGCATTTTCCTGGAACTCCAGTTTATACTCCGCGATGTTTTCCACGGTGAAAAATACATTTTTCTCTCGTTAACATACACGCTAACGGGACCTCGCAGTGCTTTAATTTCGTAACTCCGCTCTCCTCGAGAAAAATAACTGTTTTTTTTTTATTCGCCGTATGTAAACTGCTGAAACAGTACGCAACCCTTTTACGAAATAACAGAGCAGGTACAGTTATAAACATGTAACAGCCCTTTTAACTTTGTGACTCTACACCTCTGCTGTATCGCGTAACATTTTTATTTTATCAAATTAAGAAGATTAAAGATTTTACTCTGTTTATGAAATGAAAAGTGATACTTTAACTTGGTTGCATCGTAAAAAAGAGAAAAAACTCTTGATACTTTTAGAATCAGCCATAACTTTTCATTTTTTGCTCGAACAATTTTTTCTGCGGAATTACAGCTAACATCTGAATGAAAGCTTTAACGGAATCATTAAAATTCCTTTTTCTGTTCCGTCGTGAAACAGCCGTTACGTGTTTACCTTTCTGTGGCAATGTTATTCTCCATTCCGAACGAAACAGGTGTACGGATCAGAGCCACTACCTGTTGATAAACATCCAATATGTATGCCCGTGGTTATATTTGAGAACATTGTCGGACTTACAGCAGCGCTAATGTACAACGAGACTTTCCAAACATTTATATCTGCGCACATGATACACGGCATATAAAACATTATTGTACTCTCATCACTATAATATTTAACGACTGACATAATTATCAACGGGTAGAAAGTATTAATGCATGTATTTTAGTATTAGAGTGGGTGCAGTATTATGATGCTCGTTCAGCAACAGGCTGATGAGCATTTAATAAATACTTCACGTTGGGGTGTCATGAAGGCAGCAGACACTTCCTTGCACTATAGCCCAGAGTAACAATGCATTGTGTTAGGTTATAGGTCCCTAGAGTGTGAGACAAAGTGCTGAGTTTCCGTCGCTCTTGTGGATCGCATAAGTTTACGGTTGTTGGTTTGTTACATAAATTCTAATGCAGGGCACAGTCTGCCCGCGGTTAGGCGTGTCTCTTAGGTAATTAGCTAACAAACAGTTGAAACAGTTTGGAATAATAACGGTAAAAGGATGAAATATTCGTATAACTATGACAACGATTCGTCTGGAAAATAATTTTCCATCAGGAATTTTTCCTATCTTTCTTCCTATCGCTATTTGTTCCTCTTGTTTCTTATTAATCATTCAAAAGAGTGGTGAATTTCATAAATAAAAGGATAAAAATTGAAAGTGTAGGGAGATGAATCAACAATTTATTTATTGTTTAATTATCAAGTGTTAATTATGCACTTCGTTTCATAGAATTTTATCGATACCAATAGATTATCTTATAGACGTATTATTTGTTCCTGAATTTATTGCGCTTGTGTTGCATAATTCACATTACGTAAAAAATAAGAAAATTAGATTACATCGTAACTGCTGGATGTCGTAAACAGGATTTAAAGGGAAAATCGTGCTAGGCGTGTTAACTCAAAGACTCGATCTCGCAGCGTGATGTACCAAGGATTTAATGAAATATTTTGTCCTCGACGATCATAAATTATGCACTGCTTCATAATGCATGTTATTTCATTGATCGTAAAAATGCTGTGCAATATTAAGAAATTTATGATGCGCGTCCTTGCAGAGAAGCCTATATCTTTGCCTCCTCTTGGTTCAGAAAATTTGCATATAAAAATGTTACTGGGGAGCTCTTGATCATAGCAAGCTATTAAATTTTTTTTCTTGTTTACTGTGTTAAATTTTCAATTAACGTTGTTGGGTCATCAAATAGAGTGTTCCATTGTGACTGTGAAACATGCAAGAAGGGAATCCTCATTACTGACCCCTCGAGAAACCATTAATTATACATGTAATCTATTTCTGAAATTCAGAATATTTATTTCTTACGTACTGCATTATCTTTCGTTCTACTTTTTTCTGACCATATTTATGTCCTATTTTTTATTGCTATGTTACACTTTTCTATTGACAGCCAAAAAATGGTACATTAGCATATAATATTTAACACTATTCCTACCGACACTTCACGTATACCTATTCCTACCGTAGACATTCTCACGTAAGACAGACTACAAATTTTTTTCAGAAATTAAACAATGAAAAGTGAAAGGATGAATTTTTAATTTTCTATCACTCGGTCATAGAAAAAGATTCCAGAGAAACTTGTATTCAAAGCATGAAGAATCGCTAAAACTTTGAGGATAACTTTTAACCTCACAAAATGAATACCCGTCGAGAAAAAAAATTGCTCCGTGTATAACCCATTATGCTCTATACACGTGCAAACTTTCATTGAAATCAGAATTTCAGGATTAGGTGAATTTCCTTGAAATTTAGTGTACGAATACCTTTTGGAACCACTGTAGCTTGCATTCTAAGCTCGCGTTTCAACCAAAGTATCAAAGTTCTTCTCCAGGAAAGAAAAGCAACTGAATATAAGTGTTAATTGTTGAATCGATTCTCTCAGGAAGGAGGTGTGTTCTCATTTTTTGCATAAACTTTGGATAAAATTCTCGTTAATTATTTTGCGAGAAAATTTAATTGGTTCGAAAGTTGAACACGTATCTCGTTAGTTATTCTTTCGTTTTCTTTCAAAGTTTAGAGGATCATAATAGAGAGAGAGATCCTTCGCGAGATTAATCGGTTTTAAAAGTGGTATAACGTCGTTGATTATTTTACGGAATAATTATTAGTTTGAATCTTGTTTACCACTCCTTTTTTTTTGTTAATAAAAACTGTACACGGTGCAGAAAGCGAGCTGTTGTCGCAGGATGAAACTCAGCCGCGATTGCTGCAAGAAGTTTAACGGGCAAGTTTCAGATCTTTATCATAAGTTGAACAGTTTACGAGCCGAGTGGCACTTGTACATCTTTGCAATTAACTTTAATGAGATAACTTTCCCGGGTTATCCGTTTTTCCTTTTCTTTATCGGCGTTGACCGGTATAACCTGTCAAGACGAAATAAATCACCTCTTGTCGAGCTGCTTTTATTATGACGATAAACCTCGTAATGTTTTCTAAAACGAGGGCTAAAGAATAATCAAATTAATAAAGTTGTACCTATTTAAGGCTCACTCGAAGAAATTTTAATTTTTTAAGAGAATTCTTATTCAAATTATTTATATCATTTTCCTCGATAACTAATAGATATTGTTCGAATAATTCAGATTCAAAGCACATCTGTTTGTAACGAATTTTCTTTAGAAACAATGTTTCCTATTCTAATAAAAATTCGTTACATACAAGAATAAATAGTTAAGGAAAATAAGTTTAATAATTAAGTTTAATAATAGTTTCTTTTTAAAAGTGCAATTAGTGTCAAACAGGGAAGTGAATATGAACTAGAAAGTGCAATTAGAAAATTAGGAAACAATGTAGATTATAAAAGGTAAAATTGTAAAATTGTAAACTGGAAGTATCCTAATTCAATAGGCAAGGATTAAATAAATAATAAAGAATATTAACCCTTTTCTTCTCATTATGTCCCATAGTTCGTCTCTGCTGAAACTGTCAAACGTAACCCTCAGATTTACAAAGGAGGTGAAAACCTTCCATCTTTCTATTCTTAATCTCCCTTTCCACTACATGATATAAAATGTACACACTATTTATCGTTCTCCACCCTTTTCTGAAACTCTCTATTCGTGTCATCTATAATCCCTTCTGATTCTACGTCAACTGTTATTCTGCTCTGTTCTATAATTATTTACACCTGTTCCTTTCTATTCTACGCGACCCCTCAACAACATACTATTCGACCGGACCCTATATATCTGCGTGCGACATAAATGCAGTCGCTAGTGAGTTGTACCTTTCAACGAGCCACGATTACGTTACCTCGATCCTGTGTTCCTCGTAAACCGTAGAAACGCGGCCAGGAAACGTTGATCGGTGAACTTTAACGACGCGAGGCTGTGCTCGACGACAAACGTTACCGGGACACAGCGAGGATGAATCTCCTCTCGGTTTACAACCCCCATTAGCATAAGATTGATGCCGGCTATCTACGACTAAATTCGTTGGCCTCGTATTATTCCCGGTTATTGCGTGCGAGCCAGTTCTACCGTTTGCCAATATAATACAGTTTCCGCTCGGAATGCCTCTGATAGCGATATCAGTGGTAATATTATCATACACGCTTCTCGAGTGCTTAACTCATTCGACGATACGTTTATGAACACGCTTTGTGGCCAGAGTTTGACGCATCTTATTGTTTTAGGCGGTAATTAGGGCTAGATGTTCTCAGAATTCTGTTGTGCTGGCTTAGCTTGTCTATGGTTTTGCTTATGGTACCGTTGCATTATGTTGACTCGCGGGTAGATTGCGGATAATTATGCAGATGCATGTTAATGCACGAAGCGCATAAAGGACATTATCGTTGGACAGGAATTTAGTGGTCGTTGAATATTAAGGAATGTATTTCTGACGCTTGTAATGCGTCGTATAATTTCATGCTGTTCAAGTAGTTTAACGCGAGATAAAGGTAGAATCCGTAATTTTTCATAGAAATTTTGTAAAATTACTGTAAAGCCTACGCTTTTAATTTGTATTGTCGTTTTTAAGATCCATTTCCTTCGTACTTTTCATCTAATTTTCAATTCGGTTGTCTTGTCGCAGAAAAATACATTTATCCTAATCGTCAATAGTTCTAGTGCTAACAATTTCTACATTTTTCGCTTCCACCAGTTTCTTCAACACTATTCCTACCATGACCGGTCAAATGACCGTTTTTAAAATTTCGATTACGATTTCACATATACAACGTGATCGAACCGCCTTTAAATTTTCAACTTTTCCTCAAATAAACCTATAATACATTTTTCAATATTCACTTCTTGTTTCATTGTTTAGTTTCTGAGAAAAATTTGTAGTCTGTCTTACGTGGGAATGTGGCGACAGGAATAGGTATACGTGAAGTGTCGATAAGAATAGTGTTAATCTTTTTGTCCGCAAATAGAATAACTAAGGTTATTCATGTTTTTGCATATTTTATACGTGTTCAGCTAATTAACCACCATATTCAGAATTAAGTCACTTTATTCCTCCAAATCACCATTTACAGCTACACTTGCAGAAACTATCGTTAACAATGCACGATATATATTTTTTTTATAATCACAACTACATAATCACAATTTTTAAATTCACAACGTTTTGCATATTTCGACGTGTACGTATTTTCACAGACATCTACAGCCTGATAATAAATATCAGAGCGGTGCTTACCGAACATTTTCCTCGTTAGATTCATTACAGTTTCAGACTCTCTATTGATCAAAGTTTCCGGAATTTCGATGGTGGAGTGCGAAACGCAAAACAGATTCATTTAATTAACGAACAACGCGAAAATGTATAAACTCTTTGCTCGAGTCCCACTTTGCTGATTGTCTCCGGCGTCGCGGCGAAAATTAATACAATGTAGGGATGATGGGTACGTGCTATAACGAGAGACTGAAACTTGGCAGGGTTTCGAATCCGTTCATACCGGTATCCCATTAATGTTGCTATTGTTATTGTCATCATTATGACGGATGCATGGCTACCCCTTAGTAAATTCGAAATCAACGGGTGTACATAATTGTACGCTACCGTGTATATTGTTCGTTTGCCTACAGCTATTCGCGAAGTACGATTGATCGAAGAAATAAGATCAAAATTAGTCATTATGTCGAACAACACTGAAAATTAGATATAAGTCAGCTTCGTATATGATTTTATTGTTAGATTAAACAAGTGGCATTTAAATTTAACATTACCACAATTTAATTACTGTTTAAAAGCTGCTTTAACTATATTTATTAATAAGATTCACTTTAATGAAGAGGATAATGAGAAGGAAAAAATTACTAATAATTAACAATAACAGTTATTTTATTTCATAGCTAATAATCCTTTCTGAACGAAAGTTTACAGAATTCTTATAGATTTTATTGTATTTTACAGACCAAAGGAATTGGGAACGAAATTATCATTAATCATTACGTCATTGATTTTGCAATAAGGGTGGCACGAAAGCAAGTCAAATAGCAAAGTTGAAAATTATAAATTTTAAAAAACATAGCTTGACTTAGGCCACTTTCATAATCGCAAACACAATTATGATCTGAGATAGATCTTAGAGAGCGTTATACAGAGTATTGCGAATCGCAAGAATCTACTTTGCACATTTTCGATGGAGCATCCAAGGCAGTAACAAAAACGATCATGCTTAATGACACTTCTACGTTGGTGCTTGGTATTATTAATCTGGCAGAATTAGAGCTTGATAAAAGCTCAGGACGTCGAAAAATGTTGCAGTCCTGCATCTAACGATCGCGGCACTATTCACGGAATTCTACCCCGTTCAACCCATTAAAGCCGCGATAAAAACGTAATCGTTCTCCAGCTGGTACTAATGATCCAAGCCAAGGTCTCGTTAAGAACAGTTTAATTAATAATCGCGCTGATTTTCCATAATCCTCTTTAAACGCGTATCTCTCGGCGACCATTGCGTTCGTCTCGTTTCGAAATCGCTCGTTTTTACGCCTGTGGGAACAGTGACGTCGTGATCCTTAGCCGTGGAATCGAATTTGCAACTTTCACAAACGAGTCATTACCCTTTCTCTGTAAAACAGACATTTTTACTCGCCAGGCAGAATCGCGAGTAACACGCTTGCATTGTATCGCGAGGAAATCCTTCTTCTCTTTTTGTGCCTCATTCTCCTTAGCGGCCATTATTATTTTATGAAGATTGCGTTCCCGTGTTTGTATCGCGTATTTTTACCCATAAAGTTCAACCCTCTACCACCGGGTCCCCTCCTATTATATTCCCTTTGTTTGGTAAATTTTATGCGCGGGTAAGTTGTAAAACGGTTGAAACACCTTTGCGGGAAAACTTGATTTATTAATGATTCGTAGTGAATATCAAGTAGAACGAATTGGAATACATTTATTAATAAACAAACGATAATAATAGGAAGTATTGTAACACAACATGTGCATACAAAAAATACTGAAAATATAAATAGTAATTATGCACATGTTACAGTGACACATATTTTGCAGAAATTATGTAAATAATATGTAAATAATTGGTTAAATGTAAATTAACGATTTTTAGTTTCACTTCAATTCTAGATGTTACAAAATCCTCAAACTGAATCTTCTTAACCTAGAATGTAAAAATTTGTAATTGAGCAGAAGCGATCGAACAGAAGCCATAAAATGCTGGAGGTGCTTCGATATATCGCGGCATAAATTTTGCGAAGCATTTTTCTTGGAAACGAAAACAGTATTATTCAATACATCCGCCTTATCTTTTCAAGGAAATTTCCTTTCATGCTCTGCCATTATGAAGCGCCTCTATCTACCTTCACGAATTCTGCATCCCTTACGTACAATTTTGCGATCCCTTTTATCAAATATTCTGGATAAAACATTTTATGATTAAGAGCTTGGAAATAAACGAAGCTGCCTTACAGAGCAGAATACAATACGAAGTTTGTTGTGTTTTAATATTTCAACGATACAATGTTCCATAAGAAAGCTTTACACCTTACAAATTTATTAGGAGCAGTTACATTTTAGGAAATATCGTATCTGTTCAATTTAATAAAATTATGAAATTCATTACTCGCCATTCTCTTATATTTCAGTGATCTATGTGGACAAAAAATAAAAGTATCTTTACACATTAATATCTTTCAACCACACTCCTTCTTATCAACTTCTACATTTCATTTGTGCAGCACTAAATTTCAGTAATCACAGGAAACTGTTATTAAATGGTAACAAATTTAATATATCTGTGTCTAATTAATTAGTATGCAAATGGTAATGTAAATGCAACAGTGTAAAAGTCCTGTTTCTGACCTCTACGTGTTCCACTTTGCTGCCAATGTTAAATCAAGTCCTTTCAAGCTGGGCCAAGTCCCACAGGATGTTTGTTATCACTCAGGTTTACTTTGACACACTTGACTGACCGAAATCCAGTCTCACCTCAGCTGTGATACTCTAAATAGGTTTTTTATGCGGTCCAAGAATTTACCGTACGAATTATCCTGATTTAAGCTATATGTAAGCGAGTTAGGGATATACATAAAATAGCAACGTAATTAAGTTTTTTTCTTTATTTTCTAATTAACGTAGCTTGAAAAAAAGGGGCTGAGAATTTAAAGTTTTAGGAGCAGCCGCAGAGATAATTAATATCGCGTTGCAGTTTAATTAGGTGCGAATTCATGTACTGGACACGAGTAATTAACTCGTGGAAAATTCGTAGACTTTTATTCTTTATCGTTCCACTCCGCAGTATGATGAGTTTGCTTTTAATTTTCTTTCACTCTTTTCTTTGTGTAATAATAATTATTATTATATCTTTTTATTTCTTTTCATCCATCTTTTATTTCTCTATTAATCAGGCTAATCAACACTAGTAAGGATTTCTTTTTCGGACAATACTATTCTTTTTAAATTTTATTTTATTATTTCTCTTTATTGTACGTTCTATTGGTTGTATGTATACTTTTCAGATAGATTTAATTCCCTTAGCTGCATTATTATTTTAATTTGCTCTTGTATACTCCGCAGTATGATGAGTTTGCTTTTAATTTTCTTTCACTCTTTTCTTTGTGTAATAATATATCTTTTTATTTCTTTTCATCCATCTTTTATTTCTCTATTAATTAGGCTAATCAACACTAGTAAGGCTTTCTTCTTCGGACAATACTATTCTTTTTAAATTTTATTTTATTATTTCCTTTTATTGTATGTTCTATTGGATGTATGTATACTTTTCAGATAGATTTAATTGCCTTAGCTGCATTATTATTTTAATTTGCTCTTGTATTATTGCTGCTTTCTAACTTTAATTTTTCCATTCTGTAACAAAGGGTTTGTCCCGTATACAATCAACAACAAACAATTTAAAATTATTACGTTAATCCAAAGAAATTTTGGTAATTTTCTCGCGTGCAGCATGATCAAGCATGCGGTAATCTCGAACCGACGATAAACATTCACTTTAAAATTCCATTTCTGGGCCACCCTCCTCGAGACACGTTCATGGTCGGTTCGTCGACACTTTTCCGTCTTTCTGGCCTACCACTTCCGCCCAATTAGGTTCGCGAGCAGCTTCTACCTCGTTACTACTTGGAGCCGAGTAATTTTTGAACAAACCGCTTGCAGCTGCACTCGGCGGTACGCTGGATAAATCTCGTGTTAAATTGAAGAGGCCGCCGGCGTAAATGAGGTTACTCTGTTTCTTTCGCCTGATCCCTGTCCTAACGGTGTATCGAGAACGAGCGAGGGCGGTTTACGCGGATGCGGATCTGTGCGGGAATTTTCTTGGCAATTTGCTGCAGTTAATCTATCCTCATGGAAACGTGGAGGTTCCGTGGTTTCATTTGGTTCCGAAGAAAAGCCACGTACCGGCTTGTAATGCTTTTACCGGGAAAACGAGAAATTCGTCCGAATTCTTCCGTTTCAAATGGATCAACTTTTAAACGACCGAATGCTTCGAATTCTTTTTACAAGTTACTCCTGATTAGCTTAATTGACGAACGAGGGTGATCCATATTTGTCAGAAAGAGAGTTTGAGAGTTTGCTAAGAAAGATTCTTTAAATCTTTCGAAGAAGCGACGTTAATTGCTTGAGATTGATGAACAAAAACGTTTTTCTTTCGGGGGAAGAGTTTTTATTATTTCTCTTTTGCAGACATTTTCACGGATGCTTTTTGTATCAAGGGAACGAGTTTCTCGTGCCTTCAAGAATTCAAGAGACCTCATTTCTCTCCCTCGCTACTTTTTTTTTTTTAAGAAGTTTTTATGAAGATTCATGACGGTGACAATGGTACGTGTACGGGCTTACATTACGAGGATGCGTTCGCATTTAGGTCAGCAGGCCGTGGAGACGTACGTATGCATTTCAGAAATCTTATGTGCCTTCGGTGGAATTTCATTTCCGGAGAATAATTGTATATTTTTTTGTTTACAATCGCGTTGGACCGCGGGAACCGGTGGTGTCGATTCGATAGAATTCCCTTGGACTGTCTTGCATCGATCAAAGTGTAACCCTTGAATAATTAACTGACAAACTTCTGGAATTAAAAAGAAAAGGCTAAACAAAGAATTAGTTTGCTTAAGCGAGCGTTTACGGAAGAGCGAACTCTTTCGTCCAATTTCCCGGTTTCATTGTGATTTTCGCTTAGGGTAATTTTGATATCCTCACGGTAACCTTATAGGGAAATTGCCTGATTCTTCTGGGATTTTCTCAATTCCCTGCACGAATTGCATTGCTTGATTATGTAAATGATCAAGCGTATCATTGTAACTCCAAGTCTATACATTTGAGATTGCTCTTACAGACTTTCGCATTTCTAAAAGTTTCACCGTACAATGTTGTATCATTCAGTCGGGAAATAGGGAAATGAAAAGTTATAGTGATTTGTGTAAACTCTTACATTTTGAATTATTTTTGCTAGCTCGTCTAATTGCATAAGTTATGTCTACAACAATCTTTGGTTAACTTTGTTAATTTGATCAACTGAATGACAGTATTGTATGATTCTTGACTGACTTACGAATCATCTATGACCTATGCAGATCGATGAAAATTTGCATATATCCAGGGTTTCACCACTGGGATTAGGATTTAACCGATCACATTGAACCCCATCTATAACACCTGATGTGTGATTAATTAGCATTTGACGAAACAGTGTATGCAGATACAACACTGTTTAAAAGTTTTTTAATCTCCACCGTTTAATTATTTGGACACCAAGCTTTGGAAATTATTGTAACTCGTTAAAAAGTTATGGATTTTCCAACATATATTATCTGAACCTAATTTGAACCTATCTCGAACATAACACGGACATAATCTTAATCAAATTCGAACCTAACCCTTTTTATGTAATTTTATTTATTAAAGTATTGATGTTAGATTTTTCTTATACAATAATGCAGTGAACCTAACTGTAATTTAATTCAAACCTAACCCTTTTTATGTAATTGTACTTATTAAAGTATTGATGTTAGATTTTTCTTATATAATAATGCAGTGAACCCAACTGTAATTTAATTCGAACTTAACCCTTTTTATGTAATTGTACTTACTAAGCTGTTCATGTTAGATTTCCCTCATATTATAATAATACAGTGAACGCAACTGTAACAAGAGGCTCGCATTTCTCGCATCTAATGAAATTTCACACGGTGTTTGATTTCAAGTGTTTAGCAGGAGAATCAGGTCGGTCGTCGTTCTTAACGAACCATGAATTACATTGCTGATGCAGCTAACTGTGCAACCTATCGAGAAGATCTTCAGTGTTCTGCCCTAAGTTTGAGTTAGCTGCGCAATTAACTGCTTCACGATGAGTAATTAACATTTTCACGGCGAACTATCGCCTTTCTTCCCCTTTCGCGTGTACACGAATACACAGTTCGAGGGTGAATTCGGTAATGGGGGCTATTAAAATATTTGCCCATCGAAAAACAGCTGACACATCGTGAACGTTCTTGGTTTAGTTGTTAATCTTCGATCCGGATTTTGCCGCATTTTCCGGTCGAGTTCACCCTCGAATCTGCTCCCCGTTTACATGGTAGAACAGTTCAGGAAGTTATATAAAGGGAGTAGCCAAACATGATGGATATTGTTTGCCTTCAAACAAAAGTTGGTGACTGTAAAGTAAGGACGGGTAATATCTCTTTGATTGAAAGTTATCTTCGAATAATTGTATTTTAGTTTTGTTTGGAATGCAGAGTTGATTTTTTCCCGATTATTTAATTATTTAGCTGTTCGCTTTATGAAACAAATTTCTATTTTATTTTGTAATTAAATAAATATCTTCTATCAGAGTATATGGCTTGCGCACACAAGTTCGAATCCTTTATTTTTGTTATCTATTAATTTCCCTTTTGCTCCAAACTAAAGTTAGCTAAAGCAAATTAAAATAAAGTGACTAACAATTATCCTTTATTTTTGTTATCTACCGAATTTCCTTTTGCTCCGAACTAAGGTTAGCTAAAGCAAACTAAAATAATGTGAAATTAATAGAGATTCGTTTTTTCCATATTTAATCAATTTGTATTCGAGTACCGATTTTACTTTCAACCATTTCAAGGAAATAACTTACACGTGTTTGCTGCTGATTTTTCGTGGCGAATAAGAAATACCGCGTTCGTACCAAAATAATACCAGGCTTACCATTTCAAGCCGCAAGCGTAATTCGTATTAAATGGTTGTGCACCAATCGAGTGTTTCGACGCGCCTCATCGTTCAGTGTTCTCACGTTCCAAGGATATTTGTTCAAGAATACTGAAATAGGATTGCTTCCGATGTGATTACGTTCAACCGTGTAACATCCACGCCCAGTAATTACAGCGGGGGAAATAAAAGGAACGCAGGGAACAGATTTTGATCAGAATCTTAAACAACGTGTTTCGAGCAACGGTTTCAGGAATTATTTCGCAGAATCCGATACGTTTACTTTCATATTTAGTATTTTATACACGTTGTCTAAATTAATGTAGCGAGAATGTATTAGCTTCAATTTACGAGTTAAATGGTAGTCAATTCATTCAATGTTGTGCAGTATTATTAATTTGCTGAAAATTTGGCAACGCATGTCGTGTTCTCTCTCTAGGAAAAATTTAATTCTTCCTCGTGAAACAGTGGCTCCAAATCTACGATATTTCATTGTTACACGAACTATAGACAAAGGAAAATCTAACAGACTTTTAAAGCATTAAAATTCCGAAATTCAATATTTGATTTGTTTCAAAATTAATATTCCTTTTTCTTCTGAATCGTTCTTATTTTCTAAATCAACGTTAGAATAAGAATAAAAATTCCTGAATGTAACCTGAAAATTTCGAAAATTTTCCTTCAGACAAGCACAATATGTACTTATAGACGTCAAACAAAAGTGATACATGTTGATCCTCGCTTGACAAGAGGAAACCACTTAAGGAGCAAAGTTGACCAAAATTTTCATTACGTGGTTGAAAGCAAAACCGTGTAATGAGCTCGTTGACTAAATTTTACACGGTTCTCCCTCTCTCTCTCTCTCTTTGAGTAAGTTTGTATTTGTTCGAGCAAGAGCATCAACAGTGTTGCGATCTTAAGGGTGACTTCGGCACGTTGCATAATGCATAACCCGTTAAGTCGACACGTAGTTTCGTCGTGTTGCTCGAAGTGTGCACGTTTTACGTCTCACGAACTTGCGACCGGGCTATTTGACGAGCGTTAACATTTATCCTTCCCTTGTACAGGAGATGAGGGACATGTGTTCAAGGCTGCAGTTTGGGACGAGTGGATGCGCCACGATATGGGGTCCGTTTACGTGACACGATTTACATTAACGTACTGGAATTATCGTTTGTGATGAAATATTAAGGTAAAAGTGAAATACAGAAACTGGAATTTGGCAATTAATTTTGTGAATATTAGATTTCTGCTTGTTTAGTTATTCTATTTTAATATTCATTTATCTAAATTTAACACTATTCCTACCGACACTTCACGTATACCTATTCCTACTGCGACATTTCCACGTAAGGCAGACTACAAATTTTTCTGAAAAAATAAACAACGAAAAAAGAAGTGAATATTGAAAAATGTATTATACGTATATTTGAGGAAAAGTCTAAAGTTTAAAGGCGATTTAATTACGTTATATCTATGAAATTCTAATCGAAACGTTAAAAACGGTCATTTGACCGGTTCTGGTAGGAATAGTGTTAATGATAGTGTAACGATCTACTTCAAGTACGAGTGTAACGATAGTATTTTAATAGAATATTTATTTTTAGCTTAACGTTCGATAGAATATTTTAGTTAACTGAAATACTGTCTAGTAATCGGTACGTTTTATTATCTAAATTAAAATTTTTCCGTTGAATTATGATAATGTAACAATAACAATAGAGCTTGAAATTATATTGAGAATTATACACATGGAGAAACGTGTTAATGTAGACTAAATAACATAAACACGGAGATAATTAACGTCAATCCTAAAGCATGACTCGTTTCACAATATTACAATAATAATCATGGTGTTGTTATGCTCGTTGAAATTATTGGTTCATTCACTATGGAATTTGTTATCTCAATTCTCAGAATGGAACTTAAAATCGTTGATCATGTTTCATGCACCGTGTGTTCGCTGTACTATAACAATAGCATTTCGAAGTTTAGGGAAACGTAGGTATCTGCATCTAACCGCGTAACTTGGCGAGCAATACGACACCGTAATTAGTATTAATATATCATAATTAACGTTTACACTGGAACATGCTTTCGACGGTAATAGTTGGTAATCACTGGTAATAGTTTACGAGCAACATTATCACCGTTCCTCGGATCGTTAATCATTCGATATAATTAAACGTGAGAAATTATCATCACCTTTAAATACATGTTCATTATGTTATTTTCATTTATGAGTTTAATGCGTTTCACTCGAAAGCACTTTATTTATTTCGTATAGATTTTATGATTGCGGACAGGAACATTTTAGCAACACGTTCAATTACTTTGCTCTAAATATATTGGGTTTGGTAATGCTCCACGAAATTCCCACCAAAATGTTTGCAAACTTAAACACGACCATTAAAATTTCAAGCAAATTTTCATTTTAACTTTTCCCCCGGTCTAATTATGGTTTATTTTTAAACGTAACGCAAATAATCGAGTCACACCCATACGTTCGTTATTTAAAATACCTTTCACCCAATATCGTCGGAAACCGCAAAATAAATTTCTACAGCTACAGGAAAATTGATTCAGAAAATTCATTTTTTCCCAACATCGTCGATGCAATGTTTATCGAAAAAATTGACCACTTTCACGTAGGCGTGGAGAAAATGTGGTAATTAAGTGCACGTGATAAACTGCGAAGACACTTCTTGTCGGACGTGTTGTTGCAATACACGACAACACTAATTCAATTGGGTGGATATAGATAAATGCGTCAAGCAGTTTAACAATTTCTTTAATAATAAATTAACAACAAAATTTTAACAAAACGGATATACGCTTGATTGGAGAAGACTGAATGAATAAATGAATACGTTAGTTGAAGAAACAGGGGTTATATAGGGAAAGTGAAGAGGGTGTGGTCGAAGGAGGTTCGGAGGTGTTTCGGAGGTGTGTTTTTGGAATCTGCAAGGATTGGATCGTTGGGTGGAGGATGGGGGTAGCGAGTGGACCGAAGGATGAGTGGAAGGAGATATGCGGAAATGGATGGGGTGATGCATGGTGAAGAACCTAGGCAATAAAGTCATCAGGCCGGTCGACCTTTGGTCATGCTGGCAAATTCAACGAGGAAAAAAAAGTCATACTGACATAATTTATGAGGAAGTTACGTCTGTCGGCCTTATGGGTTTATTGCGACTAGGTACGTGCCTAATCCTAGTTTTCGGAGCTTAAGCCTAGTGTTAAAATATTTTAATTACGGGTGAGATTTTAACTAAATTTACAAGCATTATAAACTTAAAAATTGTGACTGGTCCCACGTGTCGGGACCGGACAAAGAGTTTTCTCGAGGTAGCTCGCGATTTTTCTCCTCGATCCCTTCGAACCAGCGTTTCGCGGCTTTCGAGGCGGTTCACTGTAATTTCGCGAGATTCAACGCTCGCCCTCGTTGAAATTATCGTTCTTCCGTGTGGCGAATGGACGAAATTTGTTGCCGCGAGCCGGACGCGTTGGCTGCCTTGCTACACCTGCTCGGACGGCGATAAGATTATTTACAGCGCGAACGAAATCGTATTACACGCATCTGTGCGCGGAAATTGGCACTGGCTTCGCAGGACACGCGCGTCCTAGATCCTGAGGAGAGTGGCAATCGATTTGGGTTATTGAGATGGGCAATGGAAGAAATCGTCCTAAATCGTGTCTTGTATCACAAAGGCAGGGGAACACAATTTCCATGTGCTAATTCTTTATTTCCGTGGCTCTAGAAATCCGTCTATTCACTACATTTTATAACATCCTATTTCTTTTCCTACAGTTCAATTAAGGAATAATTTCATTGTTATCGGTAATATTTCACAATCGTATATTGGCAATGTTTCAGTATTAATTATGAAATGTAATTCGTAACATTTTGTGTCAATGTATTATTCATTATTATTAACGAGCACAGGAAAGTTTGAATGATTAATTCGTAGAATTAATTTTGATAACTTATTAATATTATTGCCCATTAAACGTATTTTTATATAAATAAAGTTTGAAAGCTATGTTTAATAGAATTGGTAAAAAGAATTATTTGAAATAAATACCACTCAAGGAATTGTCCGTTAAAGTAAATTAAAAAAAAAAAATACCTAAAAAGTACTAGGGAGTTATTAGTATAAAACTTGAAAAATAATTCAAAGTGCAACGGGTTAATAAATTTGTTACAAGTATGGTGTATTGTTATAACTATATAAGTGTAATAAATTTCGCAAGTATCCCCGGTTTGTCGAACGAAAAGTGAATGCCTCGATAACGGTTTGTTTAAGAAAGTGTAGCTCGGCAGTTTTCGAGCACTTGACACAGTAAAATGAACGAGCCCGGATTAAATTCATGAGGCGACGGTAATTTATCACGTGCGGTTCAGTTTCGCGGCCGATGATCTATGAGTTCACGATCTATCGGTTTTTCTTATTTTCCTGGAATATGCACAACCTCGGCCGGGAATATCTTCTAGGTATTCCATTTCGATTTCCGCTGCATATTCATAACACATTGATTCGGATTAATAGAATCGCGGTCACTGATTATAGTTATGTTATTGGATTCAGTGAATTATCTCCGATTAGAATTTATTAACTCGCTCTAGTTCCGGGATCGATTCCATCGGGCGAGCGCAAACGCGTTGATCATTTTGTAGTAGACTCGATCGTTTTTTTTTACCCTTTGCTACGCTCTGGACATCGCGTTTGCTAAATTATTCCGTATGTTGTTCTAGGGAACCGAGCTTTTCGAATTTAAACGAATTAACTCTCGTTGAAACGTATGTACTTGGACAACGTTCTGTGGAGTGTTTGCATCGATGTTCGAGACTTTGGTTCTGTCCTGTTTCGTCTCTCGAGGATTGGAAAGACTTAAAAAATGTTTGAAGAATTCAGAGGGAAGTTTTAATGGTAAGACCTAAGGTTGAAAGAGCGGGGAGTATTATCACTATTCCTACCACAACCGGTCAAATGATCGTTTTTAAAATTTCGATTAGAATTTCATAGATGCAACGTAATCGAACCGCCTTTAAATTTTAAATTTTTCCTCAAATCAACCTATAATACATTTTTCGATATTCACTTCTTTTTTCAATGTTTATTTTTTGAGAAAAATTTGTAGTCTGTCTTACGTGGGAATGTCGCGATAGGAATAGGTATCCGTGAAGCATTAGTAGGAATAGTGTTAAATTTATTGTTGTACAACGGTTCCAGTTCAGATTCATATCACGTGGCGAACATTTATGCAAGCCTAGACTAGGGTTAGGTTCAGGTTAGATTTGGGTTATGTTCAGATTTGTTTCAAGTTAGGTTCAGGCTGGATCCAGGTCATTCCCTGGTTAGGTTCAGGTTCTAAGTTAGTTTTGGTCTAGGTTCAAAATAGCCACAATCAAGTATTTGGTTACTAGGTTGCAAACACTTTTGTTGCTCGAATTTTTAAAGAGAACCGTTCTCTATGAACGGTATAGAAATTCTCGGACAAAACTACGATATGAAAAGACGATTCCTCGTTTCCGTCAAAAGTACCGAGCCTCGTGTATACTATAAACTGGGCGATGTTATTGTCGACCGAACAAGAATCCGGGGTATCATAAAATCGGATTAGTTCCTGTTCCTGTATTTACCCTTACGGGAGATGAAACTATCGAAACAGATGTCCCGATGAGAATAAAAGTCGTCGCTTGCAGGTAAACAGATTCGTAATATCCGAAGACGGGGAAACCTCTCGCGTACATATTTCATTTCTCCGGTTATTACTGCTGAACGGGAACAGGGGATATCGTAGATTTTCATGTCGAGATATTAAGATATCTTTCGTTCACCTTGTTCTCCGTGACAGCTGTATCTCTGGATATAAAATAAAACAACTTTTTGGGAGTGAACGAGATTGTAGTAACGTTTCCGTGATGCAGAAAATGTGGTACAGTATAGAAATTAAAAGCAAATAAAATAATAACAAATTGGATTAAGAGATGCAGATGAATAACATATTTTAGAAACATAGAATAGCTGCAGTTCGTTTAGATTCTTTTCGTAGCAATGGGGGCAATACATTTTGCATACGCGTGTAGATATAAAATGAAAAGGATTGAGTGAAGAAGGAAACGTGGTTTCGATAGATCTGCAAATAGTATTTCTGTGCCTGTTATGAGTTTCATAGGGTAGGTTCGAAGAGAATGAATTCGTTTTTGATTCCACGAGATAGGGAACGCGCAGATATTCAATCTCGTATCGAACACCGCATTTTCGGAAATCCTTTCAGTTCGGATAATCCAACACGACTGAAAGTAGGTAGTAGAAATGGGTAATCTGACGCAGAGAAAGCAGTTTCCATGGAAAATGTTTTTACCGGAGAGCTTCTTCAACATCGATCGTAATACTCTATGAATAATAAATGACCTCTATTCGGTTGTAATATTTTATGCACTTTAAATTATGCAAAGTTAATATTCACCGCACAGCGTCGACTTGATTGGCAGCTAATTTTATAGGCCCCATTAACAATATAAATTATTTAAAAAATTGTTGCTTGGAGAATTTTGACGAATACTACGACCAGCTTTCTGTCGATAATTTTTACATATCGTACTGTATTCTCTTCACGACTACGGATTCCCTCGAGATTATGGAAACAGGAAGAAAAGTTTGTTATATTTTACAGATCTGTAGATTGATGCTTGCATATTGGTTCCATTTATCTGCTGGTGGAACCTTCAGAAAATTAACGAGGGGACTGATAGCTTGTCAATATCGTTTCTACGGAATCCAGTACGATCGAACGAGGCAAAAATTGTCGTTAATCATGCGGAACATCGAAGGAAGGAGTCCAGCGGGCGAAATAACGTCGCATACGGTGTCGTCAATCTTCGCTATTGCCGTAAAGATATCCGCCCTCGTGTATATCTTTCGACAGATATTTCATGGTTCTTTCACAGAAGTAATAGTTCAATCTCGAATTAAATCGACGAACATTTTACTGTTATACCATGCATCTCTATTACGTTCTTTAAATTAATCATCGTGTGTCGATGCAGACAAGTCGCAGAATACATAACATAAGATAGTCAAAACAGTCCGTAGTCCAGCCTACGTGATTTTTCCTATGTGAACCTTCACCAGACTTTTCTTTGTCATCAGAAGAAATAAAAGACCCATCAAAAACCCCGAACCTCGATTCAATAATTGGTGTCCAAGAGTTACCCTGTCTGTAATTTCAGTCTATTCAATAAAAACCACAACAAAGTGCCCAGGGGGTGTGATAAGTTTATTTAAGTGTTGTTTCCAATCTTTCCTCCTGCATAACAGTACCAAAAGAAAATTTCTTCTCTCGTGTTAACAAGAAAAGTCGGAACGTTTGAGGTGCTCAGGTGTAGGCGAACGATTCGTACAGGTCGAGTGGCGGTTTACGGGGTCATAAGGCATTTTATGAGGTCGCAATTGTGACACAGAAACAAACACACGCGCACCACTCGTTTCGACCTAATTTTATGGATTATCCTGGAACATCGGAACGACCCATTTGCGCGGTTACGAGCATCGATTTCACGCAGTTTCGTTTAGCGTCGCGATCTTCGACGATACAGCGGCGATCTTTAGCGTGAATATTAGCCAGGGGTTCGCATAAAGTTCGTCGATACAATTTGTCGTATAAAAGTGGCGGTCCCGGAAACGGGAGCTGTATTTCGAGGCACGTATGCAACGATAGCAATCTCGCGCACCTGTCCTCCGATAAAGCCGAGTTTCATGGAATATTGCGTGTTCCGTTCCCTGGATTTCCTCTGAAAACAGGCGCATCCGGTCGCGAGTGCATCCGCGAGCATGAAATAGCTTGGCGCATCGGTCATTGACGGTCGAGGCACGCTTCGCGGCATCCATGCCTTTTCTTATTTATCGGATACGTGTCGTGCGTCAGTGAAATTTATATTCATGTACACCGTCCAGTTTACAGTCCACCAGCAGCCCTCGATAGGCTAAGGGAAAACCCGAGGGTGTAATTCCCGGTTCGCCCTTTCACAAGCTTGTGGCCCACTCCTGAATCACCGAAGGCAAACTGTTTATCCTTTGTTCTTGGAGAATCCTCGGTAATTCAAACGAAAGGGTTGCTCACGAGGTTGGTGGGTGGACGATCAAGTTTTGGAAGGATAAGCGAGCAATTTTTAATAATCTAGCAGCTTAGAAACTTCTGGGTGATTCTGAATTGTTATAATTGATAACTCCAAGGTCATTAGATAAAGAGGTTATTGAAAATAAAAGGACAATTTGTGATATATATATACATATACAGGGGAAAAAAGGAAGAGTAGAAAAAGGAATAAAGACACAAACGAATACAAAGCAATAAACTACGCTTAGCTACACAGCTGCTTGTTCTACGCTGATTAATCAGGTTCTGATCCATTCATTTCTCGATCGAATGGGATCCCAACAGACAAAACACGCCCACATACACACCAAATGTATCATCTTACAATATTAATCCTTAAATCTATGCATTACCGCAAATATGTATGTCAATCGAAGAATTTAGACAATTTAGAGGAACCTGTGGATAGACTGATGCTCATCCAACAAAGGCTCCATTCTCGGAGAACAATCCTTTTTTTTGTCTGTTAAAAGAACCTCGTGCAGGATTGTCACTTTGTACGAGCAGCTTCAGCGGGAACTAATTTGCATACATATCCTGTATATATCCGAACTTTCACCGCCGGCACGATAGACGTCTAAGATTTCGGTTCAATTAGTTGCTTATTATGCCCGGCATTCACGGTTTGAATATTTACCGAGCGATGCCTCTCAATATGCAATCTCGTGGCCCCAGCTTAATAAGAGTTGTAAAGCCACCTTCCCTCCGGGGACGCAATTTAAGCGGTGAGCAAGCATCCCGAAATTTATTTGCTGTGTATCCCCGTGTCTCGTCAAAACGGGAGAGAGAGGGAGAAAGAGAGAGAGAGAGGTGCATTATCTTAAACTATGCAAAGTAACGAGATCCCTGTCGAAGGGCCGGCGAGGAAATCGGTTTTCCTGCTTTCTCTTTGCCCTTGTCACTCTGCTGTCGTTACTCGGGGCTCCGTTCTGCATTTTTATCCGTCCCTGCCCCCCCCCCACTTCGTCCCTTTAACTCTCGTTCTTATGCCGGAGATTGTTCGGAAACGATAGCCAGTTCCGCTGCTTAGAACGTTTTACGAAGCTAGAGAATTTGAATATTTATGTAGCATCGATCGAATCACCATTTTCCGTTCTCCCTCTTTTCTATCTAAGAAAACGGTTCCACGGTAAATTTATTGCGTTACAGGGAAACTCGGACACTGATAATCGTTCGTGTTAAAGATTAATGATGTCGGGAGCTCGTTTAGCTCTTTCCACGTTAAATTATCGTGCAATCTAGGAAAGCAGTTTCTGATCACTCGTTTCCTAAAATATTCCGTTAAAGTACTTTTATATAATGTTTGAGCCGATGGAAAGCGTCATGAATCATGATGCTACGCAAGGGTGCAAAATGGACGTGTCCGGTAAACTGTGTTTAATGAATGTTTCATGGAGATCATCGAGAACCTGTCAAACCTCCCTCTTTCAGCGCATGTTTCTTGTTCCTATTTATCTTCGTCGAACGTCCACGTGTTAATTTAATTAATTTTTCGCGTTGCTGAGTCGACACCGCTAATTAATTGATCTCCGTCATGTGTGCACGTTCACGACTACCGTGAATACGATGTTCAACTCCTATGTTGAGAACCTATTTAATTATAACATCGACAAAAGTCGATACTTCCAATTAGTTAATGAACTACGTCATTCTTAAACCTTGTTACTTGACTCGACTCTTCAAGAAATTCTTGATTTACCTTATTTTATGACTCGTGATCATTAACAATTTCATTTCATCTGAATTATGAAGTTCTTCATAAATAAATAATAGATACTGGGTCAGTGAATGTTTAATAATTGATACAAAAATACTGGGAAACTCGAATAATTGAATGAAAAAGCTTGTATTATATTAGTTTCCCTCTGTCAATACGAGCAGTGTTTATTATCATGCTTACTCTAATGCATCACGGACGACACGTTTGGCAGTTTCTTCCATTAATCAATGATAAAATTAATCACATTTCCATAGGCAAAGGTAATTCGTTACAGGCCGCACCAGTCAACACGTTATACCATCTCTCTGTGTTTGCTCACATAGCTGCAAGGCGGAAGCTCGCACTGGGGTTAAATACAGGCTCGCGTTTCCGGGAACGTGATGCGATAGAGCACGAAATCAAACAGAATTGTTGGACAGGGAGAATTAAGGAAACAACGGGAAAGAATTCGCTGCTGGCCAATGAAAAGGCTTTCGTCGCTGGAAAAGTTTAGCAGCGGAAACGGATGAAACGAGATTGCTCAAGTGGTGAACGAAAGTGGTCGTCGTGTTTTCTTATAGGGCCTCGAGCAGGTCGTCGAAACTTTGAACAAGCAGTTGTTCTTCGTTCCTGGATTAAGTATTCCTCATTAAAGTGAAGTCTTCTTGAGAATTGATGAGTCAAACGAAACTTTCGGAGCCATCGAAGGGAAAGGAATTGGAATTAATTTGAGAAAATCAGGAATCGGAAGTATTCGAGGAAACGTTTGCTAATTTTGGAAACGAGCATATAGTTGAATTTTCGAGTAAAGTGATAATTTACTGCAGCACAGGTATAATTATTGCAGGAACCACCTGTGCAACATGTAACAACTTGTTGATCACAATTTTGAAATCGATTTACAGAGAATATTCCCTGTTTTAGGTGATTTTAATTTCAAATGACCATAATTATCGATGCACTGGAATAAATTTGTTCACTGTAATGTATTCTGATTGTTTTTTCTTGCAAATAGAATTTCTCTCCTAATTGTGTATAATTTTAATTACGAACAATTGGAAGGGAAATGAGATGGATACAAAATTAATAATAATTAAAAAGAACAGATAGATTTTTATCAAGAATGTAATTAAACATCAAATTTATGGTTGGACTCCAAGCATTCGATCAATTTTGTCTGCCCCTTAATTCTTTTCTCAACAAGTTTGTTTCTTTAACGTTCTGATTGCTGTTCGAAGTCAATGGTAAATAATTGTTTAATAGAATCATTTGCACGAAAAAATTTGCTTCGAGCGAAGTATAGTTTTAGTAGAGAGAAGAGTGGATACTGTGATTTTCAAGGTAGAACTTTTAAGCGGGTCAGATTACCGTGGAAAGTTAAATATCGGACTGGAATGTTTGACGTGTACTCTTGCAGAGCTTTGGGCATGATCAAACGGAAAGTCGAAACATTCGCATGGTTGTAAAAGAGAAACAGTCGAGATGGTTTCGAAATGTAACCGAAATCGTGTCCCCTGTCTTCCTCAAATTAAATAAAATCTCTCCACTAAGATTCTACTATCCCTTAACCCTCTAAACCAGGGCTTCTTAAACTTTTGTCATTCACGACCCCATTTGTGATTGCGAGGTTCTTGACGACCCCATACAAATATAAAAGAAAAATAAATTAATATTTTTTGATGATTTATTTATTAGGTAACAATATACATATACATATGAAAATATATAGTTTTAGAATTCGTTTTGAAACATACAAAAATCTAAAATTAAAAATTGCAGAATTTTGCTACGCGACCCCATTTGGGGGTTATAGTTTAAGAAGCCCTGCTCTAAACGCATCGAATAACAGTACGAGAGTTTGCCACATTTTTACTCGTTAATTGTGTTATCGTTCTGTCACAATTTCTTTCCTCTCACACACTGCTAAAAATATCTTGCCAAGAGTACGATAAATTTGATTACTCCAAGGATACATAAAAGGGAACCATTCTCTATATATTATTTTAGTCGCGAAAAGAAACTTTATTCGTGAGATCGCAATTGGTCCGGACCAGAAATCATAATTCTCGAATGAAAGAAGCGTGCACCTAAGGGCAATGAGGGATGTGACCAAAAAAGAAGCCGACTTTTCCGCTAACGGGATGATAATATCGTGGGCGGAGAGATGGGAATCGGGGGGCGAGGGAGGAGGGATGCTTTCAACTCTTTTTCTTCCTCCCCACCGTTTCTCCTCGTTTCTGTTTGAGACGGCAGAAGCCACCCCTTGACACTGTAATCATCTTACGAAATGAAAATATCCATTGTGGCCGTGCAAACTTATGGAGAAGGGGTCGCTACGCTGTAATTTTCGTGGGCTTTCGGCGAAATCATGCTTTAAAGGGGCCGTTTGGTACAGAAAGAAAATTCATCCACTTTCTTTCATTGTTTTCCATTCCTTTGTTTGTCTCTATCTCTCTTGTCTCGCTTGGAAAACACGGAACAGTCGTCAGTATCTTTTCGTGGGAGGAGGTAATCGCTGTTAGGTGAATATTTGTTTATGAGGAAAAATAATTATTATTAAGCGGATACAAAAATTTTGCTAACTTTAAACAACGAGAATATTATAGTAGGCAATTCTGGTGTAATCTTATTGCAACTTCTATTGAATTGCAGAAATTATTTTATGATAAAAATGATAAAATTGTATGGTTGAATTGTCTGATGCTGAAGCTTTAGAAGTTTAATTTAATAAAATGAAATTACTGCAATAATTATAATGTCACAGATGAAAGCTGTTCTCTTTACGACGGTTTCCAATAATTAAATTTTGGTCGAATGTAATCCATTGTCTCGTTTTAACTTCGTCATCGCGTTCGACAGAAAGCGGTAATGAATCATGTGAAATATGCTAATTGAATTTCATTTATTCGGTGACCACCTTATTGTGTGATATATGATGCGAGAGTGGACTTGAATTTTAACGCAAAATTCATTCTTTTTGCGTTCACGTCGAATATTTCGATATTTCAACTGTTCCGCAAAGTCGATCAAACGCCGAAGTAAATGAGTTTTCTCCGTGTATAATATGCATTGTAAACCATGCTCGAAATTGCAAGAGAGACAGAAAAACGTCTACTGTTCTTCGATACAAAATGTACCTCGGTCACTCGGATTGTCAGGTTAACAAGGAGAAATAAATTATTATCATATTTCCAGCTTCGATAAACAATGTCATCGATGGGGGAACAATAGTCTACAGAGGTATCTAATTTCTCATTGTGAGATCTGTATGGAAATATTCTCATTCTGAATGAAGGCTTGATTTCGAATTTCAAATTTCAATTTTGCGTATAATGCAGTAATTCGCGAAATCCTTTTTATCAATCTTAATTGCAAACTCACTACGTTTAATCGTTTCTCAAGTATTATCACAAGTATAATCATTTCTCCATATTTTTGTTAAAATAATTATTTCTTCGTGCCAGTAGCACTAAAATCATTCCTTCCACTCGTTATTGGAAAGCGTTAAAGTGAACCGCTTCCTCCTCTTCTCGGCTATCGCATAATCCGTGAAAAGTTCGAACGATCGTAGATATTAAAAGGTTACGAGTTCATTGAGAAGCATAATGGCTGCTTTGAAATTCGGATGAGGAAATTTGGTTTGAAAAGTGGTATGGATTCAACAGTTGAATCGTTTCATCGATCGCTATGCAGAAAGTTAGAATGGCTCGGAGGGTACTTGAAGAAGTTATTTCAGTATCTTGTCTGACTATGTTAAACTGTTACTACTCGCCTGACCGTTAGCGCAATCAGGTGTTAGAAGCTAGAATTCTTGCAAGAAATTTATAGCAGACTAGCTGAGAATCTTGATGCTCACAAACTTGAAGGTTTTCAAGATGATTCAGAATTTAATTGTCAATAAATCACGCAATCATGAATAAAGGATGTATTCTATTCTCTCCTGTCTTTCAACGCGATGCAACGTAAAAGTTTCTTCCTCAATTTCTTCGATTCATCATCAAAGGTGGAGATACGAGCTCGTTTTTTCGAATAAAACCGACAAAAGCTGCGATCTCAAATGAAATAGTAGAGTACGACAAACTTTCTTCGCGGATGAAATTGAAATTTTCGTAGATACCGTCGCGACGAATGCTATGATACGGATACCTCGATGGAATCAGTGAAAGATGCTCGAAAAGAACTGGCGGCAAAATAAACATCTGCCAACTGACTTGTTGTTCGAACCAGCAAATCAGATACTCGTGGAAGTTTCTGTTTCGGGCTTAGAGAGAGCATTTTCGAACACCGTGGCTGCCAGTGTTTCGAACGGAGAGAAACTTTTCGCGTGGCGAGGTCGGAGAGCGAGGAAATTTTCCAAGCCTGGCTCGTTCACGTTCGCGGAGGGCTGTAAACTTGGTTGCACAACGATTCCTCCGGATACGAGAAACGAAGTCGAACCCTGACTTCGACTTCCTTCCGACTCCCTGTTTTTACGGCGATGAGAACACGTTACCCCTGCGGTGATTCGTTTGTCGGAACGATGTAACGAATTCGTGTCGAGGGGATAAAGTGGAGAACCGCAAAAGGTGGAGTTGAAATAACGGTTAGAGCAGAGAAGTGGAGAGGGGCGAAAAAAAAATTTGCTTTGAAACATTTACGAAACACAGAACTTCGGGTAAACCTGTTTAAAAACTTTTAAACGTTTCTTTTCGAGCGTCTACTTAAACTGAAAAGATACTTGTACCTTTTATTTGCACTAAACTTTAACTGACACGGCTAAGAGAAGTCTGCGTTTAACACTAAAACTACCAAGGTAGTCAAAATGACCCAATTTATAATTTTTCGTAGAAATGTGGTAAATTTACTGTGATGCCTACACATTTAAAAATTTAGTATGATCTTTGCTACGATTGCTAACATTTGTTTCTCTTATATTAGGTACTTTTTTCTTTCATATAATAGGTATACCCTGATCGACGGTAGTTCTAGTGTTAAGAAATATTGTCATTGAGTGAAAAGAAGAATCCAGGACTATATAATCACGTTTTTATTTATATACCACAATGAACAATCTTGCTTAGTCGTGTCTCATATTTTACTGACTATCAGGAGAACGTTCTAGTCATTATGCCTTCCATAAAAAAAAAAACCAGTCGAAACCATAATTTCAAATGTGTCGACTGATGGCGCCGTTGCTCCTGCGTTGATATATTAATTATTGATTTTGCCAACAAGGGAACGTGTTTGATTTATAAAAAAAAAGTGTTGGTAAGGACGCAACAATAGTAGATTGGACATGCTTTAACCCATGTGGCGCCATTCTCCGGCACAGCCACTTACTGTTAGCCTTCTTGATAGGAGACGTCTGGTCGAAGACTATGTGTAACACTTAACTTCCGTCGTCTCTGTTGGAGACTGTCGCTTTAATAGCCTACAGGCAGTATGGCGTCATCATATGGCTGCGCCTTCCGGGTAGCTGATAGGTATTTATTCGCCGAGCACCTATTCTTCTTCGGTTTAAAAGCAATCCAGTGTTCGTCGGCAAATTCATTCTATATTCTCCTTGTTTCGATGCTGCTTTATGGACACCTTTTTTACGTACACTTCTCAAGCTAGAATCGATAGACGCGTGAATCTAATTAAAGAACTTCTATAAATGAGAGTTTTTAATTATTATAGATTATAAATTACTATTTATTATTTATTATTATAGAGTTTTATTAATAAGTTTTATTAAGAGTTTTAGAGTTTTATTAAATTTCTTGTTACATTAAGTATTTAAATACAATGTATCAAACTAAATATTAATTCTGTGAAATCAGTTTATAACAACAAAAGAAAAAGTTATCACAAAGCAGGGATATCGCGTGACCAGGAATATAGTTAACACAGAAACAAAAATGAGTAATGATTTTCGGAGAAACTGTACGAATGCAACTAAATTGGCACATGTATTCTTCCACCCTCGGTTTAGGACTGAACTGAAAAATTGCAATCTATTCTATTGATACACCCAAAATAAAGCACATACAACTCGAAAAGAAGATTGGAAACAAACTTCTACCATCGCGTATGGATATCTTTCACGTTTGACATAATCGTTGCGTTCCAAGTAATCCTTAGACTAATAAATTGCAGATCTCAAAGTAGGCGATCGAATAATTTTAAGCAAATTTCATCCATTCACGAGAATTTCATTGAAATTACAGCGTGTAACGCTTAATGCGGTTTCCTTATAACCTAACAAACTACGGTCTCAGAAGCATTACGTAGCTGATGCTCGTCAAACATATCGTCACTGAGTGCAGGAAACTTTGGCAACTCGGTTTCCAAAGCGCACTTCTAATCTCTCTCTAGCTGCACTTGACGTGCATCTAACTTACCTGCACCAACCAATTATTCAAACAGCTTGCACCACACGGCGTGCTTCGTCGGTTCAATGACGTATCCATGACTTTTCCCCTTGAAATAGCTAGGGAATCCTGATAACGTTTCTGCGTTTCGTAGTTTCCTGTATAGACTACGTTTCCACGTAGAGTTACCACTAATGATGAATGCATTTAAGCTTTGAAATTTCCTATTCGCTTGTTCCGATTTTTGTACAATAAATTGACAGATTTCACGAGTTAAACACTCCTTTTGATGTACTACCCTATTGGGTTCAAATATCTTATTTAGCACTTCAGAATATCCGAAAAAATAAAAGTTATATTACTTTAAATCATAGTAATTAGAAGGGCAGCATAGCAATCGAGAAATGGGACAGACAATAATGGAACCTGGTGTTTAATTAGAAGAAAATAACTGCTACATGCTATCTTCGTTGCACTTGTAGTTTCAGTTGAATTAAACTTGCCGGTGTACATTGTATCAAACTTTACGCACGTATCAGGGAAATGAGTCTACAGATCCAGTGTAATGGTGGACACGGAACGCAATGGAGTTACGTGCATGTCACTATTCGCGAGGAAGATTACCAGACAGAATTACGTGGTGCAGAATCGATTGGAAAACAGAATTGGTGCAGCGTTTAAGCTTATAGGTGGATTAAAAGTACAGTGGACACAGATACGTTCGTTTCAGTGATCGATAGGATTGTTGCAGCTGCTTCTCAAATGAGGATTTTTGTAGCAGCATAGTTCCTTGATCATCAGTCTCTCAAATATGACAAAAGCAAACGTTTGTGAATGATAAATGCGCGAAGTTCCATCGATTTCTCATTCTACCAATTGTTAGAATGTCAAACGTTCTGGGTCGTTTGTAATCCAGGACTGTCAAAATGGTGGCCATCGATCGTTTCGCAATTAAACTCGGAAACATTCCGTCGAACTTTGTCAGAAATAATGGCTTTTGCATTCTTATTCTACGAACACACATGTGTATAGCACATATATGTAGCTGAAATAATACTTTCTGCTAAGGAACATAATGATTTTCTGATCAACAAATCCAAAATTTTATTTAATATTAGTTTCATTTATTTACTCATAAAATATGTTTGATCTGAATAATTTGTTATATGAGACATATATATTTAAATCTATCTGCTTCAATACAGTCAAACTGTCAAACTAACGAATTAATGTTCTCATATTAACTATCACTATGTGTGTATCATTAATTTTAATAATATTTTGTTCATAAAACAAATTAATAAATGACCAGAAACATCATTCAATATGGTCAGAAGATAGCGGCAGGCACGCCCTTTAAAACGCACTTTGTTTCATCCGGATATCTCAATCCGTTCCGAAGATATAGGCGTTTAAAGTTTACACGTATTAAGATATAGGATATTATAATTAGGTGTCTAGACAGCGTGACCTACATTTTTTGCAGGAAATCCGTCTGTCGCGGATAGGTCACGCGTCGCGCGGTTGGGATAGGTCAGTGAATAACAAACAAGTGAGAGGTCCGATAGAGATGGAGATAGCTTACCGCCGAAAATTATAGTCCTCTTTACACGACGATATCTCAGGAACCGGAAGTCGTATCGAGGTAATTTAAAGAGCGTTTTAAAGAGGAGAGTCCCACCTTTCCAACGATGTAAATTTTATTAAGAAATTGTATTCTACTTCGGAGTTACAGCTGTTTAAACTTTTACTTATTTTAATACGTTTTTCGGGTATTTCTAACGGCAGTTACAATAATTATTTATAATTTTTGGGTAACATTGTTCATATTTATTCCGTTGAATGTTGTCAAATGTACATGTAATGATATCGTTGCAAAATTTCGTTTGTTTTAGACGTTTTTGTTGTTCAATTCGTTTTATCCGTTTCCATCTTCTTTAATTAAATTCGGTCGCACTTTTCCCTTATACATGCATCGTCCATAGCGTTCAAATCACATTTCTCGGTATTTCGACGTCCGTTTTCCACGTTTAGATGTGTCCAAAGTCCGTCGTCTATTCATCGGCCTCGCTATTCACCGCAGTGAAATCACCATAACTTTTCCGACGTGCATAAAAATGACTGTAAGTAACGTTCTCGTTCGGAGTTCACTCACGTCCCGTGGGAAACGCGCACACCGTTCCTGGTGGTATTTGTACAGTGAGGCCCAGTAAATCGTAAGAGCCTTACCATAAGACGCTTTGTACGAGGTTGCATTATGCTACTCATACCGACAACCAGATTTCCCCTCCCCCTAGGTTTCTCTCGCAGCTCGATTATCAATTATTCCGGAATACTGAATCTCGGGCCTCATTTCCCTGCTCGATCGCGGAATCCTCTGCTTCCCGTCCATGGTGAAGCGTTTCGCCGTTTATAACTGGCGCATGAAAATCCTTTCACGATCCCACGATCGATCCTGTTCCCGGTACACCAACTTTTCCTTCGAATCCGGCCGTTTTCTTGCGCACTTTCATCAGGCACAGCGGGAATTTTGTACGCTGTTCATCGATACTTCCGGTTCGTTTTGCGAGCACTTTGTTAGAGCCGCCTGCTTATAGAAGGCTCTAAAGTGCGGCGATGGGAAGCCGGTTAAAAGCAAGCTGACCGTAAATTTAGCGTGGCTGTAAATTTACCGCCTATAGAGTTGTTCGATGCAGCAGGTTCGAAACAACGCAAAGTAGAGCCGGTGCGAGTTTACAGCTTTCTAGTTCTCGCTTCTTATGTTTTTTGTTTGAGTTCGTTTGTTAATTATGGATACGTTATAGCATACTTCGGTTCTTTACCAAATTTATGCAGTGTACTTTGTTTTTTTTTTGTTAAACATATTAATCGAATTCTATCTCTGGCAGAATATCATACTGCTGTGATTGATCTTTTCACTCATGATTTAACTGCCTTGAAACGTTCATTATTTAGTCTGTTCAATAATTTGTAATTGTAATTCTTAGCCTCTTTGTGGCATTGTCGTACTATAATATAATCCATTATTTATAATTTTATCTACTCCAAGGGCCTTGACCCGTTCATTGTTAAATAAATAATTAAATAATAATGAACGAAAAATTCCATATCGTTGATCAAGGGTTGACCATATTTAAGTGCTGCTGCAATATGTTTTCGTTCAATTTTTGTTTCGAATTTCAATATAAATTTTGAATTTATGAAAATCCGTGTATGATATTGAAGAAAATACGAATGGGGCAGAAAAATGGAGTACAAGGTTGGACGCGTGTTTGTTCCCATGCATAACATGTCACGTACAATCTTAACAAGTCGTATCAGGGACATTTAACCATGAGAAATGCCCTTGTTAGAAATGCAAAGGCAGAAATGCATGCTCTCATAAATACAGATTACGATCTACCGTGTAACATTTTTGCTTGCGTTAATTAATACGAATTAATATAAACGACTGGCAACGTATCCGTTATTGTGTCGTAGCTTTAAAATTACTGTCCCGGTATGTGGTCATAATTTTTGTAAAACGTCACCGTGCATGCAACACAATTTACACACCTCAGAATCATTTTTTGTTCGCGTACTTATTAACACAAAAACAAATTATGACCGGTGATACAATTAATATTTAGTGTCTGTTTAATATTTATAAAGAGTCCACCGATATAAATATTATCTACGTTCATCCAGTACAAATTCTACGAATATAACGCCTACAATAATAATATTAATACAGTAATAATAACAATAAACTAATATGTTATAAACGTTTAATTCAAACAAACTATTCTTCACGTATTAGCTTAACTGTTAAGATCGTTCGTTAGGGCCAACTCATATCCATTCCAACGGTAGTTATGGACCGTTGAATCCTGAGGTTTCATGGGAAACGTAAAGATTTCACAAGGTGGTATTAATCACCGGGTGGGAAGGTTGGTCGTTACATAGTGAGTGAAGCCGATAAATGGATGCCGCCAGACTGAATTGTTGCTCGCGTATGTGAATCTGAGATCGACCCGGCGCTCGGTTTCACCGTGTTACACAGAACTGTTGCCGAAGGAAGAAACTGCTATCGTTCACCAGAAATCGTGATTGCGCGAGGGGCTTTAAAACGCAGCACGAATTTTCTGGGAAAGCTGATGCTTCCCTAGCCGGCGTGTTGAGTTAACGCGAACCTCCATTTTCCTGTGGAAGGAAACCCGGTAGAAAAGCTAAAGGGGCTGGGGGCAGAGGCTGGATTGTTGAATGGAACGGGGTGAAGGATGGGTATGATTATTTGCATTAATGGCGTGAATAAAAAAGAAATAAGGCTGCTGGAAAGGTATGGAATAATAAAAGGAAGGTCGAGAAAATCCTTTTGTTTCCTTTTTTAAAGGAAATTTGGCGGGGTTGAAAAAAGAGGCGCTAATAGATTTCCATTTTTTGTTCTGTTTACAAATTCACTCTTGGTCATGCTTAGTTTCATCAATCTGAATTTGTGCAAAAATGATTTAACATTTATTTATCGGTATGAAAACCATTAGATTGCATACTGATTTGGGAAATTGCTTAGTTTTCTTTCAACTTTCCCATAGTGCCTTAAAATACGTAGATGGTGTTGGGATTGTTAAAAAGAAACATGATTAGAATTATTATAAAACTATTCTTATGACAATCTGGTTTGCTTAAAAATTACGAGAGAAAGCTTTCAACAATTCTCGTTGCTATGAATTTATGTTCGTTTTGTTAGCTTTTCAACCTCTAAATAACTTTTGAAGCACAGTGGAAATATTTACGAGCTGCAAACCGAACAGCTTTTCGTCGAAATTTCGAATTTCTTCTGCGAATGGTTTGCTCGTTGCATTTGGTCCATCCATAAACCTGTTTAATCTTCGAATTTAAAACATACCGGTGCCGCGTTCGTAATTGTACATCGCAATTAAAGTTTCGCGTTTGTGGAAGTTAATTTTCCGCGGCTTTGGTCTATCACGCTGGTAAAACTTTAAATATGTTTCCGACGCTGCGTCGAAAGGGAAAAAGATTAACCGACCTCCAAGAATTATTAAGTTCGTTAATCCGTCAAAATTTATTTTTCGCCTCTCGGCTAACAGGCGGTCATTAGTTACGTAAAGTTTGCCAATATGCAGGGAAGTCTGTGAAGTTCTGTTGCAAAGTAAATAAAAGGGCTAGCCGTCTTCTCTAGGCGTCTCCTTATTTATCCAAGTCGTCTAAGCGGCTTTGACTTTATATTGACTCATACTACTTCGCGTAGATAGTTACACCGTAAATCCGACATGTCCTCTCGTGATTTCTACAACACTTTCAGAGAAGTTAAACGTTACTCGCCTGTTTGCACACGACGAAAGTAGATGCTTGCACAATGAAAATCCTATTTTTTGGTTAAAAATATTAGGTAACATTAACGCAAAGGTTTAACAATTGAAAACGGAATTTGTGATAACGCGAAGCAATTTTTCTCGTGACACGAGAAATGTGCTGTCAGAGATTTTTCACGGATACACTCTCGTAATCACTGGCGCCTGTTAAAGTAACGCAATAAAAAGTAAATGGAATTTATAATAACCCCGGAACATTTTTTTCTCTGCTCGAGGATTATATTAATACGCGTTAGTGATTATGAAAGTGCCGTCCTCGTGGAAGTGGAGTAACCTAATAAAAAAAAAAGTGGAAGGAAAAGGAGGTAAAAATCGGTGGCGCGTCATTTTTATTTCGAAGAAACGTGAGAAATTTTTATGCTTCCGGTTGAACGGGGATAAGCCGTGCTCGTATATTGGCGCGGCGGAATTTCTCCCGTAAACTCGATACTCAATGACGCGTCGCGGTGTTTCACGGACCAAGAAACTGCGCTCATGACGAATGCCCAGCGAGCATATGCGCGCCGCGTTAACTCACGGACCCCTTGAAGCTTGAATGCACGGGGAATACATAATTACTCGCGCATGTGCGCGTTTTAAAGTATCCTCTCCGCGCGGAACGACGTTGCTCCGTCAGGTATACGCCGTTAAATCTCCGCCCGGAGAGGGAAAGCTTCTTCAATCCTTTTACCATCCAGTCAAACGAGGTCGTTTCCTCCTTCTCCCCGGACGCCTTTCTCAAGAAAATTTGTCAACCGAAAAATTTCTTAATCAAGATAAATAGCCCGGTGAAAAGGGAAGGATAATTGAAATTTCTCGGATCCGGCATTGTTGAACGCGGAATCTGATTCAAGATTCGAAAGAAAAGAGGGTCGGGGTCACGATAATAGGAATTCCGTCCCCCTATCGCAGGAAATTTCCGAGAACCCAGACGAGAACAAACAGCGTTCTTTTTTCGAGGGTCAACTCTGCTTTTTGAGCTCCGTCACGCAGGAAATCGTAGCTCGTAAAGTTTCGCCACTCCTCCAGGTACGACGGGACATGCCCAGCGTTTCACATTTCTGTCCCTGGTTAGCAGACTCTTTCTACTCTCAGCGTTTTTGGGAAATCGTATCACTAGGCGAGTCAACGTGTTAGATAGCGAGTCAAATATAAATTGAACTTATGCCCTTGCTACGACTAATGATCAAGCATTGCATCAGGTTTATAATCGTGGAAATAATTCTGTGTTTACAATTAATTAAAATTGGTTTGCTTTGCAATTTCGCAGTCATTGGTACCACAATGTCAAAATTTAAAAAAAGGTAGAATGTGACATAATCACCTGAATCGATGCTGTAATGAATGAGAGATGTATTAATTAAATAGTAAACGTGGCAAAATGTCACTAATATTACACAAATTCTAATGCTTCAAATTTATATAGATGGTTGCATATATTAACATTTCAAATTTACGTAGTCGATGCAAATTTCAAGATGTTTCAGTAGTACGATCAATGTCTCTTAAGAGCACCGTTCTCTGTAAGTAGTATTCCTGATGATATCTCGGACCCACGTATATATTATACCAGCATCAGTGCACCTCAACGAAATGAACTCTACATTATGGTGATCATCTCGACCTGTCGATAATACAGTCTCTCGTTGCCATTACGGGCACTTTTCTTTCCTTCCCTCTTTCTTTCTCGCTGCAAAATATGTATATCCGTATCATGGAACGAGATGCATCAGAGGTGCATCCCATTAAGAGCTGTACCACCGATACACACGTATTCCCAGAGATGCCAACGATGCACCACGATGGTTTCCTCTATCTTGTTCTTTTTTCTTATTCCCTCGCCCCGACGTTTGTTTTATTTCCACCAACGGCTGGTATCGGGAAAATGTAGCTGCATTTTCGTCCCGATGGGGAATTTATAGGTGAACGCCAGGCGAAACGATGGCGGATTTATCGAAGGTTGTGGTAATACTTCCGGTGCACGGTAAATCATACACATAAGTTGGATATCAGGGGGGGGGGGGAAGATTCGAGATAACGAAAGGATATTTTTATGAATACGGTTTTGCGTTGCCTGTAGGCATCTTCGTGAAAACCGTTGATTAGGGGGAAATGCGTTCGGTTACTCGAACGAGATAGCACGAGGAGAAAGCTGGAAGTGTGTCAGGAAAATTAAGAGTTTGCCAGCCTGGTTTATTGAAAGTTCGACGAACGTTGATGGGATCTGATAGGCTCGCATGTATGCATGTAGAGTAGCATATACAAAAGTTTAACACTATTCCTACCACGGCCTATCAAATGACCGTTTTTAAAATTTTTATTAGAATTTCATATACACAACATAATTGAATCGCCTTTAAACTTTAGACTTTTCCTCAAATATACGTATAAGGCATTTTTCAATATTCACTTCTGTTTTCATTGTTTATCTTCTGAGAAAAATTTGTAGTCTGTCTTAGGTGGAAATGTCGCTGTAGGAATAAGTATACGTGAAGTGTCGGTAGGAATAGTGTTAAGACCAATGAGTTAATTGCACGATAAACGAAATTTGTATTCTAATCAAGAAAATAGTATTCTATCATAATATCAATCAAAATGAATATATAAACAATATTTGCAAACAATAAATCTAAGCTATACAATATCCTCTCGTCTTAAACTTTCGTCCGCTACTGCATCTAATACCGATATAATATTGGGAAATCACGGAAATGCAGCTTTGTATGCGATAGATCGATATGTTCATGCTTGTGGAATTGAAATTTTTATTTTGAAGGGAAAATGGGATGAACGATGATATAATGGTTAATTTGATAAAAATTTACGATTGTGCTGTCACGTTGTATATTTCCATCTGAAGCTTGTTTCTTGATTCACGTGCTATGGGGATCTCCGTTCAACGGTAATTTTCTTGATCTTTTCCACCTCTCGTGATACATTGTTGTTTCGTGACCTGTTTATACGCAGTGACTCGTGGAACATTATTCTTTTGTCACCGGGCCAGGCTGCTTGGATTTATCGCCGGATTGCATGCCCGCTTGCAACAAATTCACGGGTTTAAACGTTTTTACGTCTTAAATCAGAAACCGGATACGTTGCTTCGGCAGTGAGCAAGAAAAGGGGTCCGATTTTTCTTCCTGGATTCCCCCGGAACGATCTCCTTGGATTTTTACCGGGCTTGAAGAAGGTGTTAGTAGTTTCAAGACTCTCGAGAAGTTGATACGAGTGTCGCGGCAAAGGGTGAATTTCCTTTTCTAAGTTAAAGTGTCGCGGGGTAAGAAGCTTTCGATGTAAAACTCCTTACGTATCACATTTTTATATGAAAAACGTTTTACGTTCTTTCTTTGCGGCGTAAAATGTTATACACCTTTTTCTCCTTCGAACCGAAGTTCTGCGTTCACATAAAAAAGAATCCGTCGCGAGTGATTAAACTGGTGTGTCGTTGAAAATATTAAACACGTCTGAGGATATATCAGAATCAGAGGTGTAAAAGTGTTCTTTGCGTTGGATTGTACAGGCCTGTTAACGATCGCACATTTTGTGTGTTCGCTAGAAGTGCCTAAACCGTAATTTAGTGAACGATTTATGACTGGGTATTTGGTGTGCCTGATCAGGCAGTATGTTAGAAAATATGAATGGAACCCCAAGGCGCCACTGGAATAGTCTTTTTTTTTAACACTATTCCTACCACGACCGGTCAAATGACCGTTTTTAAAATTTCGATTAGAATTTCACATATACAACGTGATCGAACCGCCTTTAAATTTTATACTTTTCCTCAAATAAACCTATAATGCATTTTTCAATATTCACTTTTTTTTTCATTGTTTATTTTTTGAGAAAAATTTGTAGTCTGTTTTACGAGAGAATGTCGCGATAGGAATAAGTATACGTGAAGTGTCGGTAGGAATAGTGTTAAGCCTCGCCGCATCATTACATTGTAACTTCTTCAGAATAAATACAAGTCTTCTGTGCACACCAGTTATTTTTTTTTCTGCACTCTGCCCTCGGTATTGTGAGAATTAAAATTCCTGCTCACCAGCAGGTGAACGAGAACACTTGTGACCTCGTTGAAATCCCTGCTCATCAGACGATCTTTCATCTGAATTCACTCTTCTTTATTTAGTCCTCGAACGCCCCTTTTTCCCAGCTATTTCTCCCGATATCCCCGTCAATTGCACGGACCACTGTCTGGAAACCAGGGAGTCGTTGCGAATCCATCTAGTCGACGGCTGCGCGCATTCATTGGCTCCCCTTCCACGGACATGTGTGTCCGCGTGCTCTGGTAACGATGATGAATCCATGAAACGTAGCTTCAAAGCGACCGCTTTCGACCGTCTAAATCACGATTTCGAGGCGTAAAATGTGACAAACGGAGAGATAGAGGAGCGGATGCTTTTAAATATCCCAGTGACAGCTCTTTTCAAGCCGGGTAGCCCTCTTTGACAGGCTCGATGGGCAGGCAGTGGCGCACGCGATTCATTAGGATGTTGCAAACGACAGAACGTTTGCGAATAGGCACGCGTGCACACACACAGACACAGAGCATGTGCAGACGCATGAAGAGCATAGATCGTGCGTGTGTGAGACAGATAGATGCACATGCTTCGAGTCAAGATTTACATACGGGATTCCGTTCTGCATCGTGGGTAATATTAACCGTGCGTGCATAGAGAAACGCGCCATCCGCCCCTGTTTCTGATTATTCATGCCGCGAGAGGTAATGAGAACATATATATATATCATGCCTCTGACGGTATTAAGTCGCGGATTAATTAGTCGGATGACAGCTTTCCCGTCCAATAATTTTACGGACGAATTTTATTAGGATCCATCTCTCTGATGTACACCTCTCCGCGAAAGCATTACGGGATCGGGGAAAATTAATGGGAAATCAGTGAGGTCTTTAAGAATTATTACACATGGAACTGAGTAAAGCAGTATATAGTACGGTACAGTAACGGATAAAAGTTGAAGTCGACAGAACAGTGTAAAATATAATTTTATGGTTCGCAAATATTGTTTATGTATTCATTTTTATTGTCATTATGGTAAAACATTATTTACTGATTAGAATACAAATTTTATTTATACTGTTATTTCTTACTAATTAATTAATTTATTCTCTTTCATCCTTTGGTCTTAAACTTTTATCCGCCACTGCAAGTAAAAAATAATATATTTTAACGTTTACGTAACGTTTTACTTCTTGCCTTTGTTTTCAGTTTCGGTGAATTGATATATTTTTAATCGGTAAAATACAATGAATGGACAAATTAATGAGGTGAATCAAGAATATATATCTTTTAATTAATGTCACGAGGTAACTGCTACATTTTGTATGAGAATGGAGGGCGTTCTATTATTTATGAATAGTGATGTACGATGGGAGGAGGTAAGAGGAGCGGAGATATCGTGGTGTATGCTGGGGGGAAGAGGTGAATAAATTTTTCGTTTGACACGAGGGCGGTTGAAGAATAATGGAGTGCCTCTGATGGAGGATCGCGTTTGGTCCTGATGATATAGTTTGATTTCTCCGGTGCTGACTCGAGGTTTGGATTATTCACTAAGCATAATAGAAATGCGGTGATGCCTGGCACGATAATATCTGAGCATAATACGACCGCGACTTATAATTCAAACGGAGAAATCAAAAAATTGAAAATCATTGTTTCGTGGATTTATTCCTTGCAACTTAAAAAAAGGAACACGAGTAATAATGCTAGTCGATGATATATTTACTTAATATTTTTAATGGCGAATTTGAAACATTTGCAGATTGTTTTTAAGCTTAAAATTTAATTTAATTTAATTTATTAATTTTACGGGTATAAACCTATTAGTGTATATGTAATAGAATAAAAATACTTGTAACGGTTCAATTCAAATGAGAAGAAAATTAATATTTTCTATTAAAAACACTTTCGTCTTTCAAAACTAATGAAATTAAAATTAATGAAGCAGAACACGCAAATTATAAAAAGAACATTCGAAATAATCGGAAATTTTGCTCACTCTGATTAACGTAGGCAATTTATGGCCTACGTGGCACTTAACATGTGCTAAGAGGTCGATTCATGAAACCCCCAGCATCCTGTCGGGAAAAGCATTTCAATGCCACGATGCTACGGGATATAATTCCGTGTTCAATTTAATGGAGGCGAAAGAAGTGACGATGATTGTCTGAATAGAAGTTGAAGAGGTTATCAAGCGCTCTTCACGACCCTTTCATTGGAACAGACATGAAAGGAGCGAGGAGAAATGTTTGTCTCGTAGAAAATGGTTAAGTGATTTATTAACGGCCGATCGTACAACAACATGATTTTTCTCTTTTTCGAAAGTCGACGAGCGAAACGAATGAACGAAGTTTTTAAAGGGACGTTCTTTTAAAAGAGCGATTCAAACACGTCTTTTATTTTCAATGACCTAGGCAACGCAGGGAAACCGATTTTGTCTTCGAACAGTGGATTAAGCTTTGGTTAAGGATAATTTGTGATTTTAATTAAAATGGTGTTTCTCTAAAAGAACCAAGATAAAAGTTAATGAAAAATGTTGATAATACGGTGTCTCTGCTTTTTAAAGCAGTACTACTTTACTTTTGAAAGAACTGGTGTAAGTTCATACGTGAATATTCTTCTTCTTCTTATACATATGTGGTAATGCATAAATTTAAGGATTAGTATTGTAAGATGGTACGTTTGGTGTGTGTTTGGGTGTGAATGTGTGTGCACGCGTGTATGTGTGAAGGGATCGATACTGGGGTCGAGTGTTTTGTCTTTTATGGTCCCAGAAAGTGTTTATAGTGTTTGTGTCGTGGTATTTTATTTCGTTCCTTTAAAATACACGTACATTAAAAATTTTATTCATTTCTCCATCTTTCCTTTTTTTTTTTTAAATTTTTATGTATATATTTTATATACATAAAATTAGTATCAATCTTATACACCATCCACAAAATTAATATGAATTTTATATTTTTCTGCTTTGCCTTTTATAATGTTCAGAATCGCATCCTGTATTCTTTCAGCCTCCGTATTACGTCCTAACACCCACAATTCAGTGTTACACCACTGTGAAATGCATACTTATTGCGATTACTGTGCATATAGCTGCTTTGCAAACTCGAAACGAGAAATTGTAATGAACCATAACTTCTTTCTCTCGGGAAGCGAGTTAAATTCGGACCGCGGAAGGTTAACCTAACTCATGCATCGCACAACGCTGTACATTTATCGCGCAATCATCTCTGTCACGTGCATACGATTACCATGCAACGTAAGATCAAGGTTGTCCGGTTGTTCAAGGTCCGCCTGAACGGAACCTATTAGTCGACACACGCGCTCTGTCGACTCATGAGATTGCTAATTCCAGCACGAGACACAGCGATCGTTCGCTGTCATCGGAGTAACGGTAGAGCTTGAGTCATTAATCGCCTTATACCGATCTGCCTGATGAGTATTAATGAATCTGTTGTGCAGTCACGGTGTGTGGTCGGGGGAATTTCCAATCGAAAAAATTAATTAGTATACGTTGCAGCCAGCTGTTCAAGGAGTGCATGATAAAGTGATTAATTGCGTATGGGTTCGGTGTTGCGCAAGACAACTCTATACACTGGCTCGCAAAATTAATTGCACGGTTGTGTCGTATTTTTTGTAAACTCCATTCGAATTTTAAAACTGATCAACGCAATTTAATTATGCTACCTAATAAAGATGCGTCTTTGTAATTTTCTTATAAATTGAATAGAATTATCACCGAATTAGCATACTATTTGCGACATCTCATAAAAATAGGTCTAGGTATAACGTGTACGTGTTGATGTATATTTGTGTGTGTTTATCTCCAGAATGAGTCACTTATAGTCTAATATTCAATCGTTAACGTAACAACTATTATAAAGAGCTTCATTTACAACAGTTAGATTATATTAATTATTCCTATAACAATTAATCCTTACCAGCACTAAGGATCTAACAAATTGATTAAAAGTAAATCGTGCCATTCAAAGGATCAGGGAAGAAATTTGTTAAATGAGATTATTGAAGATCGCATTGATTAAAATTATATCCCGTAGGATTCAAGTAGATCAGTCGTAGAATTGATTCGTGGAATAATTATGAAATAAGTATTCCCTGCTGTGATCTGAAAGTGCATAATATATGAAGCTTATCGAGAAGAGAAACGATGTTGTAACGCATGATCGAGAATGAAATTTCTCTTTCTGAGCGGGCCAAGATCCGCGCAAAGCGGTGGAACGTTTATTTATTACCCCGCGTTAACTTCCAGCAAGTTTCCAAAGGCTGGCGGTCCATATAATTCCGATTCAGGGGGCCATTTATTAATCGCGATAACGTATTCGATTCGGTCCCCCGATGAAAATTCATTGACCGAACGGTGCACGCAATTTTAGCCAGGGGCCGAATAATTAATTACCAGCGATTATCATGTTTTTGCCGGGATTCCAGAAATTATAGGGAAATTTCGGCCGGGACCGGCGTTAAATAATTCATGACCACGTTTCCGCTTGAAAATGTACATCCCGCGGAAATCTATGATTTGCCTGATGCCTTAAAACGGCCACGAGTCATAAACAGGTTTCATTAATATTTAATCACGGAGATTTTAACAATTTTTATCCTCGAAATTCCCGGGAAAGTTGGTGGACGATTTGAAACGGTTGTAAATAATTACATTAAATAATTGTACTGAATAGTTGTAAATAATTGTAAAAGTGGTGCTGCAGTTTTGGCTTGTGGTGTGTGTGAAAATCGAAGAAGTCCACAGTCAAAGGGTTAACGTCGACGTCAGTTTTTATCACAGTAACTCCTATGTCGAGTCACACTTGACAATTTTAAAGTGCCATTTTAAATACACAGTACGGGACAAAAGTTTAAAACCAAAGAATCAACGAAATTAAACAAATATAAGTTATAACAAATATAATAAAGCTTGAGAGCTTCATTTAATATAATTAATCAAAGAAATAAGTACCACTCAAGGAATTGTTGTTTGAAGTAAATTTCGAATAAAGCATCTAAAATACTAGGGAGTTATTGGCAACAAAATTGAAAAATAATTCGGAATGCAAAGCGTTAAAGGACACTGTCGACAGACTGTCGACGTGCCTTAATAGTTTCTCAAACGATTTATGTTTCCATCGTATTAAATATATCGAACGCAAAAATTACCTCGCAACATTTCTCGTATACAGATTTTCCACTATTTCATGCAAGCAGGTTAATTATCATAATAAAAATTATTCAAAAGCGATTCGTTTATTCTTGACATCGAAAGGAAGTAGCGTTTCGCGAGTTGTTCGCGGCACAAAAGCGGTGAAACAGTCGAAGCGATTTATCGTTCCTAATTGTTGCTCCTTTTTCGACTTTTATTTCGAGTAAAATTTGCCCAAACATGGATACGGTACAATTGCCGGGGAACGTTTCGAACAGGCGAGAGCTTTTTCCAGCGGACGCGCGCTTCGAATAAATAAAACGGTCGGAATAAATGTAAGCGACATCAAAAAGGGCGGGCCACGCTGACACGACCGGCTATTGTTCGCGTTGGAATAGATTTCAGGTTCCGTACAACTATCTAAATGTACACTTTTGTCCCGCGGGACGTCCTGATGCTCTGACGGAATTTCAATGAGACGGGAGCAAGAAAAGGTCGGACCCGAACCCGCTCTCCATTCGAATTGTCACCTCGAGTGCGTTGGCTCTGAATTAATTAGCATAACTCTGTTGCCCGAAACTGAGCTGCAGGAAAGAAACGTTCGAATTTCGGCGCCGACACACTCTCTCTATCGGTTTTCGCAAATTGGTCCCTTGTATGCGTGTAACAACTCCTCTCGTCAATTCAGGAACATCCGCTGAACAGTGCTTCCCGTCACTTCCATTACAGTCGGATTATTGGATGGGGGGGGAAAAAAAACATTTCACTTGAAACGGCGCTGAAACAAACGTCGATATTTCTCTCGTTCCCTGTTTTCCTATTTTGTATAAATTTGTGTCCACTGTTTCGACAATATGACAAGCTTCATGTAGCACCGAATGAGTTGAGTTACTCAATTCGGTTGTGAACGTGTAGCATTTCGCTTTTATTTACAATGCTTTTATTTAGAAAAAACAATGATTACAATGCACTGCGTTTACACCTCTGTTTGTTATTCAACGAAATTTGACGTTCTCTTTTTGATGGTAGTTTGAAATGCGAAAATTTGTTTCTTTACACTTAATAATTTACAATAGAGAAAAATAATACTATCTTCTTAGTGTGTTTTCACATCTTTTATACAGTAACTAATAATTCTTCAACATCATACTGTTGAATAAATTTATAGTAAATCGTGACGTACATAAAAGCTGATTTCCTACAATTTTTGCAGATCTTTCACGTTATTGTGAAATTTCCCGTAAATGTACGAGCACCTGGTAAATCAATAGTATTTGTCCAAATATGCAGAAACCAAATCCAAAGAGAACATCCGGATGTCTGCTAGGGGATCGACTCCGTAATTCGCTGACAGGATCGATATCACGAATACCTTAGCTGTTCGGCTGATAATTCCATTGTCCCTTCGTCGTTCGAATTATGACAGATGCTTATGGTATTGGGCTTGGTATGCGGAAAGCCACGTGCTGATCTCGTGGCTCCATTACCAGGCCGATGCCGTGCGTTGTTCGTAGCGTGGAATCGATGGATCGGTTCGACATCGCCGATCTAAGTGCTGAACCTTGTACGTTGCCATTTTTTTTTCTACCTCTCCGGTGATTGATATGCCGGAACGGAACGGTGGCTAGTGCTGGGTCTTGCTTGTGGCTCGCTCGTGGTGCGTTCTGGCTTTGTTTCTCAGTCAGGAAGTCGTCTCGCAAATTCACAGTGACGCGTCTGTGAGTTAGTGAGCGAAAATAGAAGTGTTTCGAATGGAAAAAAGATTTAAGCACCTACGTGTTTAAAGTTATGGTAATCTAGAGAGTCTTGGGACATTTAATTGGGGAATATGAAGTTGGTGGTTTTCTCAAATTAAAGTGGAGAAACCTTAGTATTCTGTGCAGATTAGCGAGTTCTTATGTGAGTTTTAAGCGTTCTAGAAATTCACATTTCCAACGATAGACCCCAAACTAATCCGAAATTAACTCGAACCTAGCCCAAATCTACGACGTTTCTATGCTTTAATGAGGGGGAATTAAAGTGTTTCGAATAGAAAAAAAATTTAAGTATCTAGATATTTAAAATTATGGTAATCTAGAGAGTTTTAGAGCATTTAATTGGGGAATATGAAGTTGGTGGTTTTCTCAAATTAAAGTGGAGAAACCTTAGTATTCTGTGCAGATTAGCGAGTTCTTATGTGAGTTTTAAGCGTTCTAGAAATTCACATTTCCAACGATAGACCCCAAACTAATCCGAAATTAACTCGAACCTAGCCCAAATCTACGACGTTTCTATGCTTTAATGAGGGGGAATTAAAGTGTTTCGAATAGAAAAAAAATTTAAGTATCTAGATATTTAAAATTATGGTAATCTAGAGAGTTTTAGAGCATTTAATTGGGGAATATGAAGTTGGTGGTTTTCTCAAATTAAAGTGGAGAAACCTTAGTATTCTGTGCAGATCAGCGAGTTCTTATGTGAGTTTTAAGCGTTCTAGAAATTCACATTTCCAACGATAGACCCAAAACTAATCCGAAATTAACTCGAAGCTAGCCCAAATCTACTACGTTTATATGCGTTAGTGAGAGGAAATAGAAGTGTTTCGAATGGAAAAAATATTTAAGTATCTAGATGTTTAAAATTATGGTAATCCAGAGAGTCTTAGAGCATTTAATTGGGGAATAAGAAGTTGGTAGTCTTTTTATATTAAAGTGAGGAAATTTTAGTATTATTCTGCACAGAGTCCTTATGTGAGTTTCAAGTATTTTAGAAATTTACATTTCTAACGATATACGGTTTATTCTTTCAATACAATCGACACGTTGTGTAGTAAATCGTGTTCTCTGTAAGACGTTCACCTCTTTAAAGTAGCAGAAACACATTTTCTGAATGTAAATATGAACGTCGCAGTGGTATGTAATCCGTATCAAAGGAAAATACAAGCTTGAAAGCGTGTACATTTGATACTCGTGTACGATTCAATATTCCACGACAGAAAAACACGACAAAGACGGAGTCGGATAAAAGAAAAATGATATCAGTATCTCGAATTAACAGGCGCGTCTTCGACATACTATATCTTCCGCCGTGAAATACCGTGCTCGAGAAAATGCAGCGGGCAATTGAATTGTTCGTAGTTTCGTCGAAAGCCACGTATTTTTCCCCATGAATGTGAAATTAGAGTGCGTTTCACGCTGTAGCTACCAATTGCCACCGGCAGCATATAAACAATTCCATTTGCGAGATAATTTTCCTTTAATTAAGTATCGCGACAGCTTAACCGATCGTTTCATACTGTTTCCCTTCGGAATCTTTTTCTGCTTTTCAATTACGTCTATCTTTTTTTCTTTTTTCGTTGCTCCGTCGACTAGTCGCAGAAGAAACGGCGGACAAGGGAAGAGAACGTTAACCTCGTTACAGTTCGCGCCGTAATTAACCGTGAGAGGTTGATTAATTTAAAATTAAAGATTCCTTTCAGACCCGTCCCTCGTTTCGTTAACCATATTTTCCGCGGTCACGCCGGGCATTCAGCTTTTAACGCGGCCGTGTGCGCGTTTAAGTCAGCGGAGTAACGCGAAAATCGCTTTAATTCTTTGTAATATTCTAGTTTCGAACGGTGAACATTTGGGTAAAAGCTGTGAACACGAATTGAAGCAATTAATTTCTGGAACGATAACGATAACAATGGTAATAGCGGTGTAATTATAATATTTCTGTCGCAAGTGGCGGATAAACCATGCACTTCCGCGGCATCTATTATGCTCTGTCAAGGATTATCCTGTTTCCTCAGCTCCTATTTCTAATTATGAACAACCAACTGCTCTCGTACTGTGCACGGAAAATTTAAACTAGCACCATGGTGTATAGAAATTTCGTAAGGCAGAAGCAGCAGAAAATGTCGGAGAATAATTCAAACGGAACCGTGCATGCTCATAGCACCTTCCTAACGTTACACGAACATAATTATGTTACAGTAGAGACTTTTGTATCCGAAGCAATGGGGAGACAAAAACTCGTATAATGGAATTCTCGGATAAAATAAATAAATTAGTTTCTTCTCCGTTAAAATTCATTCGTTCGAACGGAAATCAAGAAAATTCACTGTTTACTTCAATATTTAAGGATCTCGTATTTGTTTGGCCTCTAAGTCACTTTTTTAATATACTCTTTTAATAACATAATCACTCTTCTAACTTTTTTCAACATAAGTCACTATGCAGAGGATATTATAGCATGAATAATGGATGTCTGAATACTGGAGTCAGCCTGTACGTCACAAAATTTATTCTTACTTAGTAATCAGAAAGGAGAAAACCAGCAAGAAAGGTGCTAAAAGAAAAAAAATTTTTCAACCAGGGAAGGTAATTCTCCAAGAAGTTTTCGCGAACCGCTGTTAAATGGATCCCTGTGGGGTCGTATGGGTTTATCATGGAGCCAAACTTGCCATCGGTCCATTGCATTCATGTATAAATATGCCCCCCTGGAAAATACAACCGCGACGCAAGCAGAATGCCAGTAGAACGGGTCGACCGCTGGTCGGCCGGCCAGCCAGTAGAACAGTCCATGCGAGGAACGCCGCGTGTTAAGGAGAATATCCCAGTACGTGAGCGGACACCCACCGCAGTAGAATACGCGTGCGAATAGTCGAACGTGCATTCTTCGGGGATATTAAAATTCCTGTTACCATGATATTCTGCTTGAAAATGAAGCCCAGTCTACGGTAATTGATTTTAAATTTCTCAATTAAATCGAGACGCGGGCCGTGAACGTTTCGGATCGATTGAAGGGCGGACGATTTTTTATTAACTTCATCTCGGTCTTGTATAGATTAAAAACTTTTTGTAGAACAAAAATGATGTATGAAGGATAGTTTATGCAGGACGCAGAATGTGTTGAGGTGCAGGGAACTTTTCATTAGCTTTACTTTAACTTTAGCTGGATTAAAAATTTTGTTCGGTGCCTGAAAAGTAATGCACGGGACGAAGACAGTTATTCTTCGGAGTTTTACTTCTATCTTAAATTAGATACCATATTTTGTATCTTTCTTTTAAAAGTTATACTTTACTCGGGATTTTCTTAATTCAAGAATTTCTCGTGGGCTTATTTATCGTCGGTGTTTTTGCTTGAGAAATTTCTTGGTTTCTTGGAACTTCGAGTTTAAGCAACTGGCTGTTTCTTCGCGACCTTATAATGTCAGGGCGTAGTTTGTTCTTGAATATCGTCGATGTTTTCGACGCGATGTCGATAGTATCGGACTTCCATATTTTTTTATACTATTCGTTGCATTAAGGTTGAAGCACTTCAACGAATAATGGACACGTATCAAAAACATGCTTCCTGATTAATCTTGTAATTAATTTCCAGAGCAAATTATTGATTCATCTACTTTCTTTTGTCAGTATAAATTCATTCTTGTATAAAATAGTGTAAATGGAGTTGAAAAAATTTAATAAATTATGTGTATGGGAAACATTGCATCCATAAAAAAGGAAGCAATGGTGTTAAATTCCAGATCTTAGAAAAGCATTATTTTAACGTAATGATGAATATTAAATTCTTCGGTATAAGGACAATAGCAACAAAAGAATGAATCTTTAAATTAAAAATAAAGACTGAAAGGCTAAAAATGCTTTCATACCAGTAACAAAATATTGCACGTTGGCTAAATTTGTGTCACGTTAACGTGTTTCTCTGCGATCTCAGAAAGGAAGTGCATGGTCGCCATTGTATCGGACAAAGGGGAAGTCGATCGAAATTGCACTTACTCTGAAATATTTTCGAGAGGTATCCACTTCCTTTGTGACACGGAAGGAAGAGCAAAATCTAGGCCAGGCGCAGGCCGTTCATAGTAAGGCGCTTTCGTAAGAATACTGTCAGCGATTGATTATGTTAACAACTGGGTCAGATTGCTGTGCTTTGGAAACTCATTAGTGACGCGTTATGAAACACGCAGCTGAGAAGCATCCGGGGCCCGTAACGACGTTTGCTCTTAATTAGATATTCTCGCGGAGGTATTGAGTTAGGTTCGCGAATAAACTAGTACGCCTTGAACGGTAACAATCAAAGCAGCTTGCTTTGCATTGTGCGAAGATCAAAGCTTCAACAAACCTACGAGAAATAGGAATACACAACCATTCGATTCTATTCAATTTTTTCTCCTCCCTAGGTGAAATTTGAGACGAGCCATTACTCCAACTTTTTATAAAACTTATAATTGTATCAATCCTTCGGTGGTTGATGGAGCAACTTATTTTGAGAAAAGGAAAAGAAGTTTTATCGAGAAATGTTTAGAATTGTCCAATCTATCTCTATGACACTGTCGAAGAACATAATTTTCGAGGAACGTGTTTAAAATAAAAAGATTACGCCAACATTTATCATTCTAATCAGAATTGTAGTTATTCAGCTTGCTTCGGTGTTCGCATCGTAAACGTTCCTTTGCCTTCGTCATTTGTAATTTCTGTCACGCTATTAAACCTATCAACAAACCCTCTTTGTTATTCCAGTCGCTGCACTTCGAGCAAATTTCATTTGATTTTCAATTAACAGTCCGCTCGGTCTTTCAAACCGTTTGCAGCCGTTGTTACGCTTTACGTAGGCTCGAACGAAGTTGTTCCGTTTGGAGAGCGCTTAATCAAAGGCGCGGTCTAAATGGAATGCGCTCGCAACAGATTCGAGCGGAGAAAGATAACGCCGGAGAAATGGCGTGTAATGAAACGAGAACGTTTAGCCCAGGACTGTTTCGTGTAATATTGTCTTGTTACGGCAGAAGTACGATTCGCTTCATCGCGATATGTTAGTGCTGGCAGAACTGCGGTACCAGGTTCCGCATAATAGTTGCTCATTAGCATTCGTAAATCTGGTTGTACGTTCCGTTTTATCGCGAAACGGTCGGGATGATATTAGAGTCCCTTATCCGAACGCGCGTTTTTCTCCAACAGTTCTGGTTGAAATTACGAAACGATATCCTATTGTCTTCATTGTGTGCGTAGATTCCGCGTGTGATCTAGCGAGTATTGTACGCGGTTAACTGGTAGAGCTTCTCGTATTGGAGCCTTCGTTAACCGAAAATCCTAATATTCGCGCATCCTGCTATCAGGATATGGAATATTGTATAACGATAAATAATTTTCTTTATTACAGATACGTGTATTATCTTAATAATGCTATCGGAAGATTCGCATATCTGAACACGTTCGTTGCTAGGAAGCCATAATTATATTACCAAAATATTGCACCCTTTCGTTAGAATTAATATTAATTTCGAGGTTCTAAATTCAATTAATATTATAACAATCGACGACCGAATTACGCTTATTTGCACGAAGGTATTCAAATTTAAGATTACAAAAAATACTTTATTTTAAATTTATATAACAAATTAAGAACTAGAAGGTAATTTGGTAATTTTCCGAACCTAACTTTAGTCTGACTCTAAATTAACCCTAAAATAATCTAAATCTAACCCGAACCTGAATACAATCCGTAACTAACCCGAACATAACTCGAACCCTTTTCTTTTCTTTTTCTACGTGGAGGAAATCTTCAGAAAGATTCCTCTACCACCCTAAGGGGGTGTGACGAGGTTATGTGGGATTTTTACCCACTAAAACCTTCACGGTGGCCTACTACAACGAAATAGGGGGAGCACCGGGATCTCTGAAAGAACACTTCCACTAACAACCTGAAACTAACCCAAACCTACCTTGAACCTAAGTTTTTCATTTGTCGATCAAATATTTCTCCAATTTGCGTGACGTTGCGAGCGTTACAAGAGGAAACAAATTCTTCACCTTTAAAAGGATCACTATTATTTTCTCGAGGAAATTGAGAGTTTTCAGCGAAGATCTATCGGTAAACATTTCCATTTTTCCAAAGCTGCGTATTCTGCTGTTCGCTGTTACAGAATAAACAGCGAAAAGGTCATTTTTACAATGAAGCACGAATGAATTGGGACTGTCGATCGGTTCTATGACTCCTGACGTTCATCTAACGCAGTCGTAGCCATTTTTTATCGCCGTTGTTCGCTAGTTTTCGTGTTTATTGGAGCGACGACAGCCGTGTCGTCGGCAATCTAAGGTTTGCCCCTGAGAGCACAAGGGTTTCCCTTGAATAACTTCTGAAGTATCGACGAGTATCGACAACAGGACCAACTTGTACGGTTACCCTCTGCACGGCTTGGGTATCCTTTCAGATAATGGGAACCGTTTCGCGCGGCTGAGTACATACAAAGTGTCTGTTGTACACGAACTCGTGTTCGCAAGAGGAGTTCGGGATGTTCTTGGTCTCCTTAAATGGAATACTTGCCGGGTTGTGCAAAGGTGAAGGGAGAACTCGCTAACAGCTACAAGAAAATGTCCTTTGTCAGCGAATGTACATCTGCGTTTCTCGCATGAAGCATAGAGTGAGAAGTTTTTCATTGGATTCCTTTGCTGCTGCTTCGAATCTGTTCGAAGATTCGCAATTGCTGTTTAAGAAAATTTTACCTTTATTTCCTTTGTGTTTCCTTAAAAAAAAAACTAAAGGTCCAGAAACTTTGAGTTGACAAATTTTTGAAAGTGCCCTTAATATTGTGGAACATGTTCTTGTGATGAAAAATTGAGAAATAAAGCACTGTCACTTGAGATTTTATTTTCTTTAAAATCGTGTGCCTCAGACAGTTAATCTATCGTTACGTGATATATCATCGCTGTCTGTCCCTAAACATTTACTGTCCCTTCTTTCCTTTCCCCTTTCGCTAATGGTTTGCCTGTCCCTGAATGAAATATAAATCAATAAATATTCACTGTCGATTATGTTGTCGATCAAAGTTGACAATAAATGAAGATCTCTTGTATAACGAAATACGTAACATGTAAGATAAATAGGAATCCATTCAACAATACGAATCGCACCCTTTTGCGTTATTCACCATTTTTCAAACAAGGAAGGTAGTTACGGTAAAATCGCTCGATGCGATTGCGGTGATAACGAATGGCGCTTGGGACGAGTTGCTAATGACAGGTTAGAGAGGAAAAGTTATCCTATCGTCCGGCTTAAGCGGGAGTTTTAAACTTTCCTGGACAAAGGCGGTTTGTTGCGGTCACACCGATTAATTTTTCCCACGACTGCGTCTGACAGGTGAATTTTACTAAAGTGAAGGCTCTCCGCTATATTTCCGCGAGCATTCATCTTCTTACAGCTCGATCGATAATCCTTTTGGGTACGAAAGCATCGCGTCACTTCAATCAGTCCCATCTGTTCGGGAACAGGGAAAGAAACAGTCGCGGGTATTATTCAAGAGAAAGGTCTGCGGCAAGCAGAGCTTTCCAAGCTTTTGAGAGATAAGAACTGTCATGATGATAAGGGAGAATTAGAATTGAAGTTAGTTTTGTTGGACGGGTGATTTATAGACTCCCCTGGTACGAGGGGAATAAAAAGTTTAATAGACATCTGCTCTATACACCAGTTCAGCCTGTACATTCTAATTCAAAAGCATCGAAACGCTTGCGGAAGTTCAGACGGATGTGTAAAGTCCCTATAAAACCGTACGATAATATATATCCGCTAAAGTATGATATATTAGAAAACTTTTATGGATATTAAAAAATCTGTACATTAACTCTTTGAGGCACGGTGGGATTAAAAATGTCCCACCTTTTTGATGCACGGTAACGCATGCTGGGACATTTTTAGACCCACCTCGAAATATTGCAATAGTTGCATGCGTATAGGTTTATATTTAGTTTTACTTACGTAAAACAATTGGTAATACTATAAAAAAATGTTATAAATATGTTCGCTTGTGTTGGCAAGTTTCAACATGTCAGTACTTTGATAATAAAAATATACCAATTTTGTTTAATTTAAAACGCAATAAAATTTCTGTGCAACACGGGTCTATTTATTCTCTGAAATCCTGTACCTCAAAGAGTTAAATCGTGCGATATAGATCTATTAAATTATACTATTTAAATACACTTCTAAGACATTGCGTCGCCAAAAAGAAAGGACCTTTGTCCTGTAGGATCTGGCCACGGAGTGGGGAAGGCTATGGAGCCTTCTGGAAAGAGGACTGTGGCGAACCACACAGCACTTACTCCAGAACCGTCATCAGGCATAGTCCAACCTTTCTTTATTTCTCTAAACATTTAAAATTTCTAACATATAAATGTGCACGTCTCCCCACCAGAGCTCATGGCGAGTGGCAGCGGTGGGATCGCGCCAGGTCATCTTCTTTTGTTTAACCGATTAATAATTCGTCGTAGTTCTCGACATGGCAACCGACGGTGTCCACGCACAAGGCATTGTTCTATATAATAGTAAATAATATAGAATATATTATTAATAAATATATTAATAATAGAATATGTTATTAATAAATATATTAATAATAGAATATGTTATTAATAAATATATTAATAATAGAATATGTTATTAATAAATATGTTAGTCTACTCTATAATCCCTCTTCTTCTTTTTTTTCACAATTCGTATGGAAGGATGTCGAATTCATCACATTCATGATCGAGATGATCACGAGTTCCAGCAAACGTTCTAATACTTCTGAATCGAGTTGTACTTCGAAACGCACGTGTCCCGTCGCGTGATTTATCCAGAAACCATCGTGGAACGGAATAAAACCGATGGAGCAAAGGTTCGCGAGAAATCTTTCTCATTGCGCCCGCAGAGAATAATATTTTTCTCGCGCATCGTGGATATCGATTGATCGTAGTTGCACACCTCGATTTCAACGGACGCGTCTCTCAATGGCTCGGCCTCCCATAAGGCCACCACGCTCTCCGTGAAACCGTGCTGTCAATGTTTTCACGAAGTTGCCGTGGAAAATTCACGGCACCCTGCGGTGCAACTGTCTCCGTTACTTCTTAGAGAAGGGCTATCATGGAACTCGCGGGTAGACGAGTCGTTACCGAGCTATAATGCAATTGAATTCGACGATATCGTGGATTCGCTCGCCTCACATACTCTCGTTTCTGGTCCACGGATAACGTGGCACCGTCTATTTCCGTTTGACGCTGGACACCGTTTTCCACTCTACGAGAAGAAGGGAATGCTCGACAACAAGTCCCGTTTGAAGGTTCGATTAAACATTAATGGTGTAGAACAGTAAAAAGACCATGTTGGTAAGTCTTGAGACCGATCATGTAAATCGAAATATTAGTGGAGAGCTTATCGCTGATCTCGGAATATTATAATATAGGATTCTTCCACGGAATAACCGTTGGAGATACATTGTATTTTCCCGTAAAATAGCCGTTACAAAGATGACACGGCTCGCCGCCGTGTCGATAGTCAATTGTTTTTGGTAAACTGGTTGCGACCGGCAAATTTAGCGGCAGTCGTTTTCTTGCGTGTATAAGAAGAAGAGTCGCGGAAAGCAGTGCCGCTCAGAGTCTTAATCGTTTTCTTGCGTGTATAAGAAGAAGAGTCGCGGAAAGCAGTGCGGCTCAGATTCTTATTCTTTTCCTTGCGTGTGTTCAAACAAATTAACTTTCCTGTGTGTTTTTCTTTTAATAAATTGTTGTTTCTATTTGTTTATGACTCGTGTGTTTTTCCCCTTCATCCTCATATCCTACAATAATTTTGTTTTGCTTCTTTTTTTTATTTTTATTCTTTTCTCTTTACTTGTACGTGTATCTATACATAAAGGGCTGTTAAATAAATAAATAAATAATCGACTTTATCTATGATAGTAGGATTATTTATGACACCATTGATAATCTGATGTAGAAAGGATAACGTTCCTATCTTTCAACGACATAATATTGTAGTGATTCACGATATTGTTTTGTATACCAAAAGGTTTTCGCCGGTAAATGAAAAAATAATTGAACGAATAAAATGTTGGGAGCCACAATGATTTCGTAAGTCTTGTCGTATCTGAAGAATCTACTGAATTTCAGTGAAGCAATTTTGTGTTGTACGAGGAGAGATATGGTGGTAAAAGAAGCAGCGAGGAGCAAAGTTAATGGTAACTGCTACGTGAGTCTGTTCTGCTTTGAATTTCAAAAAAGTTGAGGGTTTCAATTAGTGGAGAGAATTGTAGAGATGGTATCTTAATATCTGGGAAAGTGGTTACACGTTTTTGTAATTGTTCATTTTTTTTCAGTGCGGGATATCTTAATTCCGCTCATTATTTCAATTAATAAATTTCGGGGATTTTTTATTGCAATTCGCGTACAACATTTCAGTATTAAAGCGACCGAAATGATCGTAAAATGTAGGCGAAAGAAAACGTTTTAACGTGTCTAAAAATGTGGGAAGCACGTACCAGGTAAAATGTAATTACAGGGGATTACTTTTTGCTAATCACGGTTAAGTATCGCGTAATTAGAGTAATCGATGCCGGTGTTTAACTAGGAATTGGATTGCTCTAATTTCGGTGTGTGATTAACAACTTCCACCGACCGAATTACCTTCCGAACAAACCTTTGAACGAATAGGACAGTCAGCCCGTAAGCAATCGATCCGGTTCTCGTTGGAAACCTCAGCCAGCAACATTCGCCCTCTTTTCCCATTGATTCCCAATTTTTCGTTGACAACATTTTATACTACAGGCTTCTGCAGTGTTTGCAGACGTTCTTTCTTCAAAGAATATTGATTTACAAATTTGTTCACATACAGTAGCGGCCAAAAGTTTAAGACGACAAGACAATGTAAAGTATAATTTTATAGTTCGCAAATATTGTTTATCTATTCGACTTCATTGCTATTTTGGTAAAACACTATTTATTGATTAACATAGAATACAAATTTTATTTATACCGTTATGTATTAATAATTAATTTATTTGCTTCCTTTGACCCTTTGGTCTTAAACTTTTGTCCGCTACTGTACTTTCTCTGCACGCTCTCTTTATAGAAGACGCCGATAAAAATTTTGTTGCGAAACGTTGAAATTTTTGGTATGACGAATGTAAATAAATTAAGGCTAGAAGACAGTGAACGCTTTTATAAGTTAAGCAAAATTTTAGAATACTTTAAGAAGGAAGAACTCGTATTAAATAAACCACGTTTTTCTTAACTAAACTTCTTAAATAAACCAACTTTTCTCTACACTTTATTTAAACGTTTCCCCATAATACGAATCCGTGATTAATATCCTTCAGCCTCTGTAATTCGTAAGCATATTCATATTTTACCATCATACGACCACAGTTCAATTCACAATACAACTCTCTTTATCATTATCATTGTTTCACCAACGGGCTACCAGTACCACAACTTAATTAAATACTTCTCTACGAGACAGCGTGCGATTCAGATTATTTTGTTACTTCTAACTTTGTTGTACATTTTAAAAAGGGCCTAGTGTCCGTTTAATAACAAATAAATAAATAAATAATTTAATAAGATTCGCGTTGTCGATGTTATCGTAAAATATGCAGGTAGTTTTTTTCAATACACCACGCAACTGTTTGATGCAGTTAATTATATCAGCACGTTACAATGGACGTTTTCAGGTCTCAAAGCGAAACAGGGCAAAATAATTTCCATGATTTCGAACTGTGCTAGCTCGATGAGTTTGTTATTCCATTCACGAACGGTTCGTTAATGAAAAGAACGGAGCAGAGAAATCGACAGCGGATGAAAAACGAGAGCTAAGCTCGTTATCCGGTAAATATGGGCTGGATTACTGGGAACAACAAACAGACGGAACATTAAAGGATCCTGGGATGCCCCGTACGGTAAATGTTCCATGTAATTTGCTGCGTTGCTCGTTTGCTGTGCGGCCATTCTGTTTGATTTACAAGTTTACAAAGCCTAACAATATCCGCACGATGATCAAGTGATCGTATCGCTGAAAATCATTCTGCCCGTTTTATTACGGGATCTTACGAGCAATTTTATCAGATGAATCGATTTACACCCGCGACCTCTGCGATTCGCGTCCTCTAACGATACGCGTGTTCCACAATTTGCATAAAATGACGCGCCTCGCCGAATAATCCGATATATTATATCACTGTGCTGACATCTGATACTGTTTGCCCGTGCGATGCTTTAGATTGGCTAAAACTGGTCGGGTATTAAGCTCCGGTTTACAAAACGCTTCTCTATTATGTGCGCTATGCACACAGGTACAAATGACACACGTTTGATCGATCGTGAATACGGAAACGCACGAGTGCATTTTGAAACGTGTCATTTGCAACTGCGTGGCGTACTGTCGTATTGTCTGTCAATGGTATTATTTTATGTTGCGTTCGTAGAATCAATAACTAATTTCGTTAATGCGAAGCGTACAACGTTGTTAGCGAGAACGGAATTAATTTTCTGAGGAATAGTTAACGAATTTAGTGACACGGAAAGTTTTGAATTAACACTTTTGTCGCTTTAATTCTGCAAGTCTTCTGATTCACTTAACTCTGGTAAAAGTAGGTGCATGAAAATTAGAGTGCAATTTTTAGAGTGCACCATTTAGGTGAATTCGCAATAATTTTAAGAGATGTAGTGTTGATAACCTGTTGCTAAGGTAGATTTGCAACGTTACAGAATATTATTAATTTATTTATTCATTTATGTCGGATTAACCTATGAGAGAATTACGAGGAAATTATTACAGTGAGGTATGAAAATATAATAATGTTAAACACAGAAAAAATAGATAAATAAAGAATATGTCTTAATAATATTTGTTGGTACGAATTTACTGTCAGGACTACTATCATCTATCCACTTGACTTGACGTGCTGATAACGATACGAGGAAATCAGTAGAGGGAAAATTTGCTGACGAAATGTTCTGGCAAATTTTTATGAAATTTGGTCAGGGCATCGATATAAATTACCGGAACAGATTGTTTAAATAATAAATTAGAGAAAGCTTCTAGTAATTATCAATTTCCGGTAATTGAATCGTTTCCGTGTGATTGTGATTCCTGTCTGGCGGCTCGTTTCGAAACTAGCTAACGAACGAGTGAAATATAAACGATCGAGTTTTGCTCCATCCCTCCTCCGCCCCCCCCCCCCTCTTGTTATGAGCGATTCGTGTGATGGAAATATTAACGCTTTTCCGGGATCGAGATAAAAGTGAGATTTACGCTTGTCGGACGTGATAAAATAATTTTCGGACTCCCCGAATTTATCGCGTGAAAAAAAAAAGAAAAAAAAAACAGAAACACGGAAGCCGAGAGATGATCCTAATTCACACTTCGCCAACATTATAAAACCGTGGAATTTGTTAATAAATCTCGCGTTCCTCAAAGCCGCGTGACAAAAAATTCGACGAATTCCCGTAGAAATTATTTTGAAAAATTCGCTTGGAATTAGACCACATAAAATCTTAACACCGAGCTTCCCAGTATTTGAATCATACAATTTTATTTATCCTCCAGCTCCGTAATTCTTTCATAAGAATTTCTGATTCCATAGGGCGACAACAAAAATTAAATTAGTACGCTTTTACTGCTTTTGCAGTATAAAAACCGTGCGAAAGGATACGAGGGGCTGGAAAATGAAGAGTGGAAGGGTAAAACAGGAAATAATATTAACACTATTTCTATCGACACTTTACGTATACCTATTCCTACTTCCATATTCCCACGTAAGATAGACTACAAATTCTTCTCAGAATATAAACAATGAAAACAGAAGTGAATATTGAAAAATGAATTACACGTCTGTTTGAGGAAAAGTCTAAAGTTTAACCCCTTGACTACTGTGGGCGCCTGTAGGCGCTTAGAAATTTTGCGTTTGTGATACTGAGAGCGCCTATAGGCGCTTCACACAGTTTGGCTTTCTGACACCAAAAATTCGCCGTTCTCGGCGCACATCGTAACTCAATCCCTGCCGTATGGTACGACCAGTACATATCAAAGTCTGCCGTAGTCAAGGGGTTAAAGGCGATTCAATTACGTTGTACATATGAAATTCTAAGAAAAATTTTAAAAACGGTCATTTGACCGGTTGTGGTAGGAATAGTGTTAAGAAATACTTTCTCATTGCACTATACTGCTTGCTACGAAACATTAAAGTGTATAATCAAAGTGATATTCATCATAGTAATCGTCAGAATAATTTATACAGCGTAATCTTAATTTTTTCCCCTTTCGTCCGACTTATTTGTTTTCCTCTACTGGCTCGGATCCTCGGATCGCACGATCGGTTTCACGGTTAGGCGTTAGGAGCTTCGGGGTTTAATTAGACGGGCGCTGGAAATTGGGCTGGTTTACGAGGGGTGGCATTGCCGGTTCTTCTCCGGGCTACGAATCGAGCAGTAAATCACAGTGGCCGAAGCGTAATAAGTCTTCGGAAGTAGAGATTGGATGAGTCGGTGAGGGTTAGGTCGATTTTTTCGCGGTGGTGGACGTCAACGTGAAGCTTGAATTACCTGAGAATTACCAGGCAGCACATTATAAAAAGAGAAAACTTATTCCTCAATCTCTGCCAGTATCTATTCTTCTTTCAAACAATCGTTATTAAACTATTCTAGTAATAACCACGAACACCACCTTAATTATTGAAAATTATTCTTTTTAACGTGTCACAACAATCATAACTTTATTCTAGTGTTATTAAAATGAGATTGTTTATTATTGGTTGAGAAGGAAAAGAATTACAACACGCTCCAACGTCTATTTCGACTCTGACCCGTTTTGCTACATTTTTTTTTTTTTTTTACTACATTATCTATTATGAATCTTAGAACTATCTACAGCTTCCAACTTTCATCATTTTCAAAGATCTTTCTCTATCTCGCGAAGGAGTAAAGTTTCAATTGAAACATTGATATTTCTCATATCAATGTGAATACGAAGGGATAAATTATTGATTAACATCTTAACATCTGACACCGTTGCTCAATGTTATAATCCAACTCGTAACATTAATTAAAGTATTGATATTCAAATTTCGCGTCGATTTAACATTAACGCGGGAACATTAGCGTGCAATTAATCCCAGAAATCATTGCACCCCCATGTTCCCCGCAAGGTAGATTAATCAGCAACCCGTGCAACGTAAAACAACTGTCTGCCACCACGTACGATAGGTAACTGCACGCGTTCGATGAAATTACTATCTTTCATCCCGCTCCCAAATCGTTTCACCCGCATTACTCTCGCGCCCATGAATATTCGATTCGCGATAACGGCCGGCTTTGTTGCGACTGTTGTTCAATTACTTCTTGCCGTTTTAAATACGCTCTGCATTGGGACAGCCCCAGACAATGGACCGTTTGTTGTTACAGCGAGAAAATCCACTGGTTTTTCGTAATCGTTAGAAATCGCAATGTTTATTCGCCAATGAAAACAACCCTCCCTGCTTTCCTCTCTCCAATAGACACTATAGTGTTAACACTATTCCTACCACAACCGGTCAAATGATCGTTTTTAAAATCTCGATTAGAATTTCATAGATGCAACGTAATTGAATCGCCTTTAAATTTTAGAATTTTTATTCAATATACGTATAATACATTTTTCGGTAATTATTTAGAAAAGGATCCCACCACCTCAGTTCAAAATATTGATTTCTACAACATAATCAAAAATCTTCAAAATCGATGAGACCCCCCCTTTTCTAAACAATTACCCATTTTTCAATATTCACTTCTTCTTTCATTGTTTATTTTTTGAGAACAATTTGTAGTCTGTCTTACGTAGGAATGTCGCGATTGGAATAAATATACGTGAAGTGTTTGTAGGAATAGTGTTAATTGTAGGTCAGGCATAAGATGAGTACTCTTCATTAAACATAAAATAATTTCATTTAATATACAGGCACCCCTTGACTTTCGCACCCAATTGGTTCCTGAAAATGTGTGCGAATGTTGAAAGTTCGAAAGTAGAGGGATTTAAAAAAATATGTATCAAAAACTGTGTTTTAAAGTATTGATCGAAACAATATTGTAGTCTGACGACCCCCGTTGAGAGGGGGTAGCCTCCTCGATTCACGATGTCCCCTCAGAGGCTTAAAAAGTTGAATTTTTAAAAATGTGCGAAATGTAGAATGTGCGAAAGTCGAGGGGCATCCGTACGTCTATTCCTCCACGCAAACTTATTCACTTGATACATTATTTCGATCAATTGCTCGACACTTTTTCCCTTTAGCACTTCGTTCCTTCAGTCAATCATCGAAAATCACACGCACCATATAATCTCTTTGTTCTCATCCGCGCTCGCATCAAAGATTCATACCGCTCGCATACTTTCCGATCGCTCGCTACACACATACCCCACAAACACAGCAATCGCCTGGTTCCCAATATCCAACACTCACAAGCATTCTCACCCTCATCTATTCCTGCACCCACACATTCGCCACCTCTACGATACGTTGCCTTTTTCGTTTTCGCGCCGTGTTGCTGGCGAAACGACGATAGAGAATCGAGGAAATTGAAATTGTTCGAGCGGTAATAGGGTTTTATCTATTTCGAAACAATTTTTAAAGGGCCTTCAAGGGGGTGTGGCGTGGCTTAGCGAAGGGGGGGGAGGCGGAGGGGCACTAATGGAGTTTCGGTATCAGAGTCAGCGGGAGGTTGTTATTGAAAAGGATAACGTCAGTTAGAAGTTGCCGGCGAAATTAAGTTGTAATCCTTTCGCGCTACTCGGTCCTGTTCCGAATTTCTCGTGGCTGCGTTTCGATTTTGCCGATAAACATTCCTCTGGATGCAATCTTATAACGCTTTCGAGTTCCCGCGTAAATTAAAGTCCCGTGCGAATCGAAAGGCTGCGAGTTCTTTACCATCGAAGTGTTTAACGGAGTTCCTCGTTGTGTACCTGTCGCCCATTGTTTCGATTAAAGTTCGCGAAAGCTTCGGGGCTGTGTCGCGGGGAGGTAATTTAATCGCTTTATCGCCATTCCGCGTGAAGTTAACGAACAAATTAACCCTTCAGAATGCTTCCAGCAACTGTTGTTAATTGCTGGTAGAGCTGTAGCGAGAATTATGTTAATGCTAATAAATGTGTTGTCCATCTTCAAATTAATTTAGCGCAGGTGTAATTCCTTTAAGTGGTGATTATAGTATTTTAACCCGTTGATATACAATAAAATCTGGGAGACGTTATTCTTCATTTCATGTGTCATTGTAGACTTTGATATTTCCAAGACATCAAGATGTTTTGAAATGTTTCATACTTTATTGATCTGCTTCTAATCTATTATTCTATAATATTACTTTATTATTATAATTATTATTGCATTAAGTATAATATTACTTAATTATTATTATTATTGTATTAAGTATAATATTACTTAATTATTATTATTATTATTGTATTAAGTATAATATTACTTAATTATTATTATTATTATTATTGTATTAAGTATAATATTACTTAATTATGTTCTGTTTCTAAGCTTGCGCATAACTGTTCAGTTAAGCGAAATTAACACTAGATTGCCGGAGTGAGTCAATTTGATTCGCTTATAATTTTGTCAAGTTTCAGTATCATGTAAAAGGTATAGAAGTAAGGGCTAAATGTAATTAAAAAATCTGTGGAAATGTATTTTAAACACGGAATATATATGTAAAAATTGTTTTGAATAATCTTTCTTTAAAATAAATTAATTTTTTTTAAACTTCAATTTTCATGTTTGACTCAAATTGACTCGTTTCAGTCAAAATAGGTATATACCCAACATCCGGCAAACTAGTGTTAAACAGTATTTTTCGGACTCATCAAATTCTGTTTCACTTGTGTGTCAAAGGGTTAATAAATTTTCATAGTAAAGGATGAAAGATGCGAGATCTATCGTAACACAAACTGTGAGGCGATCAATTTGAAGGGAATAAAAATAAAAATAATATTCAGGCATTCGCATTTTAATAGCTAATCAAACGTATAAAGTACAAGTCGTTACGCGTAAATAAAATTAGCCCAGGGAATCTTTGATCAAAAGAAATAAGGTTCAAGCGATTCAGCACGAATGATCGATTACGATCGTGAATCGGTTGGTACGCCAGTTGGATGGGGGTTAGCTTTTTACGAGGATAAATTTTTCTTTGCTCTGTTTTTTTCGCCGAATGCACAGGAAGTGATTTTCTTTCGATATTCGACCCGGCAACGCGTTAAATTAGACGAGATAATTAAAGTGTACGATACGAATTGCTTCAGTTAAATGCACTCGACAGGAAGCCCTCTTAAACTTCTGCTAATTAATATTCCAATAACGAAGACCGTCTCTGGAGATAGATCGATGTTGTTCACGGCCCCTGCCTCTAGATCCGCGAATAATTAACCCTTTGTTGCGTCAATTTTCCGACAGCCGGGCGAATTTAATTAAACGAGCCCGGGATTTATCGTCCGTGCATTTTTCGACCATTGTACGTCATTCTCGCGTTTCGGATCCGTAACAGACATCTGAAGAGCCGTCTGTACTCAATCCAAGCGACCAATTTATCCGGTCGAATGCTAAAATATTTTTAATATTCTCTGCAGAAGGAAAATAACGGGTAATTACTTCGTGTCGATGTTTTGTGAATTTTAAATAGAATTAAACAGAAGTTGCGTAAATTTGACGAATAGGAAAATTTAGATATGTGCAGTAGCGGACAAAAGTTTAAGACCACAGAACAATGTAGAAAACATAATTTTATGGTTTGCAAATATTGTTTATCTATTCACTTTTATCGTCATTATGGTGGAACACTACTTATTGATTGGCATAGAATGAAAATTTTATTTATACAACAGTTATTTCTTATTAACCAATTAATTAATTTTTTTAATCCTTTCTGACAAGTTTTATTTATACTGTTATTTCTTATTAACTAATTCATTTTCTTTGACCCTTTTGTTTCAAACCTTTGTCAGCAGCTGTACACGTTTATTTCTTATATTCCCAAAGTCCGATCTTAGAGAGCGAAATCTCACTTTTCAGAATACCAAATTGAAGAATTGTAAAATTAAAGCTAGATCAAACATTAGAATATACTTAATGAATTAAGAGAAAATATAAATAAGTGATCAGATATTCAAGTTTCGTTAGAAGTAACGTTTCTGCACAGCAAAAAATCATTTTTTTTAATTAACATACCGAGCATCGTATTTAAAAGGATCTCACGTTTTCTCATTTCTTTTCCAAAGGGTCCCATCACGTTATCCAGATAATCGCAATTACACGTTTACCCGCGTGCACGTGTGTCTTGCGCTCGTTCTAATTTCACTGCCTCGGTGAAGCACAACGTTGTAAATTGAACCGGAAGTGTAATAGGACGCTGGTTCGCAGAGGCAGCATCGTGCTTCCTTTCTCTTCACCCTAGAGTCGCTCGAAAAAAAAAAAACAGAGCAAACAGCGGAAAAGAGGGGAACGCGAACGTCGCACAGGCACCGTCGCTGGCCAAGGAGATTTTATTCTCTTGTTTCTGACATACGAGACGACAAACAGGGAAAGCTTGCGTTGTCCACCTACTTCGTCCGTGGAAAGAAACGAGTTTCGTGTACGCGATGCACGGTTAGTACCACGAGCAGCGGCTTGTTGCCGGGGCGACCTGATTGAAACGCAGGGCAGTAACGTCGAAACGATTCATCCTGGTTCATTAGGGGCAGGAAAATGCGAGTCGTATTTACGTTGACGTCGCCAGTCTTTTATGCCTCGTAATTTCAAGTCGCCCAACACGCGAACGCTGATTGACATTACGGTTGCTCGCTGCTTAAGCTTTACTGTCGCAGGGAACAGGTCTGACGGTGGCCATTTGGAATATTAAATTGGGAATTAAATTTATGAGCGATGCGATTGATCAGTGTAGTTGCTGGTTAGGCATGGTGGATTGGGTTATTGCGGAGCACGCTTAAAATAAATTTATTACCTACTAACTTATCTACATACCACTCTTAGATTCTATTTTTATTTATTTAGATAGGGCTCAGATGTGAATAAAATAAAGTAAAGTGCTTAGAATATTATTAATATACATTTAAAATAGTTTATTAATATCAAGTTAAACGATTTTCAACTTAGCAACTATGACACGTTCTTACTTCATTCAGAATCACGTTGTTTCTGTCTCACGCTCGCATTTTTTCCGTCATATATTCTTTCAAACATTCTTTTCGTTTTTTTTTCTAATTCTAAACCTTTCTCACTTAATGCATTCAGTCAATTTCACCAAAAATTCCTTAGTTACGACATTTTCTCAAGTGCTCATCTATCTGCACTTGTTCTATCTGTGCGTTAAATTTAAGTTAGATAAATAGGCAGATTCCCTTGTTGTGAGACTGAATTCGACGTTAATTTATTAATTAACGTGGTCCTTGGTCAATGGTACTCTTCTCGAGCATTCTGAGCTTAAATTAAGTCGACGAGGAAAGTGCATTTGTATGTTTCTTGCTGAAATTAGAAAATATCAAAAACGTTCAGTGATATTTCTCTCCTGGTTGTTCTCGTCTCCCCAATGCAACTTTCTTCTACTTAAAAGATTGTCTCGGCCACTTCGCAACCGCTTTCACTTCGATAATTTTTATCTTCTCATAGCCGTTTGTTTGCCGGATAAATAAGGAAACAGTTTCAAGATGGTTTTGATATTGGATACGGATGAATTTAATTCAATAAACTGGAAACCAACGGCCGAAGGTTCTGTAGATATTGAAATCGCAAAGTTGGACCGCGTCCAAGCGTTGATATCAAAGCCTCTGAATGCTTCGTTACTTTCGTAATACTTTCATCGTGAAACTGAATCTCGAATTGGGATATCAAGGAATTCAAATTTCTGTTTTTTTTCTAAAAATTAAATTTAGAAAAATTGTTGCCGTTCAACCTTTCTTTAATCTATACCTCAAGAAATGTCTTTATAGAGTTTTAACAATGGTTTCGTTAGTTTTAATTAAAATAACTCTCATTAAAAAGAAAATTAAATGTTCATTGCGAACTTTGTGCTAGGTATCAGACATTTTTCTATAAATATACTTACTCTGTATAAAGAAAAAATATTTTTATGAGTATATTATTTTACATAATTTTGACAATTTATTTAATATTAAATTGAAATAAATTGACGTCAATAAATTTTATTTCATCGGTATTCTAATTCTGCATCAAATGGCGACGAATTCATATCAGAGACTCTATTCTGAAGGAGATGAGATAATTCATGCACAGTGGCTTGCCATTTTATAGTTGTGCACTTTAATGCGTTTTTGATGGCTGATACACTCTATCCACTGTAGAGCCCGTTAAAATGGCTCTAACGTGGTGTAATATATTTCTGAGAGGCAGTGCAATTTTTTCGTGATCTCATCTCGCTTAAGTATGACTGCAAAAATTTATAGTCGCCACTTTATTATCCTTTTCAATGCAAAATACTCTTTTGTATCCAAATCGATAGAAATTTAAGTACGTTGTGTAACGAGTTTCAGCATGAATAACACGTACTTATGGAAATAAAAATTCATACTATGCACATCTTTAGCATTCAAATATTTAACTTCTATTTTCTCGCAAAAAGAGTTAATTTTTTTTTTTTTGGTTAAAGATACAAAATTCTCTGTAATTCATTTTTTTTTTTTTTGTAACCTCGATATTTGATTTCACACTCAAATTATTACGTTTGAGCTATGCGACTGGCATTCAACGTTTTCGTACCCATCCTTTCTATGATTCATCAATGAAAAATAAAACTGAAAAATGTTCGCGTCCTATCGGGTACAAGCAGCAGCTATAAATATTTCGGACCCTCTGCTTTTTCTCTAGAGAAAATATCGAGCTAGAGCTTTGCAACGTATTCATAGTTCTGCTCGCGGGTTTAGAGCACGTATTTGTGGACCCATAACGATGAAAAATGGTTTTGTATTGTACCGTGGAAACTATTTGCATTTTTTAACCGTGTAATCGATCGACTTCCGTTTCGTCAATCTTCTTTTTTAACGCATGCAATGGAATCTTAGTACGTCAGGAATTTCTATAGATCAGATTACTCCAATTACTGATAATGTAGGTCAAATAATCGAATAATAAATGAAATGAAACGACAGAATAGTCCACCTTCTTAAATTAAACAAATTTCAGCAAGAAATATCAGTAGAAAATTCTACGCTCATTATAATATCCCGAATTAATTTTATAAATATTTACTATCAATGCACCTACAATTTTCAATGTAATACATCTATAACTACCAAGACCAGGCAAACTGACCAATTCCTAATTTTTCACGGAAGTTTGGTAAATTTACTGCCATACCTACACCTTTGGAAATTAACTACAACTTTCGTTGTAATCATTTCCATTCGTTTCCCTCGCATTAAGCATTTCTTCAATACAATTTTCAACCAGATCCCTTCATCACAAAGCATACCCTAAACTTATAATGTTAAACCGTGCAATAACGTTCCATCGTATTATAGGAAAGGTTATAAATGAAAATAAGAAAAAGAAAGAAAAGTGAATAAAATAATAAATATACGTATATTTAATAAAACTAAAACGACACAAACGAACACAAAATAACAAACTACGCTTATGCCTCGAAAACTACGCCTATGCTTCGTAAACTACACAGTTCTTTGCTCTACGCTGGCTACTTAGCTTCTCACTTCATCGTCCAATACTTTCTGTCCCGCGCTCGCATTTTCCCCGTCATATATTCTTCCAAACACTCGTTTCCTTTCATTCTAATTGTCAACCTTTCTCATTCTACGCATTCGATCACGACTACCCAGAATTTCTCAGTCGCACTGTTTTCTCAAGTTCTCATCTTTCACGCCTTAGAAACATTCGAGCCCAAACATTCTGCGTTCACACGACAATCGCCCAACTCAAGTACTCTTCCGACTTTTCCAGCCTCGCATCCGCTCGATCACATTTCTACAGTATCAAACTCGTTTCCCAAGATATTCCCGATAAATCTATCTTATGAAAAATCGGCACGAATCACAGGCGAACGACAGGGACGTCCTCAAGAAGGACTGCTGACCACGTAGTCCCTTCGTTTTCCGTGCCAGGAAAACGTAGTTCCCCGTTCGAAATATCTCATCAATACCATGAATCCAGCTCTCACCGAAGAGAAGCCCACCCGCTGTTGCTTTCTTCCGGATAAAAGTGGCCGGGACCATTTCTTTGTCGTTGGGCATGTGGGTCGTAACCTTATCGAGCTACTCTCTCTCAAGAGAGAGAGAGGGAGGAGCAGAAAACGTCTCGTGATTGCCGTGATATTCGATCGTGGCAGGACGCGTGAAAAGGATCGTGCTGCTTTCGAGATCCTCGCGGGGATACGGGAGGCGAAAGGGTTGAAAGGGTTGGGTAATCGACACCGATCTAAACCGATATTCTATGAAATTCCGCCGGCGTTATCGCCGGCTGGATAAACTTTCGAATAAACGGGGAAACGTTCAGGTCACGGATCCTCGTTGTGTGCGGTGTACGGGACCGGAAGCGAGGTTGTTCGACGGTCACGTCAGGGGGAACGCGGGTCACGGGATCGAGGATCGTCTACGTGTTCGGTCGCTTTCGATAGTTTCCAATTTTCGGGGTGAATCTTCTTCGTGAATTGTAGATCTTAACTCCTTCGCCGTTGTAGAATGATCTGAGAGTTTGAATTGTCGATTGCGTTACAATCGTTGGACGATTCGTCAAGTGTATCAGATTTGTCGAAATTTAACGCATTTTTCAGGAATTTAACTGTTTGAGGCACAGCATTTCAGAGAATAAATAGACCCATGTTGCACGGAAATTTTGTTGTCTTTTAAATTAAATAAAATGTTTATATTTCTATTAATAAAGTACTGACATGTTGAAACTTGCCAACACAAGCGAACATATTTATAACATTTTTTTATGGTATTGCCGATTGTTTTATGTAAGTAAGACTAAATATAAACCCATGCGCATGCAGCTATTGCAATTTTTCGAGGTGGGTCTAAAAATGTCCCACCATGCATTACCGTGCATCAAAAAGGTGGGACATTCTTCATCTCACCGTACCCCAAAGAATTAACACTAGAACTACCAAACCAGTCAAAATGACCAATTGATGATTACTTATAGCAACCTTATAAATTCATTGTGGTAAAGCTTTTAAAATTTACTATGATTTTCTGCAGCAGATATAAATAAAGATTTGTTTTCTATGTGTTCGGTATTTCTTCATGTAATTTTCTATTTCATTTCTTTCATGCAAATAAGCACACTTTAATTGTCGGTAGTTCTAGTGTTAATAGTTGAGGTGTTTTATGCGTTGAATGAAAAATACCAAGTTACAGAAGAAAAGTGAGTTATTGTATTGTTGGGATAATTATGCACGGAGAGATATGCAAAATGTTTTTTTGAGACGAAGTGTGTATAATCGTTAAATCCTAGTCTTTACTGACCGATGCATCAGCTCGAACTGAGTTCGTAATAGGAGAAAAAAGGCTGATTATTACAGAACCCGAAAAATGGAGGGCTTAAACTGTTTTATTACGTCGCTGTCTAATGACTCTTACTTGGGGCTTGAAATATCGAGTTTTACCTATTTTAAAATAACCACTTTACCTCGACATTAATTCCTCTGATCGATAAAACGTTTTGGTAGTAGGTTGAGCTTTTCGCAGTTTGCAAAATGTTTCGAAGGTTAAATTTTTCTGGCGGTCTGCACCAGCTAGCTTTTTTTTGCAGACGTGCACTTTATGCGGTTTGCAAAATTTTTTTTTTTTGAGATTAAACCTTTGCGGTTTACAGAACATTTCGAGGGGTTATAATTTTCGGTAATTTACAAAACACTACTGGAGTTTTGATTTTTATTACTTTATTTCTCCAGAAATGATGCAATTTTTAGGAGATCGAATTGTTTACACGTACACGTACACGTAGAGCGTGGAAAATGAATGCCGTCAGAGAGCGTGTGTAGATTTTGTTTCACCGTTCGGGAATTTCAATTAGAATGTTTCGATTCGCTCGGAATAAAGGCCGGGTTCGATAGGCTGAGGGAATTTCATTTATAGCACTCCGGCTTTGTATCATATGTGTATCTAAATTGCTTTCCGGCATCAAGCTTCATTTGCATCTCTTTGCATCTCTAACCTCGTTGGAAACGTAATCGCCGATGCATCGGTGCACTTCTGGTTCAATCATTTTCTAACTTTATTAATTCGTAGAAGTTGATTGTACCTCTTATCGTTTCACTAATTTTCGACAGAATTTCAATACTATATCAGACAATTTCCATCTCTGTTAACTGCTTAAAAATATATCTCGATTCTAATTCAGCTTCTATATAAATTTGCAATTTCCATCTTACCCCTTTTTCTTTATAACACACCAATGAATTATTATTAATTTGTTAATGCATATACTTGTAGTTAAAAAAAATATATATGACAGACAAAGTAAAATAATAATAATCGAAAAATGAAAGGAAGAAACTATTTTATCCATATTTATTTGTTATTATAAGATTCGTCCATTTAATTACACCAAATAGATTTGCAATGCACTATGCAAAAATTTTCGAATATGTATTTATTTTTAATTTACCAGTTTACTACTGGATGCTTATGAAAGAGTGGAAATCTTTGCTCGAGATAAGATACGAGGAAGAAATTTAAGAACCCGTAACTCGTGTTTCTAGGGGACACATTTGTAATACGTACTTATCACGAATTTAATTTTGCAGAACATTACCCGTTTCGTTCTCCGCGCTAATCTCAAAGTATCACACAGCTTAACCCAGATTCCCTTTGCCTTCGCCACGCTGGATTATTAATAACTTTCCCTCATATCTCGAAGATTCTACGATGAATGATCACGATTCCAGACAATCCTCGCGTTCGCAGAAGCGTCCGATAGCGATAGAAGATCCTTGTTAGGACGAAGTAGCAGTAATTTCATCTCTGAATCAGATTTTCTCCTGTCGCACAATCGGAACATCTTGACCTGCTTTTTTTTTAAAAAAGAAGTAAATTCGTGATCGACGACGAAGTATAATTGCTACTCGAAATTGCTACTCACGAAATTCATCGAACGGTGAGATTACAACTGTAACTTCGATGTTTCATAATTCTGATAAACTTCTTCTTGATGTACGTTCTTATTTTTATAATTAATTGCTACGATTTTTGGTTGGCAATTGTATATTAATTAAATAACGTGAAAAAACCAATAAAAGGAAGTAAATTAATGACGACAGTCGTTATAATAGAGAAGATGTCTGGAAAGATTGTAGCATTATTACGAATCAAGGGATGCGAATCAATAATAAGCACAAAAATGTTGTAATTAAAATTATTACTGTTTGTATTCACTTTTAAGAACTTTTGAGCAATACTTTGCGCATTCTGTTAAGTTTCACTTTATTGCATTCACATTTATTATCGTGCACTGTGTTAATTGGAATACGTATTTTATACTTCCGAATGATTTACAAATCAGAATGTTAAAATAATTAATTAATGACCACTCTGTAATCCATATTTCTCATCGACGTCGTCCGGTTCATTGAAACTGATATTTTCGAAGGCGACGCTCGCTTTTTGGCTTCCAAATTTTGCTAAATTTATGGAATGGTTATCAATGAACAAAAACGGGAAACGTACAGGTGTCATTTACACGCAAAACTGAAAGCGGATTTTTAACGTGGCCGAAGGCATTCGATGGAAGTGAAATATATGTAGAAATATTTCATTGCTGTCGCATGATGTTCATTGTTCAATAAAAATAGTGAAATATTATAAAATTTATCGTTATGCAAGGTTAGAATATAAATTGACTAGAAAAAGCTTTTTTACTGTCATTGATTCTTATTTAAAAAAATACTTGAATCAAATTACCGATTTTCCCAATTATGTATTATTGTACAAATAAATAATACATAATTGGTTATGCAGGTTAACGAGAAAATGAGACTTAAATCAAGTTCTCTTTTATGCTTTAACTACTATATAATGTAGGTCACTTCAAGCATTTCTTATGCTTTTGCTTGTTATCCGACTTTTCTACTTTTCTACACATTTAAATTTCCTACAAACATATAAACATCTCAACAGCGTGGTAATAAGTCTGAAATATGTGGAACATTTTGCTCGAGGCTGTATGAATATTTCCTCGAGGTCGCATTTCTTGGTTAACAAGGATATAATGATTATTCTAGAGCAATTCAGTTTCAATTAAATTCCTCGACTCTTCAAGCGAGCGTAGAAAATATTTTTATGCTAGAAGTGCTTTCATGTCAAAGACATTGTTCTAGCTTCGGAGAGCCATGTGTGCTTTTATGAAATGAGTGATGACAGACGTGTCATAGAGAATCAGTTAGGCGCTAGAAGAAGGTTTGAAAAAAGGAATAAATTAGAAACTAGCAAAGTAACTGCCGTCCACCAGATCTTCAATAAATTCAAGCTGAAAATACAATCGAAAACAATCTCACGAAATGCTATCAATAGATTGATAAAAAGACATTTTTTTTCAATTCATTCTTGCAGTTTACACTGTAATTTTAATTATACTTGTAAAAAATTTACTCTACAATGTAATGATTATGTTGTTAATAACATTGGTTAATGAGGATATTATTAACCATGTTAATAACATCCTCATTAAATTCGTATGATCAAATATCAAGCCTCCTGTCATTGTCATCATCGATAATAAAAATATTAAAATAGTAAAAAAAAAAGATAAAGAAAAAGTGATCAAGATAACTTATCAATATCACGTTACTATCATAAATTGAGCCATCTAATATGATATAGTTTTTTTGGATTAGGTAATTAGATCATAAGATAAGTGATTAGATTAAAGGTTAAGAAAATAAATACAGTGTAGTGTGACTAACAAAGAATGAGAAGTGTGAGTGAAAGAAGTGAGAATTTAATGTTAAAAAACAAAAATGTAAACAGTCCACTTTTCCATGGCTGTGGAGCCAAAAATAAACATTATCTATCACAAATTGAGCCATCATTGTTAATAAAACTTTTTAATCATTTAATCAAAGTGATACTAAAGAATAGCTTTTCGTTATCTTCCCACACTCGTATCTTCCCTCGCTTTTACTCAATTTAAACCCGGAAACTGATCCCCCATTCCGTCCATAAAACGATTATAACTTGTCCGTTTTCAACGAGCTATAACCCATTTCATTCGATTACACCGCTGGAAATTACGCGTACAAGAAGTCACTCGATTACGGAATCAGGAACTGTCTTCGAGGATCGGGATAAATTATGCGGGCCAACGACGAGAGAATGAAAACTGGCGTGTCTCCAAAGGGTGGAATTATAAAACGGAAAGGAAAGGGTGTAGGTTCGAAGGGGGTAACAGGTTTCCGAGTGTTCCTCTTGGACCTTTGTGGAACAGAATTGTAGCCCGCCTCTCCATTGTCACAAAGAATTCTTGACCCGTCTGTAGGAGGCGACTTTCTTCAACCCTTTCTCTCCCGTGAAGCCCTTTGACCTCATGGACGAGTGAAATTTTAACATTTCCCAGTGGACCAGAATCGCTCTCTAACAGCGTGCATTTTGAAACGAAATCTTTTGAATATTAAAATACTAACGTTTCAGATATATGCAGTTCATTATATCTCGAAATTCTCCAACACCGACACGTTCAACAGAATATATTTTCTAGCCAATATTTATTCTATTGTCTTCCACTTTTTCTCTTTGTTTCTTACTTTATTCGAGACTGAAATTGGCGGAATAGTCTATATATACAAAAATGAATGTGTGTCTGTCTGTCTGTACTCGATAGATTCAAAAACCATACGTCCAATCGCCGTGAAAATTTGGGAAATTATTAGGTATATCCCCGGGAAGGTTTTTGAAAATTTTTTTTTTAAATCAGATTTGGGGTTCTAAGTGCTCCCGAACAAATATCCCAAAAATATCGAAATAACATTTAATTAGTAATAATAAATAATCTTGAGAACCTTTTTTCTGCAATAATAGTAAATGTTTTTGCAAATTTTGCTCATGGAGTTCGAAACCTAGTATTTAATGATATCAACTATGACATCTCTCTTTCCAGTGATTCTCAACTGCGTAACCCATTTTCTTTTTCTTCCTCTCTTTCTTTTGTTCTTTGTAATTAACTGTCTCTTTATTTATACCTGTCGCATTTTCTTGTAAAGCTCTCAAACTGTTTATATACATGTGACACAGAGGTTCTGGCCGAATGCAAATTAATGATGCAAATAAATGAAATTCTGTTTAAAAAAAGCAAAGTTCTCTACGAATATTCACTTACGAGATAGATTACGTACATTAAGTATATTCGTTAAACAAAATATTCATTTTAAATAAAATATTCGTATTAAATGAGACGCATTAATCTGGACACCATCTCCCATTTTCACTTTTATTATCGGACGGTGTCCCTTAAAATTGCCTCGAAAGTAACACAATGCTTCGACGCTGTGTATTTCATTTTAAGCAAAACATTATCGACCACCGCGACGAGGGAAACCGATACAGTGTACAGGGAACAAAAATGATTTCACTGACGATAGAGAGTTCGATTTCATTTCTATATTTTACTCCTCTGTCTGGCGAGGACGTTTATTCGGGAACGGCGTTTCGGTGTTCATGAATAACTCGCCCCTTGCTCATCCTGGATGACGGTCGGTTATAGAAATTGAAACTGCCGGGAAATTGTTCGAGCGAGGAGTGGAGTTAGTGCAATGCTCGTAGCCAGATATAAAGCGCGATACTTTATCGGATGTGAAATCTTTCATCGAAACCGAGAGGGGAAAAAAGTGTCGCCGAGGGAGGAATGCTTTAGATCGAAGATAATATCATTCGTACATCGTGGCACGGTCTCACGTGGAAGAGTTATGGCGCCTAGAGGTGCACCGTCCGCGATATTGGTGTATTTTCCGTCAGATAAATTATGGTGTCCCTTCCGGTGTAACGTACTATCTTTCAGAAGTAACCGAGTATAAATTCGAGTTACCGTGTACGCGGTAACGAATTGCCGGCAAAAATTTGTTACAAAAATGATTTACCCGAATTTGATCCCTGTCTTGGATCATTTATAGCCGTGGACGAATTCTTCCAACTCCATTGTGTTGTAATCTTCGCGTTTCTCAAAATTATTAAGCGTTAACGGTTGTTGTTGTTCTGTATGATTTACGAATCTCGTTTACTGTTTTCTTTTAATTTGTAATTAAAATTGAAATGGTTGTAGAAGGTGAATCTGGTAATTAAATCAAACTATAGTTTTAGTCCCAGGTGAGGCTAGGAAGAATCGTGCAGGAAAATTTTGCATTGCTGGAATTGCAAATTATTGTTAAGCGAACGTACGTGGTTATTTTGCATGAATTAATTCGTAGAAGTGTTCTGAAAACCTGATAAACAAAACGTGAAATTTCACAATTGTTTTCGCGTTGGACAGTGCTTTTCTGGGAAATGAAAATTTCCCTCTGTAAAAAAACCGTGTTTCACGTGTTATTTTACCTACTTTCATGTACTTTTAAATATTGCACAGTTGTATGTTTAAAGTAGCCTCTCGTTGCTCGAGACAAAAATTAAAATTGTAACATTTTTATGAAATCGATTCCGTTTCACTCGATTATATTTCTAAAAGATATTCTAGTCTTGATTCAACAGTCTTATCTGTCGAGCAGTATTTCATTCGTTTCACAGGCGAACAACACTGAGCTTTCAATTAAGGGCACCACAGAGGTTTCTTATCGCAAGAGTTTCTTTTATCCCGTTCGGCACAGGAAACCGTTGCCGAAAGAAATTCCGTTCGAAATATCCTTATGGCAAAAAGGAGCGTGTATTCTTAGACATTTGATGAGTTAATAGGCGAGGAAGTCGCGGAAGGACATCTTTTTGTTCGTCCCTCTTACCGAGCACAATAGAAGGTTCGTCTGCTTTGTTACAGAGCGAAGATCCCTTTGTACTTCCGGTTCACCTGAATTGAATATAGCCTCGAGATTAATTGCGCTCTGTCGTCGACGAAATCAGAAATATAACGAAGATTATCATTAAACAACTTTAATGGTCGCTTTTAAGAAAAAAAAAGGAGAAAGGGACACCGATACGTATCGCATGAATGAAAATCGACGTTAAAAGTTTAATTAAAATCGTCAAATGGAATGCAAGTGCACGTTTGACTGGCGGAAGCAAATCTGAGTTCATTGACGAAACGTTCCACTCGAAACCTCGTTTTCTGCATGCAGGTGCATCTCATTTTGCTGACAACGAAGGAAACGCTGTTAACCCTTTCGCTATTGTTGTATGCTTAAACGAGGGCCCACGTCAAAAGTTTACACATGCTTGTGGCAACTCTGTTTTTATATTTTTATTTTTCTAAGTATTGTGTAACTGTTTTCAAATAAAGTAATAGTTCCACTAACATAATAACAAGTGTGTTATAGATTTATGACACGAGGAGATATTCATACAAAATTATGTTAAAATTATTTCTTGTAATAGTTCCACTAACATAATAACAAGTGTGTTATAGATTTATAACACGACGAGATATTTACACAAAATTATGTTAAAATTATTCCTTGTACATGCAAGTAACGAAAGGGTTAAAGCTTTCGAAAGCTTGTAATTGGATGTTGTCTGTTGATAATGAAGGGTAATGCCTGGACATAATGATTTCCAATTTGAGGGTCCCTGAATAGCAGAAATATTCGATTCTCTTGAGAGATCATTAGTGTGGTAGAAAAAAGGGACCTATCAAGTGGTACAAACATTCACCTATGCTTCGGCCTGTCGACGAGAAACATGGCCTCAAACGGATTCTAATTTGCTTCGTTTCTCCTTTCCCTATTTTCCTCATTGCAATATTACATTCAATTCAGTTTCACCCATTACCATATGCTGTATGGAACAATTTTCTTTCTACAAAATACCGTTAATTAACGTACGCATTTCGTTTTCCTCTTTTGCATTATTATGTAACTTTTCAGATTTCTACGTATTTTCCTCTCCTCTATCAAGTCATCTATTGCATTTCACCAATGTTATTTGGCATGGGAATCGTGGAATCTCGTAGGGTAATTAAAATCGATCAAACCTTTCGAGAATTCGAGGTAAAGCTTTTATCCTGTATGAACTTCTCATTCGATTCGAAATTTGTCGTTATAGAAAACCGATTCAACCGTATTTTCCGGTTTGTATTGCAACGACCCTTTATGAGATCATCCTGTTGCGACCTTTACAGCTTGCAGACCGTGTATCATGCAAAAATTTTTCTCATTTTGTTTCTCTTTCTTGGAACAAAACCAAGAAACCCGTTTAAGAAACTATGAAACGTAGAAGAAGAAAATTGGAAGACTCAAAATATTATTAACTCTTAACAACACAAGTTTTTACGCGATACTAGGATGTATTCGAATGAGAAATCAATTTCATCCAATGATCGCTGACTTTGCATAGCAAAAGCTGTTCGCAAGGTTTCCAAACACTCGAGTATAGTTGTATAGAATGATACATTGTTGGTAGACTAAGCGTTAAATCAGTATTACCTGCGAACTAAAGTTGTAGGGTGCTGAATCATTGCCAACAGGTGGCAGAAGACAAACTTTCGTTACAGTTGCTAGAAGATTTCAAGTCGATGGAGTAACACGATTATGCGAATCTATGGTCGGGTTATTGTCAACAATATTCTCACGTAAAATTTATTCAGAAAAATATGTTCTCCTACGTTGTTCTCAATTTTTTCTATCATTCATATTTATCTTCCGAAATTACCAATTAATGATGCGGCATTTATTGTTGTCGCATGATTCACAGCGGGCACAAACATTATTTTGAGTCTCTCATTTTTTATTTTCTTTCTTTTTTAATTGTTGGAGGTGCTCGTTAATCGTGCGCAACGTTTTAAAATGTTTTAAACGTTTTGCACGCGCGATAACTACGAAACCTTTTCGATGTTGGATGTCGAAAAAGCTAACGGAAATATAAAAAACACCGGAGAAGCACTCCAAATATTTACCTATCAATTTATATCATCACTGTTTTCACGAAGTGATTTAATTTAAACACAAACAACACGACCATTTAAAAATTTAACCGTGAAATTTGAAAAATTTTTGTAAATTTTGTAAATTTATTAATTCTCTCTTTCCAATATAATTTAATAATTATTGAATTTTAAAACTTTACTAAATTAAAATTAATTTTAAAAATTTTAGAGTATGAATAATTTCACAAAATCCAGGAAACACATTTACTATGTTGGCCAAGAAATTCGTTCTTAGGACTTATGCCCATTAATAAAGCAAATAATACTAATAATACTAATAATTGAAATTAATTTTTTAAATTTTAGGGTATACATGTTAATGAATAATTTCACAAGATCCGGGAAACATATTTACTGTGTTGGCCATGAAATTCGTTCTTAGGACTTATGCCCATTAATAAAGCAAATAATACTAATAATACTAATAATTGAGTAAAATTATCTGTTTTTTTCGCCCCCGTTTTCATTTCTACGTAACACACGAGGACTCGCGAACGATTTAGAGTAGCATCATATCGTTCTCCTCGGAAGCGGGATAAAGGGAACAAAAAATGGCGACCGAGTTTTTCTGTCAGGATTTAAAAATTCGTCTGGTACCTTAACTCGTTTTACAGCGGTCGTTTTATTGGGTAAAATGGGTTAGACAGAACCGTTGCGATTTTATGCGAGTAGCGTAAAGGGAGCCCTGAAATTTCACGAAAAGATCCCGTCCGTTGTCCTTAGCTGTTTAGTAAGAAGTAAACAGCTTGTAACTTTTTATGCGAACGATCCCGTATACTCGACGTCGTTACACGAGATGTATCGAGGTCCTGTTATCTGTTTCTTATAGCAGAAATGAGTTCATCTCTGCTATTGGACGTGGAAATCCAAAGAAATGGTTGTATGAAGTAGAAGTGCTGGGAAAACAGCGGATAATAGCGATAATACTATCATGAGTCACATGATAGCATTTCACGTGACAGCGCGTTTAGACGGTTAAAATTGTATGTCTGACAAATCATAGATTATACTACTTGCTGAGAACTTTTCTTATTCTTAGCAACTTTGCAGTCTATCTAACTAATTTAAAATTAATAATATTAGGTTAAATGATACAATCTGCTTAATCTTGCCAACGTGTGCTGAGTAAAATTTGTTTTCAATCATTTTTACAGTTCATCGAAATGATTAGACGATTAAATTATTTCTTGCTAAACTTTCCATTTCTTTCTTCGATTCTTTTCATTTTGTTGCATATTCTATAAGTTGCCTTTCGACAGTTTTGTTTGGCAAAGAGTGATGAATAGGACAGTTCGATCACAATTCTGCGACGCTCTACGGATAGAGGTTTATTAAAATATCTGCTCTAAAAAAAAAGAAAAAAAAAAATAGAGCATTGAAAAAAAGAAGGAATTGCAGCGTACGTTGGCTGTCTGCGGTTTCAATCTGGGAACAAATCAATTTCGGAACATGACTAGATGTTTCCCGACATTTTCATCGAAACTTTTCAACCGTTCTGCCAGTCGGCCGAACACGATGTTCGTCGAACAATAGAGTCATCGGAATTGACTAGCTTTCATTGGGGCTCGCCGTCTGGAATTCAATATTTCTGTCGTTCATTGGTCAGCTAAAGTGTCGATTTAAGCGTTTTTCGTGCAAGATCTTTCGTACGAACCTCAACAATCTTTTTTTCGCAAAGAAAAAGATATTTAGAAAATTGTTTTTAACATGTTTATCGCTGGGAAAGAAAGATTTATCTTTCTTTAAAATCATAAGGTTGGAAATAATTAAATTTGCATAAGAAGAAACAGTTTTTCCCAATTTCTTAATTATAATATTCTGATGATGGATATTGATATATTGTGTGTTATTACGTAATATGATGTACGTTGTTCTATATATTTATCAATTTTATTTTTTATCAGAATAATAACGAATTATTAATACTGATGTCTTTCAACCACTTCATTCAATAAAGGGAGGAAATCAATCGATCACTTTTCTCGAGCTTTTGTTTTACAAAATCTAACAGAAAGAACCGAAGTGTAAGTTCCACTAGTAAATTCTACCAGCATCAATAAGCTATTCTTCACTCCATAAAAATCGATCCCGCGGGACGTCTCTTCCGGACAGTTTCACCGTCTGAAAGCTTTAAAAGCCACGTTTGTCCATGGCACGACGCTGCGTCTCGGTTTTTTATATTCCTTGATTGATTTCCTGTCTAGCCTCTTCTTTCTATCTGAACGAACTTTAAACCCAAAGTTCCATAAAATGTAAGAACTTTCAAACCAAGGGAAAAACACGTCGACTATTACTTTGTCACAGGAACATTCGAGCAGTCACCGTACTCAATAACGTCCGCTCCACGTTTAACATAAAAATGATTATTGCATTATGCAATATTCATACGAATTGTTGAATTTCATAGACAATTTCAGATATTGCGAAGTTTCATTTTGCGACTCGTCTCTCTTTCAGTTTACTCTACACTTAATAACGTAGTATCATTAAAACAAGATTGTTTATTATCGGTTAAGAAGGAAAAGAATTACAACACATTCCAACGTCTATTTCGACTCTGCCCTGATTTGCTACATTTTTTTTTTTTACTACATTATCTATTATGAATCGTAGAACGATCTACAGCTTCTGATTTTCATCATTTTCAAAGATCTTTCTCTATCTCGCGAAGGAGTAAAGTTTCAATTCAAACATTGATATTTCTCATATCAATTTGAATACGAAGGGATAAATATTGATTAACATCTTAATATCTGTAACACCGTTGCTCAATGTTATAATCTTCGAACGTCTAACGTTTCCTCATTTCTTATGATTAATACGAAAAATTGCTTCAGTATACGAATTAAATATAATAATAATAATAATAATATTTTATTAAACGAATAAAAACCCTTTGATATACGATATATTATACATACAAATAATTAGACTTCCTTTGAGTTAAGAATATTGCAATGTTATTAAAACAAGATTGCTTATTATAGGTTAAGAAGGAAAAAAGTTACAATACGGTGTACAATTTTAACTTTTCATATAACTCTATTATACACTCCAACGTTTCGTTCAACTCTGCCCCTTTTTGCCACAGAAAAACTCTCGCTGTCCTTTGCTCTTTCTCTCACCACGTACTTCAAAATAATCCTTCAATTATACCCATATTTGGGCATATTTGGGCATATTTCCAGTGCCTCGCACGTCGTCAAGAGTTTTCCTTAGCAGGCCTGAATTTTCGCTGTCCATCCCACACTTTCTCTTAAAATCTAGAATTAACTACGATACCACAATGATTGTAATATTATGCAATATTACTATAAACATTTTTAGATCCTGCAAAGTTTCATTTTATAAGTCATTTCCCTTTCAGTTTACTCCACGTTTAATACAGAAACGATTGTGATACAATGCAATATTCGCAACATTTCCTTTTAAGTTGAAACGCATTGTTTTTCCATTTTCAATATACCCACGTTCGTTCCACTGTTCATCGCACAGAGGACACGATATAAAACACAAAGGGTTAACTGCGACCCTCGGGAGGACTAATTAAAACGGTAATTAAAGTCGAGACGGTTTCACGGAGGCGTAAGCAGGGTCATGGTCCTTTAGCTTCGAATATTTCTTGCGAGTTACCGTCCCTCGCGCGTAAATCGCATCTTCGCCCGATCCTTCGGCCTGTTTTACGAGAAAAAGAGGCCAGAGGGGGGGCCGGGAGGAATCCGTCGGGGAAGTTGGTGAATCGCGTGGATTACGAATTCAATCAAAGGCTCGTGGTTATTAGGCGGGTCCTGGGAATTGAATGGCCGCGAATACTGGCGGCCGAGTTTAGAGAAGCAGCGCCGGGGCCGGAAGAGCGATTAAGCCAGGCGTTTTGGTGGTTGTAGTTTGAGAAAGATCGTGATTTGATGAACTTTCCGGGCTAAGGAGATTCTAAGGGAACGACGCCTTGGATGAATTCCCTGACATTGCTCGGTCTACCCGCGGTTCAACGTGGAAATTGAGATGTTAATAGTCGCATATCGAGATGATAAAGCTATCGTTAGCGTGAAACTACTTATTATACCATTTTCTTCTCAAAATTGCTGTCTCAAAATTTTTAATCAAAATCATGGTTAAAATTTCTGAAGCCTGAGAAAATATTTTAATAATTTTTATAATGTCGACAATAACTCGACTAATTTAATATTTAAAAGTTCGACGGTTACAAGTCATTAAGTTTCATGATTTTCGTTATGATTGTTATGATCAGGATACAAATTTATTTATTTTACTTTATTATGCTATAAATATTCTTCATTGTTTCAAGTGAAGTTCAATTACAAGTGATGTGTACGTAGCATTGTAGAAACAGAGAAAAAGAGGAAAACCAGTGTTTGATACAAGAATGTGAAAAAGAGATTATGTTAAAATTGTAATGTCGATGGAAGAACTCAAATTATTTTGAAAAGAACTGAAATTATTTTGTATTTTAAATTTTACAATAAATAACATTATCAAATTTACCTCTAGCTTGCTCTTGTAATTCTAGCAAATTACATGGCTGCTAATCATCCAATTAGGAATTTTCTAGCCAAATAACAGAAAGAAGCGTTCGTTACAATCGCATGTGCAATCGCTTCTCGATCGTGATCCAAATAATGATTACAGCTCGAAGTGAATCGCGAGTCTATTGTAAGATGGTTGAATCAAAGAAACGGAAACAATTGCGTTCTTCCTGGAGACCGGTAAATTGGATTAACGGTGCTCGTTGCTTGTTCATGGTGTTTGTACGTGGAAAGTAAAAGGAATTTAAGACTATTCGGTGTTGGAGGCAGGGAAACCTTGCCGCCTCGATGAAGTAACTTACCGAGATCGCGTTCTGAGAGTCTTCGACCGACCCCTACTTTTATACCCTCTTCCGAGAATGGTACTCATTCGAACCGATTTATCGGCCAGCCTTTATTCTGCCTCGCCATCCGCCGCAGCAGGAAGTTGTTTCCTCAATGAAACTTCTAATTACGAGAAGTACCTTGAACGAATGCACCTTGAACCTTTTCCACCGATTCAATAGGGACGAACCTCTTTATCTACATGCCCCAAAGGATTTGTATACTATTCATTAATTAACTCTTTCTGATATACAGAGCAAGGAGTTTCGGCACTGCTGGTACTTGAAAAATTACCTATTATACATATCAATTTTCTTCTTTCTTGTTATTTTTTAATAACAACAGGACATATTTTCTGCCCCATTTTTATAAGTATTCTTATATTTTGTTATTGATCGCATAAAGAACACCTTGATGTATATTTTACACATAACTATGTGTGTTTATATTTAATCCTAACACTTAACACTAATATTTTTACACTCTATACATTTCACGCATATAGGACACGTTTCGAATCTTGCATCGATCAACTCTCTAGAATTAGTAGTTCACACTGTGACCACACTAACACATTTCTATTTACACCTGTGGTACGTTTCGAAATAATTAATTACCGTTCAAAATTACTGAAGATAATATTAATCGTGATCAACTAATAACGAGGGCATACTTATCACAACTCCAAGCAATAGATACGTTATCTGTTATATTTTATGATCATATACTTCAAGTACGTGTACTTCACGCAAAATAATGTTCAACTAATCGTACGAATTGTAGCTTTTAAATACCGACAAGTGAGAGAAAGTACGCAAGGTCGAGTTCTATTTCACGATTCCGTGCCTTTGCTATCGACGAACTTTCAGTTTCACCCCTGTCCCCTTTCAATCGACTGCCCTGCGATCGATTCGCCCGTTAATAATTCCTTCTCACGGGCACGTTCCTCTTGTACCCTCTTGAAAATGCACGCGATCGGCCTGGTTTCCGCGACTCCTTTTCCGGCGAAAACAAAAAACTTGTACACGGACGAGCTGTGTGCAAATACAGCGGACAGGGAGGGGATCCGATAGCGAGCAGCGGGATTTAACGAGCGCGTATTGAAACCGGATCACCGGTTTCGCTTCAGCATTTTCCTCCTAATTCATGGGTCGTCGACGAAATTCCTTTGCCCAGAAAAATCGAAGCGATCGGAATGCCTTTATGTCGAATTCCTGTCCGTATTTTTGGATCTACACCGATTGCAAAATGTACAAATTTGTGCGCATTCTTGCATTTCAATCGAGATATCCTTTAAACGTTCCATTCTCCTCTAGTTGTACTGCTTCCTTTAAACGTTTCATTTTTCTTGAAGCCTTCCAAATTCCTCGTTAACTGCTCCGTACCGTTTCTGGTACTTTGCCATTTACATTTCTATGGAACCGCAAAGAATACACGAGAATTTGTGAAATCGGTAGAAAAGGTATGTTACAGAATGGTTAATGAGGAAGACAATTATTAACTTTAGCTCGAGGTAAGACCGTAGAAGGCTTACAAAACGTAACTACGAGGTTTAAAGGGCCTAATTACCAGGACAAAATTGCACAGGGCCACCCTCGATGAATCAGTGGAACGCTTTAACGGGTGCTTTAATACCCCCGTGTCCATTCCCGAAAAAGATAATTCCCTTTTCATTGTTTAAACGTTCTCCACGGTGCAATAATACACTTAGTGGCTCTCCTTCTTTACTCCCCCCCCCCCCCCCGTTTTCACCGAGCTTCTTTCTGTGCCCTGTTCCCATCGTTTGCTCTGGCCCACTTGTTTCCTTTTTCCCTCCCTCCTCTCCAAGCTCTTCATATCCCCGTCTGTCTCTCATTTCGCGATTCTTTCACCTTCCATCTCGCTCTGTCCACACGTTCTTCTCTCTTCGGTCGTCCCATTTCCTCCAACGACCCTTCTTCTCCTCGGTAAGAGCTTCTTATTTCTCACCTCTCCTTCCACTCCACGTCTCGCTCCCGTTGGCTATGACCCAGACTAGCCTGCACTTCCCTTCTCCCCCTCCCTCCCTCCGTCTTGTCGTGTAGCGCAACTAATTACACCCGGCTAGATCCCCGATGTGATTAATTGCACTAGGAGTTCCCTAGGGAGCAGGTTTCGACTCCTTGATATTCCCTGCGTCGACGGTAAGTGTTTAACGAACGCAACGATCGGCCAACGTGATTTATCGACGTGTTTTACGGCACGGTGAGCCGTGGTTATCCGCAACCGGGCAACAGGAAGTGTATGCTCCGACTGATAACGTTGTCAACCGCTTGAACCGATGAAATCGAGGCACGGTGTGCTCGATTGTTTCTGTGTGGATTGAAAATTGGGACCGATTCTCTCCGGTGTCTATGTATCACACTTCGACGGGGACAATCTGTCGATGGTAAATTTTATCGGGCGCTACGCCGGGTGGGAATTGAGGATTAAACGAATAGAGTGTGGGGAACGTCTCGTTGAATTTTTGAAAACTTTGAATTCGAATGCTAGGAAAACTGTTTAAGTTCCTTCGCTGAGAAATTAATGGAAGTTATTATCAATGTAACGAAAGATCTACATTAGATACACCAATCGTTACTACCATTATTATATTAATTACATTACAGACACTAGTCATTACTACCATTAATATAATTGTCATCGTTCTATTTGCTGTGTCTGAAACGCATATAAAATTTCTCTACCGGTACTAGATTGATCTAACAGGAATGTTCACCGAGAAGAATTAAATTCAAATCTCTATGCTCCATTTAATAGACAATTAAGAAGTAGCACGGATATTCGAGTATCATTAACTCTAGAACAGATTAACGTCTTAATGTTAGCAATCTAAGGGATGAGAAATAGGACAGGACATTTGTTTCGTCGATTTTATGAAGCTCGGACCCGAGTAACCATAAACGCTGCAGCAACTATGTCGTATGCAAATCGGTTTTGCCGGTATTTTCGCGTGGATACGAAGAGGAAAATTATTCCATCGTTCCCTCCCGCCTAACGAGCTAGCCCAGGCAACCGAATCCAACGACGTTAAAGCACTTATAACGAATTCTGCGCTGCGAATACTAGCTACACAGATCGATGCACTCCATTTTGCGTAACAATCTATTCTTCGAGCAACGAAAGGGTTGTTTGCCCGCGAGTACTGTGTGTTTCGCGCAAACGAAGAGGCAAGCAACTCGAGTTACGTAGAAATCGTTCTATGGGAATTAATTTCACGTCGTTCTTGATGGGGGACCTTAACAATGTTCCCTGTTACTCTATTCACGGCGTTTTGCAGCTACTTGGAATTATTAATTACGACCGGTGATTGTTTAGCCACGTCAAATAGTAGGCAGAAACGCCTGGGACGACGAATCGGGAACAACAGCCGTGTCGTTTCATTTCTTGTTCGACGTCGAAGGGAGAACCGTGAACCGATTAATTTCCCTGCGATTGTTACGCGCCCCTTGATCATTAAATGGTTCGAAAACATTTCAGAGTCGGAAATTAAACGGGACAATTCGTGCTCCCGACGCGAGCAAAAATTAAAGCAGAAATCAAATCGTGAGAGATTATTTTCTTCAATTACCGCGAACCCTTCTTGATCGTTAAGCAATTTAAAAACATTTCCAACAGGAAACATAAATAAAACGCTTTACATTTTTTATGTTAACGCAGATTCTACAGATTATTGTATTTAAAGATCGAGAAATATATAAAAGCAGAGTAATAATGGAAACGATAGTCATATAGTGGTGGACAAAAATTTTAAGACGAGAGGACAATGTAGTTTTATTCATTATCATTCATTATTTATTCATTAGCACAGAATGCAAATTTTGTTTATCATGCTATTTCTTATAAATTGATTAATTTAATTTCGTTAACTCTTTGGTCTTAAACTTTTGTTCGCTACTGTGTATGATCAATTCTCGCTCTCACGATTTTCTAATTTCCTTTCCCGAAGCTCTACGTGATGTCCACAGTTTACCAAACAAAACAATAAAACATTCGTTCGTCAATAAGAAGTAACACTAAACAGCGTTATTACTCGTCACAAATTTAAGATGAGAGGACAAGTATTGACTGCAAGTATTGTCGACACATTCATTTTTATTGTCATTATGGTAGAACACTATTTATTCATTAACACAGAATGCAAATTTTGTTTACCATGCTATTTCTTATAAATTAATTAATTTAATTTCGTTGACTCTTTGGTCTTAAACTTTTGTTCGCTACTGTATATGATCAATTCTCGCTCTCTCACGATTTTCTAATTTCCTTTCCCGAAGCTCTACGTGATGTCCACAGTTTACCAAACAAAACAATAAAACATTCGTTCGTCAATAAGAAGTAACACTAAACAACGCTATCACTCGTCACAGATTTAACGTGCAATTCTCCCACGTATTTACATAAAAGTGTTACGATAAGAATTGAATTAAAATGAAAATTGTATTGTACGGTGTACAAGCTTATGATTACGTTGAAGTACAATCTTGTGAACTGTGACAGACAAAAATAGTTAAGGCAAGTGGGATTTTGCCTACCAGTTAATTTCCTCATTCATTCCTACGATTCCCTAATGCCTCCCTTACCATAATTCAGGATTATGTGCTCAGAATTGCACTATATTGTCTCGCACATCCTACTTGATCCCAGGAACGAACCGAATAACGTAACATCATGCCTTCGTACGCATTTACCGGGTGCTCCAAGTTATTAAGCGGTCGCGTGGAAACTCATCAATTCTAGATAACGTTCTGAAAGTGTCCCACCTTCGACGATGCTCTCCGTCTACGTTCTCTGTTTTCCTCGAAGGCGTTACCTGCGTGTGCACGACGCACACAGCGAACACGCGGGCTGGTTGTTCGCGCCGGCGCTATGCATGATTTATAGAACTGGTAAATGTCTTTTGTATTTGTTAGACACCTTCTCGTGGAGTCGCAGGCGTGATGCATTATGGAGCTGACGATTTTAGGGGGTTATGTTCGCATATGTATGTCTCCGCGCTTTGCATCGCGTTAGATCGTGACAATGTATTCGGAATGAATGCAAAGGAATGGACTATGAAATCGTTGTTTTATGGAACGAGAATATTTGGGACGATGGATTATTTGTAAGAATGGAAGAAATTCTGTGAACTGAAGTAACTAGAATAATAACTAGCCCTTGGTGATTATTCCTTTTAACGTTTATAAGTTAAAATAATTTTGTTACTTAGAATGAAATTATAATAGAGATTGTAAGGATAAATTTGTGGTAGTAAAGTTTCTAAAACGAATTAAACCTGAACCTAACCCTAACCTAATCCCTTAGTCCTAATTCGATCCTAACTCGATCTTAAGACTACAATTTCGTTCGATTTCGTTTTTAAGTAAATCAGTGACGCATGATTGGATTATTGAACAGTAATTAAAATTCAATCGAGAAATAAAGCGAATGATACATTTTTTAACAGCTTGCTACAAGTCTCTGAATTTATCCAACATTTAAATCTTCGAATACCTGTTACGTTAAATCGATCAATTTACTGATAACCAATATTTGATCCAGCGTTCTAAACCATTGATTCTGGATCGTCGCTTACGTAAACTTCACGGAACACAAAGATACAGTTTCTAATTATTTCGATAGAACAAAAATCAGTGATTGGCCGTTCGAAACGGGTCGGATTTTGATTTACAAAGAACCGCGGTCCCATAATTTTCGTTTGAACGTAGAACCAGCTAGATTGGATCACGTAACTCCGCGACACTTCAACCGTTACGCAGATAAATCCGGGATTCTGCAAATTCCAATTTCAACTCCGCCTAAAGCTTCTCCCCGCCCACAGACCTGCTAACACAACTGTCTAATGCTCGGTAGAACGGTTTCGCAGTAACCCACATCCCAGTTACACTGTGCGTTGCCGGTGTAACAATGTCTGTTCGTTCAACTGCGACTGCACGAGTACACAACGGTCACCAGCAACTTGGCTGTGCATTTACTTTGAGGCCGAACACGGAGAGCAGAGATTTATGGTTGAGAACTGGCGCAGATCGTGGCGCGGGCCTTTGTCGAAACGCGAACCCGCGATAGTAGCCGGTCGGTAGACATTTTGCGTGACAATCGCGCGATTGTTTCGAATTACACGCTTACGAATGTGTTGTTCCACGACAAAGCTTGTGTTAGGCGAGTGCGAAAAGCTTGGACGATTTATGGATCGCGCACGGATAACTGCGGTGCATTAATCTCGCAACGATGTGTCTGTCTTTCAAAGTGTCGAACTAGATGGTGCTTAGAGGATTCCGGTTTGAGTTTGGAACGTTTAGAATTTACACGAGGTTCGTCAAAATTTGAGGACACCTGGATTTATCGTCGGTTTGGGATTGATAGTTGATTGGCTCTCGAAAAAAACCAATAGGGAAACATGTACGATCAATATGTGTGTGAGAACCACGAGAAGTGTACGTGTGATGCGTGATTCGAGATCGGTTCTGTAATCTATGTTCGTTTTCTATCCGACGTTGTGCATTTTTTTTGAGTAGTACAATATTTTGAGCGATCGTAGTACGTTACTTCTATTCTACATATTTCTTATATATTTTTGTGTTTTGTACGTCGGTTTAGCTGCGAGAAATACTTCCCGACCTTTTTGTAATCGCCTTGTTTGGCGATTAGTTTTTCTCCTCTTGATGAGGTTGATTAAAATTGATATCAGGAGTTGTTCAGGTGATAAATTGAACACGATAGAGTTCAGTTGGATTGTTCTTGTATTTCTCTTGCTAATGTTTATAGTAGTTGTGTTCTGAGTTGTTTTCTTGACGAGTTGTGTGTCTCTGAGTGCCCTTTTGATAAGTTGTGCGTCTCTGAATGTCTCTGAGTGTCTCTTGATGAGTTTTGTCTATTCACATCGATCTTTATAGCAAAAGTGATGGCAATCCCGAACCAATTATAATTGCTTACAAACATTGTAGGAAGGGAGGGCTGGTAACCATTTCCTTTCTACAGAGGCAGGTATAGGGTCGTTACGGTATGAATCTCTACCCTTAATTCAAGACGCAACATTTTGATTTACATTTCTAAGCTTCGCTTTTTTTAAATAGCTTAATAAGATAACGCGTTCCATGTGTTTGTCGATCAATCGATATGTAAAAAACGAAGTGTGCAACACTTTTTTGGGAATGTTTCGACTGCGGATAGCTGGAATTGTTGGTGATATGTGAAGCTGCGGAATTCGTTGTTGCATTTGGAAACGAAAATAAATGCTCGGGTTAGCGAAAATTCCGAACGCGCGTGTGTTTCGCGAAGCTGTGTCGATTATGCGGCCGCAATGAACTCGTTTAGCCGTCAACACTGTTAATTGCGCATCGTGGACGCAACAGATCGTTATCAGAGTGTAATCAGGAAGTTGTGTCCGGCTAATGGCTCGTTGATTAATTCTCCCTTAATACCTTTCTATAATAATATTCGACGAAGTTTAGTATGTTTGAAAATCCTCAGTTCAAATCCTATTTCAGGGGAATGGATTATCGCCAAATGTTACTGCAACGTTAAATTTCAAGCAAAGCTTTAATTTTAGCGAGAAAAATGAAGTGATGTACTAGATCAATTTTGTGAGTGACCGTGGTCAGAAATTTTCACAGCTTTCTTAAGAGGAAATATTCCAAAAAACTGAAGTTCAATTAATCAAATTATTAACATAAATATTTCAACATAAACCATAAATAAATACCAGATAGTATCCCTTAACTTAGATCTAGACGGTTTAGTCTATACATCGAAAGTTTCACCCGTCATTTTGCATCTATTTGCATCACCTACTTGTAAACGTTCCAACCGAATCGGATTAAAACAAACTTTCAATGAAGCGAAACTTACAAAGGAGATTTAGTCGCGTTAATGGCTCCGTCAACAAAACCGACCCGTCGAGTACGTTTAACCGCCTTTCGTTCTTGCACGGGAATAAAATTTCCGCATAACAAATGAAAACGTTCCTCGCAACCACCACCACCACCACCGAACAACGAAAAAAAGTCGGGTTTCGTACCCCATTTCTGTCCCCTTGCACGTTTTCCTGCGAGGAAGCTTGAAGCTTTCAATTAACACGGTCCATCTGTAAGCAACTGTTTTCCCCCGTGCGGTTGCCTGCTTGCAGGCGCGCGAACTTGAAACTCCCGCCAACCTCCAATTAGCCAGCTTTTTCCCGGGTAATTAAACGCGCCGAGAGTGCACGGGAGAACCGAACGCCGCGGGAAACGGGATGAAAAACGGGGGCAAGCTCGCGGGAAGGAGAGAAGAAAGGAAAAAAGAAGTCGCCTGCGGCGGACTGTCACCGCAGACAAAAAACTCAGGAAGGTTGCTCGGAATTGGGGCGAATCGACCGAGTTTGTTGCCATAAAACCGGGAACACCGTGTAATTCTTGCTCTCCGTCTAACGGAAGATAGCTGACCGTAATTCGGGGCGATCCGACAGGATAAACTTACTGCCAGTCGGTTTGGTTAAGGAATTGCAGCGATGCCCGCTTAATCGTCGCGCAGAGGCAAGAGTGGTTCCTCTCCTCCACACGTCTCATTTCTTTTCTTTGCAGGATTATTTATTGGCCGAAGAGTTTTATACATAAACTACTGTCAGGATTCTCTCGAAGACCGCGACTATTGCAACGGTGATTATGACAACAAGCTGATACAACGATGACGATTGATACTACGACTTCTAATAACGAACGATTTCTATTGACGAACTACCGACCTTTTTTATTTTTATTTTTTTTTTTTTATAAATATTATTAGCTGAAGTTATGGTCGTGCCCGTCTGTAGACCAGACTCACCGACCAAGTGAGATGTAGTGGGTGACTTACCAGAGGTTTGTGTCTACAAGGACAATTTAGGTTTAACGAGAAAAATTTGCAAAAAATTTTCAGCGTGATTAATATAACTAACTACCGATGTCTTACGAGGCTCCCTATTTATTTGCCTCGAGCCTGATAGCCGGTTCCTGTCCTTACCAATCACGACCTTCAAAAGAATGCCCGCCTTCGATATCCCTACTCGGTGCAAATCTCGGTGACGCTTTTGCATCTAGGATATCAGCTGTCCGCATTTTCGTCGGCGACCCTTTATCCTTACAACGCAGGCGTTCTTTGAAGCGGCTTCGATAAGAAAACGAGGCACCAAAAAGATAACGCGGCGATACCTTGAACTTTGATCCGCGGGCCGCCTAAAGAAAGCAATGGCAATAGGCATTCGTTATTAATCTCTGCCGCTCTCTCCTACACAAAGGCCCTATGATCCGTAAATTGCCTACATCTTTGTCAACACTCTTACTGGTATGAATAATTAACCCTTTGACCGCTATCGGCACGTATATGCGTTTGTCAAAAATTACTCGCGTGGATTATGGACTCGTACATGCGTCTCTGACGAAAGTTACTCAAGTGGATTATAGACGTACAAGCAGATAAGATCGCTCATCAAGTGTATAAGACTGCGGTTACAGTTCTAACACTGTTCTAATAAACGAAACATTCGAAGACTAACATATATACAGCAATAAGAATTTATATGCATATTTAATTGTTTCCATATATTGAGTTCGTCTTGAAGCTACTTCATACAAGCACGGATCCGCTATAACCGTAACCTGTAACGCAAGCGATTCCTTCTTGGAAGCAGTTCCAGGAATCGGTGAGGATAAACTGGCGACGATTAAGCGGGCAAAGTTGTACCGTGCTCGTAAAAGCGTGCGGAACGAACGTAACGCGCCTGATGGCAGGATAACGGTACTTACTTTCAGTTCAAAGTTCGTCTTTCCGGCTCGATTTTTCCTGGACACGCTGGCACAGCTCCATCCTGGGCTGGCTCACAGCTCCTGCGCCCGTTCCAGACGGCCTGTCAACGTTCCCCCGTTCGGTGAAACCGCGATGACACGTTCCGGGCGTGGGAAGCTCGCGATAGAGTGCATTGTTCGTTCGATCACTCGCGATAACGCAGCCGTGTCTCCCGTTTCATTCGACCGAACAACCAATTCCCGCTCCCGGTTCCCTATATTTTCGACGACGTACACCCCGGCTACCTCGTCGAAGATCCGTCTTTCGTCGATTCGAGGCTACACTTTGCCCGCGGGACTTCGTTGCTCGGTTCCCCCGGGGATCGATACCGTTAAAGTCGTCGAGTATCCGTTTTGTAACGGGAAACGATTGATGAGCGCTATAAACGGAGCGGAGCTTCGTCGCCAAAAGTAGTTGGAAAGTGTCCAGGGTCAGCCGGCTGATCCTCGTTTAACGATAACGTCGCGATTCCGGGACGACGAGAACCAATAAATCGCGTTCGCGAATTGCCTGTCATCCCTTCGGAGATTTTTCCGTCGTCGAGTTCGGTTGCATGTTAACGAATTACACTTCGCGAAATCCTTTCGTTCACCAATCGAATCCTTCACTGTGCAAAAATTTTGCAGCGGAAATCAAACGTTTCTTTCTCTTTACTGTTTACTCTTGTTTTATTACTCGGTTACGTTGAAACTTTCGGGATTTTTCGAAGGAAAAACGATATAAACGATCGCGGCGAAAGAAACTGTCGTTGGCGAAGAATATTTTGCTTGGTAAGACGAGCGACTCGCGATTCTCGCGGATTACAGGAGATCGAAACACGAGTTTCGGAGAGGAACCGAGATAGGGTCCAGCCGAATGTAGCTGCGCGCGTATACTGAAGGAACTTGCGAAGCGAGGGCGCCGGCTTGGACCGCGTCTACCCCTCTTCCCAGCATCCCACGCGTCGCGCATTCTCTTATCAGAGAGGGTGCAGTTCGGGATTTCGTTCGGCTCTGAATTTGTAAAAGTTTCGAGTAATCCATGAACGAGAGGGTCCTGTAGAAGTTTTCGAGATTTGGTTATGTTTATTGCGAATAAATTCTGATTCGCTGGTGTGTTTTGTAAAAGGGAGTCGTAGATGAGATAGGCTCGAGCTTATGGAGGTAAGTATTTTTAGGAAGGATGAGAACAATGTATAGGTATTGGAAATCGACAGGTTGTAGTAAACGAATAAACGAGAATACGTACAGAAAAGCAGAATTTTATTATATTATTTTTCATACAATTACTTTAATCGTGTTATTTTAGTGTATTTTGTTCAGTATGTTATTATTTAGCGGCAATAATTTCAGCATAATGTACTAATAAATTTTGAAGATTCTATAATACATACTCACGAGGAATAACTTTTAATTAAAAATTCAAGCGATGTAAAGTACTGACACGTTCATTAGTATTCATAAAAGATTTAAAGAATTTGTTCATTTAGTTCATGAACAGAAAAATACTTTATAATTATTTCTAGAAAAATTCTTAATTTCTACTAAACCATGAAATTTTAATAACCTCCTTCTCGATCAATGTAAAAACGAACAGCTTTCTAGGAAATAAAATTTAGATTCTGCACGGTACGTACTCTCTACCAGGAATTCTTCTCGTGTCAATTTTCGTAATTGAAATTACGCTTAACGAGCTAGACAATTTTAATTAGAAATCTTTACATCGACGCAGTTAGTATTTCCAGGAAATTTATCGCTGTTGTATTTCAATTAATATCGCCTAATTAAACGACCTTAACGTTCGCCACAGCCAACGGTAATAATTGTTTAATGCAATCGGTGCACAGAAATATTTCACAGCTAGTAGACCAAGATAATTCTTCTTCCCGGATGTAGAAGCAACGTATTGCAGTTTGTATCGTGCAATAAATTTCAGGTTACCCGTTGTTTCACTTTTTATCTTGCGTTCTATATTTTTTCACCACCGTTATTTCCCTGGGATGCATTAAATTTCTTCTTTAAATTGTTCCCACTTCCTACCGTGTTACTTTTCTTGGTATTAAATTGTTCTTCGTAACACGTTGCCCTTGCAGCGTGTCCGCGCAACGAAATAGAAATAGGATTTAGGGTCCTGTTTTTTCATGGCTTAAATAACAAACGTGGAGTCTGCATACCTACGATGGCAAACATTTCCATCGAACGACGATTGTTATTGCTTCAGATACACCGGCACGTTGGACGCGTTAAAATAAACTTTCGTCGGAATCAGTGACATAGAACGAGAATTGAAATTCACGTGAAATTGAATAGATATTGGTAAATATCACTAGAACAGAGAGTATTTATATTGCAAGTGTAAACATTTGGAGTTAAAACGTTGATGCATTTTTAACAGAAATTCTGGTTTCTCGGTTTTAATATACGTTAAAGAATTGTTGACTGAGACGAAAGAAATGACGAAATAAATTGGGGATATTTCTGGAATACAGTATCGGGGATCAATCACGTTGGATTTACTGGTTTTTGATAACGCCAGCAGGCGATATGTGCCGTGCTCAAATAAGTAGAACAGGTCACTGCTTAGTCAAACAAATAAAACAGAACAGGCGCTGGCGGGGCGAGTAGAATAGGTCGCCACGTGATCAGACAAGCGGTAAAGAGCAAAGGTAGGTCGAACGAAAACTGGTCAATGAAAGTTTAAATCAAAACTGGATTATTCCACAACAAATATTTAAGTTTTTTTCTTCACATAAAATGCAGTTTCTTTTTGATTTTAAAATAAAAATCATTTCTATTTTTAATTTTTAACTATGAACGAAATAAATAAAAGCAGAGCGTTTTTGCACTTTAACGAATGCACGAACGCTTTACGATTTTCCATCGCAGTCATAATTTTCCGAAAATTTCGCGAAACGTTTGGAAATCCTGTGTCTTGTTGTATTTTCAACAAAACTCGTGAACATTTGTCGCAGGATTCGTCGTTTGTTACAGGATTTGTAACATGGAATTCGTCGTAGATCAGACAGCGAGATCTGACCGCGTGCCGGAAATTTTGAAAAATGTTCACCGGATACGCGAGCAGAAATTGCGAAGCGCGGGCAAAGCGGTGACAATTTTTTCAACTTTTTCCTCTGCCTTGGAAATCGAAAATGTCCGAGCATTGAAAAAAATCGAAATTATTTCTCCTGACCAGCTCGGGACAGGAAATATTGGAAATTTTTGTACAGCAGCTTTTCATCCCCGGCCAAATGGTGTTCCTTTTGACTGTTGCTTTTTTGGCAAAGGTTTCTTCCGATTTGCAGCCGGGTGCATTTTTGCGAGGAATTCGAGGAGAGAAGAAATTCCTCGGTACGGTGCAACGGATCAATAGGTTTCTGATTAACGTAGTTCTCCTCTTACAAAGAAGTTTCAATTTTCCGCCATCGAGAACCCTGCTTGGCTCGCTGTCTCTAGATTCACTTACACGATCCAGCTGGGTTCGCTGACCGATTTCAATCTCGCGGATTAATTGCAGGCAAATGAGTTAGCGGGGAAAGTTCGTAAGCTCCTTCTTTCCACGCTTTTTTCTTATTTTGTTCTTTACAATGAACGAATTCTTTTCCAATTATTACCTTAAACCACGGTTAATTACTTTAGTCTTCTTCTTTGGATTTATTTATACAAAAATTTGACGTTTCGATTTCTATGTATTATTTTGATGTAAAGAAGGATTAAAAAATGTGTATAGCAGACTAATTAGTTATTATTAATACTTATTAAAGTAATTATTTATTATATCTTATTAAAGTAATTATTTATTATATCTTATTAAAGTTATTATTTATTATATCTTATTAAAGTTATTATTTATTATACCTTCGAAAATTATTAAGGTAGCCATTTAATTGCTTCCTACCGTATTAACTGTAGTACTTCATTGAACTACTTCTATGGCGTTAATTATAACACTTTACTGAACATTTTTCATTGTACATTGAACAGTTTTAAATAAAATTTGCAGGGTAATATGCTTTTAGCCTTTAAACACTACTAACAAAAATATAACTTTTTAAACAAACGAATAAATTCGATTATTATGATTAAACTTCATTACTGCCTCTAATATACCAACTCTTAGTAAGAGGAATAAATCCTTTGATTCCACCAAGCTTACCATTAAACTCCAAGAAACGTATGATATGTGCGCGAATTTGTTCACGATTCATTCAGGTCATTCTCAAGCTCTACTTCAGAAACGACCAGCAAATAAACAGCAAGATTAAGCGATTTAAATGACCACTTTGCGTTCTTTCCATTTTAATCCACCGTATACAAGTTAGCAGGCAACGAAGACACGATCCTCTGGCTCCGTATTTCTTTTCCAGTTTCAGGATGAGGGAAATTAATGGCCGGACATTCGACGGTTATATAAAGAAGAACATTACTCTTCCTTTGCAGCGGTATCACTTTTAATTGTCCCTTTTTCAAACGCCAAAGAAGCAGTGCCCCGTGTCTGAGAGATGAAAGAAATTCTGCAGATCTTCCCGAGATTCGCAGCTCTTCCGACGTATCCAGCATGTGCTCGAAAAAGTTTCCACCTTTGACGGCTTGATTTCCTCTTTGCTCTGGGGATGATCGTTTCTTATGGCCCACGATCACTTTGTGAGCGAGTGCTCCTCGTGATAGATCGCGTTCGCCGACAGTGTCTGTGTTTTTCAAGATTCGTAGGATTCTTAAAGCGACTTTATCCCTTTTCAGTCACATGATATAGATTTTAGACGGTTAATACTTTGAATCTTGTGTGAAAGGAAATTCAGCTTAAACCTTTGGCTTGTAAAGTGAAGTTTGAAGGATCTTTATATTTTTACTCAGATGATTTATATACATATTAGGTTTGGGTTAGGTATGATACCTGCTAAACATAGCCAGGATACCCGAAAATTAAAAAGAGTCTATCCCTTAGAATTAAGTGGTAGATTTAGTTAGTTTAACTACTGTATCCAGAATCCAACTGAAGCAATCTAATTATTCCTCACGACATTGTAATACACCAGAATAATTACTTATAATTCTTGCTGAGAATTGATTGTAATCTTTGAAATTTAAAAAAAAATTTCCTTTCTCTCGTACAGATGTAAACATGAAATATTTATGTGAAAAACAAATTCTGACAATGTCCATACTGAAATAAGATACTGTAAGCACAAAACGAATATAGACCTTTAAAAGTGAATCAGAATTGAAATCAATGAAACGGTTTGGTGCCTTTTGAATTGAAAGTTATTTCAAACTGTAGAGAAAAGCAAAAGAAAAGAAGATCGTAAGGAACGTTCCCCCTTCCTAGGCGATGTTCTTGCAAATCGTGACAGTTTTATGGAAAAATAAGATTTCGTTAGATCACGAAAGTGCTCTGTTGGAATTGGAAAGTTCCATGCTATTTGCGAGAATCTGAAATTATGCGAGAAGTTCGCTTCAAAGAGGTTCGCTGGATCACTGGAATTTAAAGAAACGTCCACTAGCCTAGATATACAAGATGTCAGCGAGGTATAAGTAGAAACTGAAGAACGAGGTGAATTTACATGAAAAAATATGTTGAGAAAGTAAGGCGATAGTTCTTGCCCGAAACTTCGCAGGGCAAGTAGAATAGGTCAGTGTGTACTCAGCCTGACTATTTTTAAATTTAAAATTTTTGGCAATCTTTTTATTTCTGCTGAATCTTTTCACCTGATACAATTCTACTTCTTTATTGACCACTTTAACAATATTTCGTTTCGTCATTACTCTATCTCCTACCGTATTATATTTTATTTATAAGTATAGATTGAGAAAATCCTGTTAAAACCTCCAACAATTTTTTTATTGCCTTTTCTTCTTCTAACTTTCACGAGCCCGAAAAAGAAACTCTTTCAAAGCTTTCGCCGCTATATTACTACCATCAATCAAATTTATCGTTCCTTCGATTTAAGCACACGATTCTAATTCAAATTCCATGTCGCACCGTTTGCACCGCGTCGAACGATGCACTTTCCATGAAAATACGCTTTAACGCTCTGCTTTCCTTGAAACGCGTTCATTTCGATCGTGGATCCACAAAATCGTCGAGCCCACGCGACGAGTTTCGCTCATTAGCATTCGACGCGCGAGTCGCTGGAAACTCGTTCGTTGCTCGTGAAACAGTTTAATCGCGCCCGGCAAACCTATGACGAAAGGTTCGAATGAAATGTCTGGTTTCGCGTGTCAGATATATTACACGAATTAAAAAAAACTGGCCGATGCTGAACCCGATGGCCGCAATTAACGCGAGAGTAGAAACGTGGCCGGTTGATTTTAATTTAATTTTAACTTCGCGTTTGACGGTGGTGAACTTCTGATGGGGTTTCCAGCGGTTTTTCCGAGTGTTCCGTGAACGGTGCGGTATAAAAGTTGCGAAATATTCGCGTCTCCTAGCTGGTTCGCGAGAAGTTGAACCGTAAACGAAGCCTCGACGACCAACGAGATTCGTCTCGCTTCGTCTCGCTTTCAACGCGCGCCACAAAAATCAGCCGCCACTGAACGCCTCGTTCGCTTTGGATACTCGTCTACGGGGATTATTCTCCGCGAAACCGTTTTCGTGACGCTGTTTAATTGAAACGCACACCCGGCACGACCGACAACGTGGCCGATTACGATTATACCTCCCTACCGATTACTTTCAGCGGCCTCGTTGGGTTTTAGCCACGAGCGTTGATTAACGCGTGTTTTCTGGCTCGCAGGCAGGACAGTGTAATGCGGGAACTCTGATAATTGTCGGGAAAGAGTTGAAAAGAGTGTCGCGTGGATAATAGAATTGAAGATTTAAAGGCAGAAAGTGAAGAATGAACTGAGATAAATGGTTTAGGTGGTTGGCGTTAATGTTGAATCCTTAATGCGGCGATATTTTGTAGTTTACGATGTGGTATTGAAAGGAAAGCTATATTTAAGCTCAGGATATTTGGTTCACTGTGAAATTAAGTGGAATAAGGTAAGAGATAAAACAGTAAACCGAATATTATCGGAATAACAGCAAGGGTAGTGCTTAAGTAGAAGAGCACTGTCATTAGTCAGACATACGGAGTAATAGTAATAAATTTCTTATTATTATTACATGAAATTATAAAATTGCATTTTACTGTACTTGAAAAAGAAGCAAGGTACTTCATTTTGACCCAATTCCGTAAATATTGTTATAAATATTTTTATTTACTTCTCCACTGTTACGATCGTCGAAAAAACGTTCGTGCGGCTAGTGATACGAGATAGGAGAAAGCGATTCGGTAAAGGTTGTTAATCTGCAGCGTGCGATTTTCGTTTCTAGCACCGTGATATACCATGGAAAAGTTACGCGTGCAATAAAAAGTTACACGCAGACGATGAAGTCGTATTACGAGCGCCCCTCTGATCCGAGGAAAGAGTGCAACTTTCGAATGCAAACTCGTCGGAACGGAAAGAGCAGGTGCCATCCAGAACGACCCCCTTTATGGCGTTCGCACGAAATTGCTCGAGGATCGTCGCTGCGAATAAGCGGTCGAAACTTTCGCCGAAACGGAAAACAAAAAAAAAATACGCATGTTATATTTCACGAATACATCATTGTTCGTCAAGCGTGCTTCATTTTCGACGAAACAGAATCGCGTAAAGTCAGCATAAATTTTTAATTGCAGAGAATATAAAATATTTCTACCGTCGTTTAATTCATTCTCCGATAATTTATACGAAATTCGTAATTCAACGTTGCCTTGTTTCAGTAATTCGTAAAATTCTAACAAACTGCACGAATATTGTATTATTCACGTTTAACGTTGCCGAGTGGAAAACGAAATTTAAAACGAAGCCGCGTCCTTTAAATCCTCGCTTAAACACGCGAGACCAGGGAAACTGTTCCCTTAGCCTTGTCACGTGCAGAAAGCTCGTTCGAGCGCAAGATTTAATTAGATGTTACGCTGCTCTTGATTAACGCGGTGTAACTAACATGTTAATGCGAAATGCGTCCCAAACGGGCTCGCGTTGATCGATCATCGCCTCGTAGCGCTTAAGGAACTTCGGTTCCTTTAAAATGTAAACGAACCAACGTATATTAAGCGACGTGTTTATTAGATCATTTTATCTCCGTAAAGCGTACTCGAAATTACGATTAAGACGAATAACTCATCGCAACTGCAAGATTTTATCCCTACTAACATTTTATTCATGTATTTAGTTATTCATGATAAACGGATACATCCCATTCGTGTGCAATGTGTGATTTGTTATGTGCGGAAACATTATGGAAGAAGTAACCGTAATTTTACAAATTTCTTCGGATTACGTTAGGGAATATTCTAAAAGAGTTGTTAGGATATTAGCACATTTATGTACTATGAATGATGACATCAATTATGGAAATAAGAAAAAAGGAAAAAAGTGGAAATCAGCAACAGTACGAGTAGAAAATTGGATGATAACGAAAATAGTGTAAACATAAAAGCTTGTACAAGTAGTACAGAATAAATATATGTTTATTATTAAACAAAAGGATTTTTTAATTTCACAAGAACCATAAAAATTGTGTGGTTCCCAACAAAATTTTAAAGCTCAGCAAAATAGTTGAATCTATTCTGTTGAAGTTGAAAGGAGCACCTGGAAATTCTGTGAAAGCACGTATCGGTAGCGTTTTTTCCAAAAAAAAAGGATTCTGTGAAATCTAACCCGAGCTTTTCGACACACTCGGCCAACAGTATCGTTGCCGGTGAATTTTTAACGATGTTTCACGCGTTTACAGAACGCCAGCCACACGTCCACCTTTCCTCGTGCACCTAGCAGTGACGTGTCTGAAGTGGAAAAAACAGAAGTCGCATATTTTAAGCGTCTATCGTCCGAAAAGTTGAAGCGCCCGCAGCCTTTTCGAGGGCTCCGCCCGCTTTACAATGCAAATGCTCGCGCGAAACTGCTTAAAAACTTGCACGGCAGCTGTTACACGCGCTAATGCTTGTAACATGTTCAAGATCCCGCGCTGCTTTGCAATTCTAACCGAAGTTATTAGCGGGAAACGGTTCGTTCTTACGTCATGTAGGAAATTATTTTATTGGCCGATGGGCTTCACATAAATTACGAGCTAATGCAACGACTTCTAATAATGAACTCTGAACTATATGTTAGCGACACCGCATTTTGGGTGGTCACTGAAAAAGAGCCTAGACCGTAATTTAGGCGAGTGACCGATTTATGACTGGGTATCTGGTGTGCCTGGCGAGAGAACTTGTTGGAAAGTATGAATGCAACCCCAAGGCACCCCTTGACGGCGGACGTCTCGAAGACGTGCAGCCATCAGGCGCCAAGGGTGGTATTGTTTATATTAGTCGCGGGAAAGCCTAAACATTTGCGAGCAACCCGACGTTGCGTCGCCAAAAAGAAAGGACCTTTGTCCTGTAGGATCTGGCCACGGAGTGGGGAAGGCTATGCAGCCTTCGGGAAAGAGGACTGTGATGAAACACACGGCACTTACCCCAGAACCGTCATCAGGCATAGGCAAACCTTTCTTCGGACCATAAAACTTTTAAATATTTCTAACATATATGATCTCTCTATGAACGAACTACGAATCTCATGAACTAACTGCAAACTATGATTTCTGAATTATAAACGAACTCTCTCTCTCTCATGAAATAAAAACGAACTAACTATAATTATCGCGATGCTTCCTATTTATTTGCCTCGAGCCTGATAGGCGGTTCCTGTCCTTACCAATCAGGACCTTCGAAAAAATGCCCGCCTTCGATATCCCCACGCGTTTTCATCTAGGATATCAGCCGTCCACATTTTCTTCGGGGATCAAGTTTACGGCCGCGTATTCCTACAACGCAGACGTTACTTAAAACGGCACCGGAAGATAAGGCGACCCCGAAAAAATAACACGGCGACACCTCGAAGTCTAATCCGCGGTCGCCTAAAGAAAGCAATGGCAATCGGCATTCGTTATTCTTTGCCTCTCTCCCCTATACAAAGGCTCCATTGATTAGTAAATTGTTTACAATCGTTACATTCTTGTCTGTCGAACAACACGTTCTCACACGGTTCGCGAAAGAAATCGGTAAATTTCAACGATTTCTAACGAATCGTAATTCATTACGCCGAAGGGGAACCGGATACTTTTACGACTTCTGCGTCGCGAACTTCCGCCCTCGTTGAAGGAATTACAATTACGGAAATTTTTTACTGACCCGTCGCGCGAAAATGAAAAGGGCGGAGAAACGCGTTAAGTTGTGAGATATTTATGAAGGGCGAAGGCGCGAGGGGCGGCAAGATTTATTTGACGCGGACAATAAACGAAGTTGTGCTGATTTCGTAACCGGCAATGCCGTGGAAATGTTAGCCTCCAAAATTTTCGAATGACAATGTGTTTCGTAAACGTTATATACGATGAATCCCAAAAATCCTGTTATTTGAATTATATAAAACTATTCGAATAATTTAAATTTCTTTGTTACGCTAAGTTTAATACGTATGTCTTTTGATTACTCTTTTTTTCCTTTTCATTTGCATACCTTTTTTGTAAAGGGCTTTGATCAGTGTATAAATAAATAAAAAAGTAAAATAATAATAATAAATTTTGTCTGAAAATATATCAAATATATTCATTCTTATAATTGGTTTTATGTAAATTTCAGACATCAAATTGCACCTTCTTGCACATTTATGCACAGTTACTTTTTGCATTCGATTGCTGAAACTATCCCAAAAGCGCGAACTACGCGAGAGTTAAATTACGAAGGCAGAAACCTATTTATTGTTTTTCTAAAATATAGGCTGTATTCTTTCTATCACTATTACATTCTTCCCGAAATAATCGAATTTTTTCCACTAAATCGAACATCGTGCTGCTTGAACCCACATTAATTGAGACCCACCTTCTATACTTCAAAGCAAACGGGGATACCGCAATCGATAGGAAATGAAATTACAGCGGTGGGTACTTTTAATAAGAACTTCGATTTAATTTGCATCAAACGGCAGTAAATAACTAGGAACGGAAGCAATCCTCATGTGTCGCCCAATAATGGAATAATTTAACCAGAAGGTGTTTGCAATTCTGTGGGACGCGCGGGTACACCCTCCACCTTTCGCAATAAAATGTTTGCCACGATGCGATTGTTGCGATAAATAATTCAAATTCTACAATAGAAATAAGAAATGTGCATACTGAGATATCCCCAATGAATGTTTCATGATTCGGGGACAGCGAAAGCATAAATAAAGGTATAAATCATGTGTCGTTTTACCTAATTTTTGGTCTCACTCAATACAATATTACATCAAGTGACATTATTTCAAAGTCACTCAATATTTCAATAATAATACCCACAATCACACTCAACGCTGTATCAACTCATAGCAATCTTAAAATTATTATTCCAATATACTCATACCGTTTTGTATCGCACAACGCATCATTCGAACTTCTCAATTAAAATCATCAAAGGGAGTTATGCAAATCAAACAAAGAACCCGAACTCGCCTAAGAAACTAGCAAATAAACGCTTTAATTAATTCACTCGTAGAATTTGTGGACACCGAAAAGTGGTTGCTTGGCATTAAATCAGCAAGAATTGGAAAGGTTGTTCCCGGATCGTAAACTCATCCATTTGCAAGCTCCACTTTCGTCGTTCCTTTCACCAATATCTACTTCCATTAGATACACTCTGACCGTGGTGCATTCGAATATTTCCCGATATTCCCGCAGCATCTTCCGCGGCCTCTCGTGCAGTAATATCGTTCGCCGTGGAATGCTCTCAATAAGGAAGCAGGGAACTGGGCAAAGGAAGCCAACGTTCGCGCCGGTCAAAATGTAAACGCCGCCCGCTTTTATTAAGGCGAGCCGCGGTTGTTACGGCGCCCATTAACTTTAAAGCGATCCCTTACGAGTTTCCACGTTTTCAAAATACGTGGCCGGAAAGCGGAAGCAACCCGCCGCCTCGTGTTCCTCTATTCGAGTCATGCGACGATCCGTGGATCTCGTTGGACACCCTCGAAACGTTCGTGATGAATTTGCTACGGCCGGTCGTTACTCATGCGCCTCAATCGAACGGAGTTATTACTACGTTCCCTGCCGGACATTTTTTTTAAAGACTTTCCGTTCAGACCAGGGTGGGTCGTATATGACCCACGTTCTTTTTATGGTTAACACAAGCATGTTTTTTGTGGTATAATACACAATATTTCAGTAATTTAAAACCATAAATTTAAAAGAAAGGCATATATCTCTTTATAAATTTAAACCAGAAAAGCAATCATTTTTGGTTTATTTGACAAAATATTGTTAAAAATATACCTTTTTTTAAAGGCTGTTTTCCGGCGTGGGAGGAAATTTTAGCATGGGAACGTGTTAATTATCCACCTTATCGATTTTAGCACGTTACGATGGACCGTGACGAGAGAATCCGACGACAGTTCCCTTGGCTGGGATTTGTGTTCTTTATTAGTAACGGGGATCTCGTACATGGTGTTGGATATTGTAGAACGTATATTATCATGATTATAACTATTATTGTTGTTATCCTAGCGAATTCTGAGAGGATATTCCTGTACGGAGGATTTTTATGTGTGTTTGCAAGTTATATTTGTAAATTCTGTATGAAAGTGAGTGATAAAGGTTTAGAATGAAATAGTGTCAATGGGTGCGAGAGAAACGTGAGTGGAGAGGGAGGGAGTTTCTGAGAGAGCGAAGATAGCGTTAATTGCAATATACTTTAGTATAGAATAAATATTTACTTTATTATTTTTCATCCTTTACGTAATCTATCCACGACCTACAATTTCTACGATATCGTTTATATATCAATTACTAATATTCTTAATACAGATTAATTACGGCAAACTGTAATTTTACAGCAATCTAAAAATAGTAATTTTTTAAGTTATAATATTGATCTAAAAATAATATATTTTTTAATAAGTAGATACTCTCGTTAAGAGGTATTAGTATGTATTGTAAATAATTTATTCCATTCTCAGCAATGAATAATTGTTTACAAAAATAGGTTGTGAATTTCTGCCACTGCATTTTACAACAGTTTCCTCTTCCCTCTCATTTTATTCGGCGAAGCTTGTTTAGAGGTTCAAGGATTGGTAAATACGTTCCAGCGCAGAATGGAATTTTAAGCAACAAAGTTTAAACGAGTGTATATCGTTCTCTGGAGTGTAGCTTTTGGGGCGAACAATTTTTAATTTACAGCTGAATTTTCCTTGGGCGATATTCAATTAAATTTTCCACCAACTTCCATACCAGACGAACGGGCCGCACCGAGCAAACTGAATCGATAAACCCAGCCCTACGTCCGGAAAATTAATAACGGCCAGTTGACGGGGCTAATGTAGCCGCGTATGGGAACGTGTGTCGTTTCGATCAAAAACTTTCCTCCAGGAAATAAAGCTGCCTGAAAAATCGGCCTTTCAGGCGCCGGGCAACTGCAACTTCGTCGTTCCACTTTTCATTCAACACTTTTGCAATTCATCGGCAGCGGAATCGATCGAAGAGACACGGTGCTGTGATTGAAAAAAAATTCGTCGGGCATAAAATCTTCCCTTTAACGCCAACTTTCGCAAAACCAAGCAATTTATCCTCGTGAAATTTCCAACAGCTCTAATTAATCGGCGATCGTTAAACGGCGACTATTCATGTTCCCGACGAGACGAAAAATGCACTTGAACGGACCTTTGAAGCGCAAAGGGTTCGTGAGTGAGGTGGAAGGAAAAGGTGAAGGTTAAAAATCGGTTGGCGTCAGCAGCGGTCTTGTAAAAGGGTTCCAGTTTTCACGTTGGAAGTTGTTCGAGAACCAAACACTGCTATTAGTGAAACGAGAGTGCATACATCAGTTATCAAAGTGAATTTAAGCGGTTTTTCAACAGCGAAACTAAGTGGATACGCATTGTGTATTGATGGTAAGCGCGGTGTAAGTAGAAACGGACAGTGACTGGTCAGACACGTTAGAAAACAGGAGAGAATGGATTCTATTACGATACTATTGTTAATATATCCTATACGGTGAACGAAAAATCGTCTGTTAATTTATTTTTCACATGTGCAACGACCCGCAGATACCATAAATTATTTATTACAATTATCATTATTCTACATTATCGATTAAAAAGTTGCAACCCCCCTCTCTCGATTCATAAATATAACTTCTATCGTCGTTGATATAAACGTTAAAGAAAAATCACCAATAATTCGTTACGTTGAGAGCACAGCACAGAAGAAAATAATTGGTCGAAAACTGTTAATTTGCAATTTGCAATTCGAGAACCGGGACACGGGGTAAAGAGTTGAACGAGCAATGAAGACATTACGCGCTGGTGACGAGGCTGCATTACGGGCCGCTAATTAATTGCAGTCCTTGAAATCGCAATTAATTCACGCGTCCTGAGGCAAGAAAAATGCACTTGACGGATCTTCGGAACACAAAAGGGGGGTGGCTGGCTGAACAGCGAGAGGCGGAGGCGGTGAAGGAAGGCGAGAAGGGCGGCGTTGTGGAAATTCTTCGTTCGAACACGGGGGGGGGAGGGGAGTGGGAATCCAAGACAAATTGTTCGTGGCTTTTCTTCGAGTGGAGCGGAGAATATTTTTTTAATGTCGCCCCTCCAAACAAGGAGACACGCCAACTCGGAATTGGACGAATCTCGTTCCGGCGAGGGAATCCCGTGAAATATTTTTTTACGATTCGCGTACGGTTTGAAGATTTGAATGTGTAAATTACCGAAGCGCCGGAACCTGGGACGTGGGAATTGTTTAAAATGCATGGAAATCTCCCGTCACCGGTTGACGTTTCGTTTCTCAAGTTGTGCCACCTGGCGGTTCGTTCTGTTTGCAGTCGACCATCGCAGGTGATTCGAGCAGCTCCTGTGGCCCGCTGCCGAGTGAGAATTTACCGTACGTTTTAGAAATTCGGGTTAAAATAACACGTGCATTGCGTTGAGAAACTGTAAATGACACAAAATATATCCAGACGTAGTTTTAGGGTATTTTAAAAAGCAGACGTAATTTTAAGGACACTAAAAGTGTAAACGAGGATCGACTAAGCGAAAGCTGGAACCATTGGAAAGAAAATGTTGGCGACAAATAATCCACCCATGTGTTGGCAATGTTTTGGCGAGTGTGAGGCGAGAAATAATGTAGGAAAAGGAAACGCCAAAGAGTGTTTTTCTTTAGAGAATTACGATCTGAGTTGGACCGAGAGTTGAACAGAATTAAACTGATGATCTAGCTGAGAATTGTATTAAGAATTGCATTTATTGTTGTTAAAATAATCCTATCATACAATTATTAAATATAATAATAATAAAATTACAAATATAATTATAAAAATATAATTTATTTATTGTGTACGATTATTTGAAAAAAGAATAGTTTCTTTCTTCAGATTTCCTACAATCTTGAATAAAGCAAAGACGGTAAAGTGGAGAGATAATTATGAGCGGAAGTGCGTTCCTGCCTTTGAAACGTATCCGAATGTGACTCGATCGAAATGACGAACTTTGGTTTAACGTTAAGCAATTATGCTTCTCTGGAACCGAGAATTAAACGTGTAGTTTTTTATTAAGCTCCTTGTTCCACTTTGCGATGTGAAATTTCTGTTCGTTAAATTTTTATTTTTGAAGCGCTCGGATGTGTGCAATGATTTTGATAAACCAGGGGATTTATTTAAATGACCTAATTCTTTAAACGTTATATTTAATCATGTATTTCATCAAAATCTTGCACCTTCGTTATTCTCTTTGTTAAATAATACAATATTTCACGTTAATTTCAAGTGCTGAAAATGCAAAATTAAATTGAAATCGTACTTAAATTTCTAAAATATTTCATAAATTTTACTAAGGAAGCTTTATAACTAAATTAAATTAAATTCATGAATTTATGTTAATGAGCACGTTATTTCGTCAGTCATTCATAAGTATTTCTCTACCCCTTTCCCATGTTTCCAAAGGAATTTATTCGACGTACCATACCTCCTTATCACTGATACCTTGTTCTATAATAATTCGCAGAAAGACGTGCTAATTATGTTCGTGGAAAACGTTCAGAAACAACTGACACAATTTCTGAACAGTCACACGTGCTCGTCTCTCTTTCACAAAGGGGAGAAACTTCCGAACGAGCAGTTACTTGAAATTTGGCACGCCCGACAGGGGTGGATCTGTTTCTTCCCCTAGAACCAGAGGTTGATGCGTTCCATTTTCGCCAGTGTAGCAAAGAAACGTGAGGAAAATGACATATCAAAAATGGTCGAAGTGATTGGTCGTTTTTTCGAAATCAGGGGAAAACAGAATCGATTGATTTCTCCGATATATGTGTCGAGATAATGGCAGGGTGGAATTAATTAATGTAATAAGACGTTTACATTGGATGTATAAAATGTTTATTGAAAATAGTCACTCGCACATTCGTCCATACTCTTTGATCAACAATAGAACTACGACTTCAACATTTTCTGCTCGCCATTCTCCCCAATATTCTCTCTTAAACATTCATCCTTCCCTTTTACACGCAGTCCCTCTCTCTCATTCATCTAACCCGGTGTTTCCCAACGTGGGGCCCACGCCCCACAGGGGGGCAATTCGAAAATGGACCCTATATATGTTTTGAAATTTTACTTACTGTGTTTTGTTAATAATTTCATAGTGATTTCTTCCTAGAATCTATCATTTATGTTTCTTAAGTGAACAAATCAATTTTTTAATGTTAAAAATTATGTATGTTACATAGGAGGGGGGGCATAAAAACTTTAGGAAGGTTAAGGTGGGGCATGGTACAAAAAAGTTTGGTAAACATTGATCTAACCGTTCTTTCTAACTCCTTCCAGGTCCTCCAACACGCATATATACAAACATACATTCGTCAACGAAAGCAATCACTCTCACGATATGGTCACCGACATATAAATGAATGAAAGAGAGCTGCTTGTAAAAAAAGCTCTTTCGACAGGATGTGTATCACGCAAATCTTGTTATTGAAAAAGTTTTTAGAGACAGCTTAACACGTGTGACATTACGTTACGTTGCGAGAATTGCCTGAGCAGGCGGTTGGGAAATAAAATAAAGGGGCTCGGCTAATGGGAGTGGACGATATTCTTTAATATTTAGGCGAACAAAAGGCTTGCTTTAATGTGGATGAGAAATGGCTGCGAAGGAAATTGCAGTGATTGCGCTTCCACTTCAAGTCAGGCTCCGCGTAGTTCGCCAAGAGAAATATACTTGGCTAGTCCTCCCTTAAAACATTCTTTTTCACTGCCAGGAATCTTTCCCGTGGCTCGGCTCTCGGGCTATCCGGCCAGAAAATCGTGTAATTACCGTTTTTGCGTGACACCAAACGTGGAACAGCATTGAATAAAGAGTTCTGCGGTGAAAAAAGTTAACGCGAGGCGTGGGCGAAATCTGAATTGAATTTTCCTGGTCTGCATGAAATCAGCTCAACTTCGCCTCGCACGTTTAGAATTAAGCGGTTCGCGTAAATTCCGCGGTCGTGAACCGGCGTTACGTTGCTTTCTAATCGATTCACCGTTTAATTATGCAGAAACTCACGGCCTGGCAAGCTTCTGCACCGTTGCAAAATTTTCAAGGTGTCGAGAAACGTGGTAGCGCTATTCGTTGACACAAAATATATATGAATTAATCGATCGACGATCTGCTTTAACACTTAGCCGACCTAATTGGGAGATCTTCCATTTTTTTTTGCAACCAGAGCGCTGCCATTGATTCTATTTACGTTTGTTATTAGTCAGTCTTGAACTAGTGTTGTTCACAGTTCGTCAAATGCGTTTTCTGCTTTTCCAAATTGCAATTCTTGATAAATTCTTAATACGCGATGAATAGTGTTCGGTTAAGCGTGGCACTGTGCGGTTAGCTAAATATTAATAAGCTCCCGATCGGTGAAGCGTTATGTATGCGATAAAATGGTTGCGAGAGACTGCGCGAAGAATGTTTGGAAATATTTAAATCATCGTGCAAGTTAGTTTTAACGATGGCCCTCATTCTCGTACAACGTTGCGTATCGATGTGAACGTAAAATTTATTAGCCAAATTATTCAACACTGTTCAACGTATCATTTAACGATAAGGAATTTCTAACTTTAATACGGTGCCCCACGAATATGATAAATATCATTGGAACCTCGAATTTTAGCTTTAAATTCAGCTTGAACTTTCCTATGTCTGAAGTTAATCCTGGCTGACTACTGTCGGACATTTCTACTTAAAGCCAGTTTAAGTAGTAATCCCAACCCATTTCAACGGTGACCTATAACTTCGAGTATCACCTTTGCCAACCCTTCAACGACGTTTCTTTCAATAAACATTTCATTGCTTACAATTCACGTACTGCCAGTTTAATTATCTCACAAATACTAACAAAACAATTTATCACTCAACATTCTTATGTAATAATTTGTTAAGCTATTTAATCTGAAATTAGTTTCATGAAATTTCTCAGCTCACACAGTCATATAAATAGAATTTCAAAGCCGGAAACAGAATTAACCAGAACTTAAAACAACAGGGTTGAAGTAAATCCAGAAGAACGTTATTATGCGCCGACAATATGGCTTCGCGTTAATTTTCACACTTTTCAACGCGGTTTTAACCGAATTTCCGTCAGATTTCTCTATTTCACATGCTCCCTTAACCAAAACGTCGGTGTTTTACGAATTTTGTACACGAAAACGTTCCGTTTCGGAAATTAACAGTGAAAGTACAGGAGTTCGTGACCACGAATGACGACTTTTGCTCGGAATTTTATGCGAATGGAGCTGTCCTCAGTTTTGCTGCTTCTTGAAGTTCCTCGGCGAACGGGAAACGGTTTTTCTCCCCATAAAATGGGAAGGTACATGAAGACGAATCGTACTTCAGCAAAAAAGAGCCACGGTTCTTCATTGAAGCTTGGAGATCACAGTCTTGGGAATCGCAAGTTCTCGTGATACACAATCGTCTTTTACACAAAAACAACGACTAGAGCGTAACTAAAATTTCCATTTAAATTGTACTCGAGATAAAATTTATTAAAGCTGTGTCTTCTCTGTGATAATGAAAGTGGGTGCTTGAAAAAATGAAAGTAATTAATCGTTCTTTATTCATATTTTCGATCTCAACAGCATTTTAGTGCATACTGTATTGGTTAGGGAAATACTTCAGAAATACTTTTTGTTTGAATGTTGAACGAAAACTTGCATTTCTGTCAAAAAATATTGACAATGGTAGAATAAGACTTGGAAGGAATGTCGATGGACGATTAAAGAGAGGAAAGTCGAGGAATAAAACAATACTGATTGAGTTAAAGTGAAAAACAATAAATAGAATCGACTATTTGACTATGAACAAGTATACTCAGTGACGGAACTAAAAACAACCCAAAAGTGGCTACCGTTTTGAGCATTAAGATTGACCTTTCCTAAATAAGACAGCTCTTTACACGAAGCTTCCAAGTTTCCTCGAATCTAAGAAATCCAACCTCTCCCCTTCTAACCTATCAAAGTTGCAACAATTTCCCGACGTCGAGCTCTCAAACTCCCAACATTCTAATCTTTAGGGCTTCGAATTCGCGAAGCCGTTCTGCTTCAAAACTTCGATACGTAACTACGAGCTTCCGCCGCTTCTCGACCGTTCGACGCCTTCGACCACATTTCTTGCCATTCATCAGCTCGAACGCTTTAATTCGGAAAATCAATATTGCCTGACGTGTATAGCAGACGCAACGTGTTTGCCACGAGGAAACGAAGCACCGTGAGGCAGATCGAAGAGCAGAGAAAGAGCGGCGGCCGTATCCGTGAAGAACGGATGGCATTTGCTTGAAAAATTCCAACGATACAAATGCCTGCTCCAGCAATTTCATCTCACTGCCTGAATTTCACACATTCTCCACTGAAATTGCCATTCCTCTTCCGATTGGCGCCAATTTTAAGCTCGTTTGCGCTGAAACCGTGCGCGCAAACCGTCGTCGATTCTTCTCCGTTGAAACGCTTTCTCCACTTCAAAGGCGCGAAAACCGAAGGAAACGATCTGCTCGAGGGGTTGGGGGGGGGGGGGAGCATATGTTCACTGGTTACGTGATTCTTCGACAAATCGAGACGGAGGAAATAAAAAAACGGAGACGAGGTGCTCTCGAGTACATCGTTCTTGCGAGTCGATATTTGCATGATGTCGCCCGGCGCGCCTTTTCAGCGTCGCCCTTCGATTTTCTGTGGATCGCATCCACTTCCGGGGGAACTTGTGCAAGGTACACATGCACGCACACCGTTCCAGCGGAGGGTTTCGTTTGTTAGCCTGGATACAGCCCCGTAAAACTTTTCTTCTGTGTCGCGTGCCACCTCGGCTCTCGCTGTTCATCTGAAATTCTAATTTCGACGCTACTGAAAATTTCCCTCGCCGTCGAGCTTTGTGAATATTTCGCTCGCTTTTTTCATGGTTCCGCGCAATCATGGTGCTCCTTGGAAAGCTTGAGCTTCTTCTTAAAATTGAATTGTCCTCGGATTGAATATCATTTGGGTTCTTTGATTAGTGGAGGATTATATAGAACCGGTTTTATAATAACATATTTATAATATATTTACACTTTGAATTTGTTTAATAATGTTATCTGTATTAGTATGTGAATAAATTTTTGTTCAATTTCTCTTTGTGAATCTTGATTTATTCTTTCCCTTTTTCTAAATTTTCTTTTTGACACCGTTTTGTTGTATTTGTTTCTATCATAGTTTCTCTTCTACTGAATTGAATACGTTTTGTCGTCTATTTCCGGTATAAATTCGGCCAATGATCTGGCACTGTCACGTTCGATCTCCAATACCAATTTTTGAGCGTCGCATAAAAACCGTGTCACGTACGATACGTTAGAAAGAACCTTTCGTATATCTTATCACTGTGTCTGGAGTTTTATCTTTGTTTTATGGTGTTGGCGCTGCACTAGTGAAGCTTTCCTGGTAAAATATTCGACGTGCCTTTTATGATCTGCCACGAAAGAAGCAGGAAACTTTTGAATTATATTTAATATGCATTTCTAAGTTATTAATGCATATTTACAATATTTTTAGTATCATTAAACATTTAATAATATCCTCAATCTTTTCTTTTGGCAAAAATGTTGAATGTTTGAAAGAAACGTTATTTCTAAATCTCCAATAAACAGAAAAAAAAGCGTAAAACAATATAAAGAATTCGTTGGGAAATTCTGTTATCAAGTGATTAGAAAAATAACAATGTATGCAAATCGTATTAAACGTGTTAATTCAGCAAATGTATACACACTTTTTAGTCAATGTATGCACCTGAATCCGCTGTATACATCAAAGTAATATGCAAATCCGTTCCACTTCGGTGCTTCTGCGCTCTTCATTTCAAGGGAATCCAAATTTTTATACAATGCAGATGAAGCTACGCCCTTTTTCGTTGTAGACCCTTGAACTTGCTTTAAATTCTGCATCGTCGACTAAACGATAATAAATCTTCATACCCGGTGCAGGGATCCAATTGTTGAAACGAATCGTACACAAAATTACAGCAGCAATTGAACGGCTGCATTAAACGCGTACCATCAAAGCTATCACATCGAACGATGAAATATTCAAGCTGATAGAAATATACGGGTTGGTTGGCTCGTTAAAACAACCAATAACCGATAACCTGGTTGCGATATTAAAATTAACCCCGGAAATGTCGACGAAATTTACGAGATATCGATGAAATTCGGATAACCCTGATCATTGAGAAGAATTGGAAATAGGAATTATACGAATCGTAATATTAAGAGGTGTACAAGAACCTAAAAATGTCGGGAATCCGAGGTTTAGATTGGATTAGGTTCTGGTTAGGTTCGTATTAGGGTTAGATTTTGATTAGGTTTGGATTAGGGTGAGATTTTAGCGCGCAAAAATCCCGCATAACCTTACCATCCCCCCCAGAGTGATGGGGTATCTTTGGAAGATTTCCTCCACGCGAAAAAAAAAGGTTTGGGTTAGGGTTAGATCTGTATTAGGTTCGGATTAAATTTAGGTTAGGTTCGGATGAAATTCGGGTTAGGGTTCCGAAAATTCCGAAAATTGAGACTTTTTTACTTTGAATTTTGTCTGAGCATATATCGACTTCAACCACTTATGTTTTATTTTATCATATTTCTTGTTATTCTGTAGATTCTTTTAGTTTTGTGCCTGTTGTGTATCAAGGGGTTTATATCCCCTAAATGAATAAATGATTTAAAATACCTTTCAGGTATTACTAGAAACCAAAGAAACTATTTGGAATAAGAAAAAGTTTGTGTTATAATTAGAAAATAAATGTACTATTCATCAATAATGTATGCAATCAAAAAATTGTCGGAATTTCATTAGGCATTGCGGATCAATAATCATTTTCTGCAAAATTTTCAAACGTCCAATCCCGTATTTCTGTATAGGACGTTCACGTTCCTTTGTCTCGAGCCGCAGAATTTTTAACTCAGCCGCTGGTATTATCAGCCGCCCGGCAAACATTGCTGCTATCTCGATTATTTACAATGCTTTAGCAGAAGCACAATTGCGGCGGCTCGTGATAAAGGTTAATGCATATTTCTGTATGCGACCGCGGCAAATAATTAATAGAGCGTGGTTACGCTGCGAGTTAATTAAAATTTACAGACGCCAACTGTTACGACACCTCCTCCATTCATTTGTTCGTTCTTGTTTTTTCCCCATTCATTTTTTTCAGGTAACGCTTTCCGTTTCACATCTATCCCCGAGGATGAAGTTGAAACGAAACCATAAGCTAACGATACTGAAACCAGCATTCTGCTGGTTGCGTTTCTTGCCTTTTCAACTGAATTGTGTACAACCTCGAAGCGGTCGGTTGCAAATTACGCGCGGGTTATCCAATTACTAAACACGGAACAAGAAGGGTTGTTAAATACGCTATACGCAACCGTGAGTGTGTAATTTAATCCGTGTTATGACACGGAGAATGGAACAATGAGAAACTGGAACTAAGAGCTCGAACCATTGTTACGGAAACCATAGTGAATTTACGGGGTAACCCGTATGGCTAATTTCGAATACACTGTATTTGTATTCTTCCGTTTACTTGTCGAATGATTTATTACTGTGGAAGTATGTGAAACTTTAGTGTAGTATGAAATTTCACATCATTTCACTTGTTCCGTTTTAGTATGAGATGTATGGAATTAATATTATTCATGACATTGGATTTTTGTATATTCGTTTCTTTTTAAATAATTAATTGCTTAAAACATATCACCGAGTACAAAATTATGAGTTTTAAATGTTCCTTGACTTTCATTCTTATTCCTGTTACTTCCATTTCAATTGTCCTTTCCCTCCCGTTCATAAATTACTGTCCCACTCTCGAAAAAGGGGTATTCAGAAACAAAGGTGATATTTCAAGCGGTGGACGCGAATAAATCAAGTCTGAAACGTTTAAAGAAGCTCTCCAAAGGGACAGCATTTTTTTTGTTCCAGCAGGAAAAAGTGTTACACCAATTAATTTCAATGATTAACGAACTTCTCCTGTTGTTCGATGATACTTTCCCTATTGATCGACCTTAGACGTCTCTATTTAATCCCTTGCCGTACTATTTTCTGTCTCCCAAAGTTATTCTAACAACCAAGATTCAACAGGAATGGTTAGATAAATATTTAAACAGAGAAAATACAAACTTCTATTAAAAACAGGTATCTGAGGCATTCACTGATAAAAAATATGCTTTGGCGGAGAGGTATCCGTATCGATAAAGCCTGTGTTTCCACGAGTTATTTTAATAGCCAATAATTAACAGAAACGATTAGATAATATTCAAATAGAGGAAGTACAAATTTCTATTAAAAACAGGCATCTGAGGTATTCAGTGATAAAAATATACTTTGTCGGAGAGGTGTCCGTATCAAAACAGGTATCTGAGGCATTCACTGATAAAAAATATGCTTTGGCGGAGAGGTATCCGTATCGATAAAGCCTGTGTTTCCACGAGTTATTTTAATAGCCAATAATTAACAGAAACGATTAGATAATATTCAAATAGAGGAAGTACAAATTTCTATTAAAAACAGGCATCTGAGGTATTCAGTGATAAAAATATACTTTGTCGGAGAGGTGTCCGTATCAATAAAGCCTGTGTTTCCACGTATTATTCTAATAGCCAATAATTAACCGAAACGATTAGATAAATATTCTAATAGAGAAAGTTTGTATTAAAAACAAACTTCTACGGTATTCAATAATAAAAATATGCTTTGTCGGAGAGGTGTTCAACTATATATTAAAAACAAGTTTCTGCAGTATTCAGTGATAAAAATATATACTTTGGAGAAGAGGTGTCCGTATCAATAAAGTCTGTGTTTCCACGTTTCGAATGTTTTTCACAAATAATTAGAATAATCCGCGATCCTTTGTGCATGTTTTCGTAATTAAAATCATGAGAGAATGTCGATAAAAATCTGCTTAACGAGTGGCTTGCGTCACAGCTTGGCTCGCGTTGGAAACTGATACACGCGTGTACGCGATTATGAACGGAAGGAGGGATCTAATTATCGCGGAGCTCCGCGAGAGCTGTGATTAAAATTAATTGTTTAACCACTGTCGCGGATTCAATTAAAACGCGGTCGCGGCGCGGAAAGCCGCAAAACAAGAATCTTCCACGGGAACCTGTCGCATTTTTACGGTTAACGGGACAGGATCGCGTTAACGCGCGAATCAGCCTTGCCTCGGTCGTTTAGATTTCATTCAGATAACGCTGAAGATTATTCAGCTGCGAGCGAAAAAAAAAAGCATCGAATCATAACGGACGCTTTGCCGTTCGTTATCTGGTGTTTAATGACGACAAACGCGTGTCGGCTAATACCAGGAAATCAATTTTAATCGTTAAAGCCGCGATTAATCGGACTCGATTCTCTTGCGTGAAACTAACGATTAGCCACGGATACTGCACCCTTGAGATCGAAATTTTCCATTAACGATACCTGTTACGTCGACTAAGGCTCTTTTCGAGAATCACGCCGAGTAAATGATTATCATTTCGTTGAGATACGATGAATAGTTAATTGAGGGATTAATTGCGAAAATTGATGCAGCTGTAACTCACTTTCGATACTGTGCACAGTTTTGTACACCTAATCCTACATTTACAATAACCTGTAATTCAACGATTTTAAAGTTTTTTAATATTTTAAACTTCTTTACGAAGTAAAAATAAAAATTATTTTCAAAATGCAGAAATTCACGTATTTTAAGGTTGTAAAATTCTAAAGTTTTAAAGAAGATTCATCCTATTATGGTATTTGTAATAAATGACTATTGGAATGTTTTCCTCTGATTTCGATTACGTGTCTGTATCTATTAGTTAACCGATGCATAAAGATTTGAATTCAAAAACCAATCAAAAAATTAAAAACTTAAAGATACTATAATAGCACTAATTTGTAAACGATGAAAATTTTTCCACAAACCTAATATATTGCAAAATAAACATCGAATAGCAGTTAGAATACATATCATTTTCCTAGCAACCCTTTCCAAATGTATAATTCCACTGCTTTTTTTTAACATATTCACGACTGGCAGATTTTTTACGTTTCTATCACTGAGTACCGGAGAAAACAATGAAATTCTGAAGTCGATTGCCGCAAATTTGTATCTTCATGGCGAAGATAAAAATTATAAAATATATTTGGAAATATCAATGTTGTAAACATGAGTTTTCAGCATTCGACTGTAAATAATACAACGTGAATTCAATCAAGTGACAACCAGGAACAGAATTTGAAATGACGCGAATTCACGTCAATGTGTTAATATAGAAGCCGTACAAACTACTTTCCACGAAATGATTCCCGAATTTAACGTTTAACGCACTCGAAGTAGCAGTTCGAATAGTCTGTGATTCAAGTTACAAGTACCTCTTTAACTCTTTGTGGGATTAAAAATGTCCCACCTTTTTAATACTTGGTAATGCATGGTGGGACATTTTCAGACCCGCCTCGAAATATTTGAATAGCTGCATGTGCATAGGTTTACATTTAGTCTTACTCGCGTAATGAAGTTGGTAATACCATAAAAAAATGTTATAAACATGTTCGCTTGTGTTGGCAAGTTTCAACATGTGCGTACTTTGTTAATAAAAATATACCTATTTTGTTTAACATTAGAACTACCAAACCAGTCAAAATGACTGGTTGGTGATTACTCATAGCAACCTTATAAATTCACTGTGGTAAAGCTTCCAAAATTTACTATGATTTTCTGCAGAAGGTATAAATGAAGATTTGTTTTCTATATATTCAATATTTTTTCATGTAATTTTCAATTTGATCTCTTCCTTTGCAAATAAGTACACTTTAATTGTCGGTAGTTCTGGTGTTAATTTGAAACGCAACAAAATTTCTGTGCAACATGGGTGGTCTATTTATTCTTTGAAATCATGTGCCTCAAAGAGTTAAAAGCGGCTCCGATTCATAGAAGAAGCTACGACAGAGAGAGAGAAAGAGAACAGCCCCGTTTCCCGCCCTCCAAACTCGGTTCAGAGGATGGTCGAGAGATCGCGAATCGATGAAAAATGTGTAACAGTTGAGCTCGCGCCTCTGGAATACAAATAGCCGTGTACTCGATTCGATAAGGATCGAAATCCCTACTCGAATAGCTGCACCTCGCGTGCTGTTTCCCGTCCGATGAAAAGACGCTGAAGGGTGGGGCGGAACAGGATGTGGGTCTGACCACGAGAGACGGTTTCCTGTTCGATCAGTGTCGTTTCATTCGCTGCGCTCTTGTCAGCGACCAGTGTATCGATCTTGGCTGTCAAAAAGAGGGAGAGAGTCTTTTTGGTCCTGCGAGCATCGAAAGGAAGGACAGCCGTCGATTTAAGCGGCGAAGGTGAGATTTATATTAAAATAGAAATTCTTAACTGGGAATCGATAAGGTGGTCGTTTCTTCGCGTATATTGTAAGATGGAGTTTATTGAATAGCATAGAATTGGTTAATTTTTTTAAGGCACTTAAGGCATTTACGTATGTGTATATCCGTTTTTGTTTAACACTAAATTTACAGACTTGCACATTTATTTCTAATATACATATATTGTGGAATAAGGTATACGTTAAACAGAATTTCAAATTAATGCAGAACTGAGAGGGAAATAGATTTGGGTACATCAATAAAAATTAGAAAAAATTACTAGGAATAATAGTAATCGTTTATGCAAATTTTGCTTATGACACTAAATTTACAGACATCTCTTGCACATCTATTTCCAATATGCATACACTATGGAATAAGGTATATGTTAAACAGAATTTGAAATTGCAGAATTGAGATTTAGGTATATCTGTAAAAAGGTCCATGAAAAATAGTTAGCAAAAATTACTAGGAATAATAGTAATTGTTTATGCAAATTTTGATCGTGAAGTTTGAAACCCATTAAATTGACGGGCTCTGTAAACCTAGTGTTAATTTAAGTATAGTTAGAAAGAATAAGGCGAAAATTATTGGTGAATGAAATTTGCTAAGAGGTTTTCCAAAGAAATGAAATATTCCACAGTAGCAGACAAAAGTTTCAGACGGTAGGACAATGTAAATTTATGGTTTGCAAATATTGTTTACAGATTCATTCTTATTGTTATTACGGTAGAACATTACTTATTGATTAGCATAAAATACAAATTTTGTTTATCCTGCTATTTTATGTAAATTAATTAATTTGTTCTCGCTGACTCCTCAGTCTTAAACTTTTTTCCACTGAATCTAATTCAATTTTCAGAGGGATAACAGTAACGTTAGATTGATAGAATTTTGGAATGCAGTTTAATTCCGTAGTATTCGTTCCATGAATATTCATTAAAACTTATTCTCGTGAATAAAATTGTGCCAATTATACTTTGGTCGATAACAACGTGGAATTTATTCTGATGGCATAAAATTCAAGTAACACGACGTCACAGTTCTGTGACGAAACATAGTGACGACAAAGGGTTAAGAACGTGACGAAACGATAATTGCGTGCCCAGCATAATTTCCCGCACGAAAATTACCGAATTACGATGCGAAAATTCAATCTGTCGGGCGAATGAATTCCTCGTTGCATGCTGGTCATTCAAAACGCAATATTTTCGATGATCCGTCGCGAAACGGCTGGTATTATTCTGGGCCTGGCAATTTCGCCCAATTCCATTCGATGCTTGAAAAATACGTACGAGACCGGGAATGATCAATATCGTACGGATTGTGATTTCTCATGAATGAAACGCGATTCGTTTCGAGGCGCAATCAAAAGAACATAGATATTAACGTGGAATATGCAACGCGAACTGTTGCGAATTTCTTCCTCCCCTGAATTCGACTCGATGAATTTTGAGACGCGATCACTCCTCAAAATGTGCACAAAATACAGTATTGAATATAGAGCAGTCAAAATGATCAATTGGTGATTATTCAGAGCAGCCATATAAATTCAATGTGGTAAAGCTTTCAAAATTTGATTTTCTGCAGAAAGTATAAATAAAGATTTGTTTTCTATGTATCCAATATCTTTTCATGTAATTTTCAATTTGATTTCTGCCATGCAAATAAGTACACTTTAATATTAGAATTACCAGAGTGGTCAAAATGGCAAATTGGTGATTATTCATAGAAGCCATATAAATTCACTGTGGTAAAGTTTCAAAAATCTGATTTTCTGCAGGAAGAATAAATAAAGATTTGTTTTCTATGTATCCAATATCTTTTCATGTAATTTTCAATTTGATTTCTGCCATGCAAATAAGTACACTTTAACATTAGAAGTACCAGAGCGGTTAAAATGGCCAATTGGTGATTATTCATAGCAGCCATATAAATTCACTGTGGTAAAGTTTCCAAAATTTGATTTTCTGCAGAAAGTATAAATAAAGATTTGTTTTCTATGTATTCAATATCTTTTCGTGTAATTTTCAATTTGATCTCTTCCATGCAAATAAGTACACTATAATTGTCGGTAGTTCTAGTGTTAAAAGTATGAATTTTTTTTCTCTAACGAAACACCGTTTCATTTTTAATCGTATAACCATCTGAAAATTAATCAGCACGAATTTACGTAACCGTGGATTCTCTTCGTTCAAATCAAACCCGGCGCAATTTGCAGCGAATTACCTTACTTACGTTAACAAAATATGCTGTGAAATGAAAATGAGAAATGCAAATTGCCTAGATATGAATCCATTTTAATTTCAGCGCGATCGTTTGGCAATCAACGAATGCAGATTCGCTTGCTAAAAATTTCATCCACCTGTGTACGGTTGCAAATTTTTCGCTTTGTAAATTAAACCCAATTATCTCGCGATCCAACAGCGTGCATTTTTAAGTATCGGGGGCGGAAAGAAATAAAAAAGGGAAGAAGATGCATTTTTAATTGTTCCCGTCGAACGAAAACCGGATAGACGGAATAATTGATAGGTTTCCGACTTCGCGGAACAATCGGTAGGAATTAATGGAACACGATTCGAGTCATTCAGGAGTGCAACGCATAAATTGCCTCACGTTGCCTCGGCCGCTTCTAATTCACCGTTCGTCCACGCGATTAACTGGCTGTTTTACAGCCTTTGTCATCGCCGGTTTCCTCGTTACGCCACGATTACCTATTAATTATCAATCGCGCATCGTTTCGAAATCGTTGAACACGAGTTTCAGCCTCCTGTTTCCCGTTCCTCGGAAGGAAAATTATTGAAAATTCATAAGCGACTGCACAGAATGAATTCGTCGTGACGAAGATACTCGACTCTCGAGGAAATTTCAGCATATTGTTATGCGACTGACGTTTCGGTCACTGTTTGTAATTCTCGAATCGATTCGACTGTCATCCACTCCGTTTGGAAACCGCGAGAAAAAAGGAAGAAGGAACAAGAAATTATACAACGTGGTACAAAAATCTGCTTTGCAAAACAGAACCGGTTGGAAGAAGTTCATCGTTTTTAGGATTGTCGCCGACTGGGCGATACATTTTTTTTATTTCTTGCTATTTTTAGGCGTGTCTGATGATTTTACGTTTCATTTAAGGTAAACATATACAATATTGGAACTCATTAGACTAAATTTTATTCATTTCATGTTTACTTAAGGTAAACGCGTGCGATATTAAGACTAAAGCTCCTTAGACTAAATGCACTTGGTAAAGACCTGAGAGCGGAAAATCTATTTTATATTATTATGCAACCGCTCTCAGTTAGGTGAGAAAAATTGAATAAACAAATTATGCGCAACATCGAATGTATACCGCAAAAATGTTAACCTCTTCAATGTATCTCTAAACTCTTTCAAAATGTCACTATTTAGGCGCAACCACATAATTATTAAATTTTATCCCTCTTATTTTCCTTATTGCTACATACTTCTTACACTTATCCCCTCTTTTTTGTATACCACAGAATTTTAATTCGTTAATAAAGCTCTATTATTATTATTACTAACATGAAACGGTACGTAATATGGAAAACCGGGGGATCGCAATAATTACTTGAGAAACGAATATCAGTCGGTAATCACATTAGACAGTCTCGTTAAATAACGAAATACTTCTGTCAATTATCCGAATGTTTCCATACTCACGAGATATTTCAACCATTCCATTTTTCCACAAGGCCGGTGCAATTTCTGAAAAACTTCTGTTGCATCGTTTCCCGGAATTTTATCTGTAAGGAAATTTCCCTTAAAGCGAATGCGAGTGCACTACGATCAAAGACGATGTGCGTAAAGTTCGTTATCGTTTACTTATTGTTGGGTTTTTAACATTTAATAATAATAATACATTCTATAATTATTCTAACACTATTAATTAACTATTACTAATTCAACACATCTGTTCATATGAAAGGATCAGGGTGAACTGCCGCTGCCGAAACATGTGCGGTACAACATCGCTGTTCTATTGTTTTCTGCATTTCCCCTTCTTTCAATCACACACACACACACTCATACTCAGTGTTCCATCTCTATCACCTATTAACGAGAAACTAATCGAAAAAGGTTGCGTTCAATTATTTTACGCTTAAATAAAAAGATGCGAATCGTGTTACCCGATCGTCTGATCTATTCGCACGAATATCGTCGACTAGCGAGAAGGAATCGGAAAAATGTTGTAGTTAGAACGAGACGGTTGTTTACGCGCGTGTGTACTCGTCGCGTAAATCTTTGTTTACTGTTAATTGAAATCTGGAAAATTCAACGGTTCAGATTAAAACATAAATTCGGTGGATAGGCGGACGAACGCACGCGGTATCCCCCGCGGATTACAATTCCGGGATGTCACCGGATAGAAATATTCCCGGGCTTGAAACGAATCGGAGTGTTAAGTCATTGCACGTAGAAACGACGCGGTGATGAACCAATAAATTAAATCCCGTTCTAATACCTGCGGATTCCTGGGTAATGCTGCCCGGACGACGGCAACAAGTTGCTTCGTTCCGACGGATCCTTTAAATTCTTCAGCGAAGTTGAATGGAAACTATGCATCGCGATACTTTGAATAAATACTGCATTTCGTTGTGTTTACAAGCTTCGAATTTTTACGATAAGCGATAGCTTGGGAAAAGCTAGTCTTCGATCAAAAAAAAAAGCTTCCTAGCAAAAATATTTTGTTCACATTTTTCTACAGGTCTGTTAGCTTTTCTTAATGAGAGAAAAGTAACAGTTATGGCATAAGTTATTTATTTATGGGAAAAATTCCTTTAGAGTACATAGAAGAAAATACAGCTTAATTATAAGAGTTTAAACAACGCAACAATTGAGATTTAAAGCCAGCATGAGTGGAGAAGAAGTCAATGGATTTACGATAAATCTTTATATTCTTTAGAATAGTGTTGAGATAATTGTTAGTACCGTATAGCGTGATATGAGATTCCTCTAACGTAAGAGTACTGTGACAAATAGCTGTGAGAAATGTGATAAACTTAACACTAGAACTACTCGACGATTACAAGTAAACTTATTTGCATGGAATAGATCAAATTAAAAATTACATGCAAAAAATATCAAATACACAGGAAAGAAATTTTTATTTATGCCTTCTGCAGAAAATCATAGTAAATTTTTGAAGCTTGGTAAAGCGAATTTATAACATAAGAGTACTGTGACAAATAGCTGTGAGAGATATGGTAAACTTAACACTAGAATTATCGACGATTACAAGTAAACTTATTTGCATGGAATAGATCAAATTAAAAATTGCATGAAAAAATATCAAATACACAGAAAAGAAATTTTTATTTATGGCTTCTTCAGAAAATCATAGTAAATTTTTGAAGCTTGGTAAAGCGAATTTATAAGATTGCTATGAATAATCATCGATCCGTCATTTTGACTGCTCTGATAGTTCTACTGTTAAAGAACCCCAACGATTGAGAACAATAAACAAGACCATTGTTTATTTAACGATTCAAAGGTAATGTGCTTGCATAGATTCAATGCTTTTTTGAACATTGTTGTTTTTTACAGTAATTTTTGTAGGCCGCTATTTTATTTTCAAACTATACGTCATTTCGTACAACGATTTGAATGTGTAACTGCGTTTAACGCTTCGAAATCTGTTCTCCGGGTATTTAGGTATGTTCCCCGCCTAATTTCCCGCGTTTAGAACGCAACGGCGCTCAAAGTTTCGCATCGATGTCAGAGCGAAACGCGATCAGTATGCAAATGCGCGAAAATGTTGCATGCAAATTGTATCAAAGAAGTTTGCTCGTGGAACGTCACCTTTATTCCGAGGGGACCTCGCTAAAACGGAGTCGTAATCGAATCGCGGGGCCAAGTTTCCAATAAACGGCGAATACCTCCTCTGTTTCCGGGCGATCTGGTTATGCTAATTTAGACGTATCCACGTTACCGAGAAATATTAAGTGTACTCGCGAAGCAACCGCTATTTTTACGCCGGAAATCTTTGCAACAATATCGAATGAAAATGTTTCACGTTCTTTACAACCTGTTGCTATTCCTTGGAGAAATGAAATTCATTTCTTTATTCAGACGCGTAAACGTTCGCGACCTGTTTTTGGATTTTTACTGGATTTTGGAATTTTTGTTGAGAAACTCAAACGTGTAAATGTCAACAGATAGAGAATGGAGTGAATTAAATAACACACTGATCAACGCCTATCTGTTTTGCGACCTGTTTTTGGATTTTTACTGGATTTTTGAATTTTTGTTGAGAAACTCAAACGTGTAAATGTCAACGGATATAGAATGGAGTGAATTCAACAGCACACTCATTAACGTCTATCTCTATTGTGACTTGTCTTTGGATTTTTATTGGATTTTGAAATGTTTCTTAGGTAATTGAATCACGTAAAGGTCAACGGATACAGAATGGAGTGAATTCAACAGCACACTCATTAACGTCTATCTCTATTGTGACTTGTCTTTGGATTTTTATTGGATTTTGAAATGTTTCTTAGGTAATTGAATCACGTAAAGGTCAACGGATACAGAATGGAGTGAATTCAACAGCACACTCATTAACGTCTATCTCTATTGTGACTTGTCTTTGGATTTTTACTGGATTTTGAAATGTCTCTTAGGTAATTGAAACATGTAAATGTCAACAGATATAGAATGGAGTGAATTAAATAACACACTAATCAACGCCTATCTGTTTTGCGACCTGTTTTTGGATTTTTACTGGATTTTGGAATTTTTGTTGAGAAACTCAAACGTGTAAATGTCAACAGATAGAGAATGGAGTGAATTAAATAACACACTGATCAACGCCTATCTGTTTTGCGACCTGTTTTTGGATTTTTACTGGATTTTTGAATTTTTGTTGAGAAACTCAAACGTGTAAATGTCAACGGATATAGAATGGAGTGAATTCAACAGCACACTCATTAACGTCTATCTCTATTGTGACTTGTCTTTGGATTTTTATTGGATTTTGAAATGTTTCTTAGGTAATTGAATCACGTAAAGGTCAACGGATACAGAATGGAGTGAATTCAACAGCACACTCATTAACGTCTATCTCTATTGTGACTTGTCTTTGGATTTTTATTGGATTTTGAAATGTTTCTTAGGTAATTGAATCACGTAAAGGTCAACGGATACAGAATGGAGTGAATTCAACAGCACACTCATTAACGTCTATCTCTATTGTGACTTGTCTTTGGATTTTTACTGGATTTTGAAATGTCTCTTAGGTAATTGAAACATGTAAATGTCAACAGATATAGAATGGAGTGAATTAAATAACACACTAATCAACGCCTATCTGTTTTGCGACCTGTTTTTGGATTTTTACTGGATTCTGAAATGTTTGTTAGGTAATTGAATCACGTAAATGTCAACGGATAGAGAATGGAGTGAATTCAATAGCACACTCATTAACGCCTATCTGTATTGTGACTTGTCTTTGGATTTTTACTGAATTTTGAAATGTTTCTTAGGTAATTGAATCACGTAAAGGTCAACGGATATAGAATGGAGTGAATTCAATAGCACACTCATTAACGCCTATGTGTATCGATTCTTAGGTATCGCGTTATGCTATCAAACAGGTTTCGTCAGTAATTGCAAACTTGATTCTCAAGGTCTTCGTATTTTTTCATATTAACTTTTTCCCTCTCCCTTCGCAACTGTACGATTTTGTATGTGCACTTAATCCGAGATTTCCATCAATTTGTCATAATTCTACAACGAACGTGTTTTACGATCACCACATTTGCATGCATTTAGTAGACTTCCTATTTCAATTACCGGTGCTCGGTTTTTCCTTCTCTTTAAACAGAACAGTAGCTTCGACGTCGTTCGTTAATCAAAAATAATTAGACAGATTCATTTAGATGAAGCGATTTAGCAATGTCAACGTTTTCGTCGCTGTGGTACAGTAATAGGACCGTTTCTTGCGGATCCTTCGAGTTAATATTAGTGTTGGAAATTGGAATTGAATTATTACGACATCTTTAAAACTATTATCATTCTATTGAGCATTCAGTCTTCTTTTACTTTCCCTCGTCTTACCCATTTTCCAATGCACTCTCAAAATTCATCAATCCTCCGCCATTATCCTTTCTTTCTATAGCACTTTACTACTCTTACCATACTCGTTAGTGTACGATCGTCAGTGTAGGAAACTAAAACTATACTTTTGAAAAACAAACGACAAGATAAGATACACGACAAAGGTAAACAAAGTAGATGCGTTCTCTTTGCCATTCTTCGTTCAACTGCTCGATCCCCCTTTCTTTTGCCTCCCATTTCCTCTGCGTCGACCCCTGTGCAGTCCAGTTTTGCGTCTTCGCATTAATATTCAAACAAAAGCTGATAGATTCATAAACAAGCGTGGGAGATACGCTATTCATAAACATTCGTCCCTCAGACGAACATATTACATTGATGATTTTTCTTTGATAGAATACAAGCAGCAATAAAACCACTTTAAATCTGAAAAGTTGTTTATTAATCATTAATTTTCTAAAATGAAAACGAACACAATACTTATTCCGAGCGATCGATGTTTATCTTTCTATCTCTTTCACTTTAAAAGTTAAAACTATTTACATATTTTGCGCCGTCTGTGAGACGAATGTTAATGAATCTAGGATTAATATTCAAACCAAAAACCGACTCGATCGTAGTTTCAATACCTCCGTTTCCACCCACGAGACGAAAAGAAAATTGCGCAGGTTAAAACTCGTCGCGGTAATTACGAAGAGCCAGGTTTCCTCGTGCACACGCATGAATCGAGCATTACACAATTTGAACGATCGTTCAATACCTCGTGCTCGTTTCGCAATCATCGTGCCGCCTATACGATTCGTAGTAACCGGTCGTGACATTCTAATCGCTAGATCGCACGGCGGTTAGGCAGTTTTCAGTCACGGTACGCGCTGGTAGAATTGGAAACGTTATCCAGTTTCAGAACGGACCTCGTGAAAGGAGCAAGGATACCGATCCCCCAAGGACACAGGTGCGTGTTCGAACAATCGAACACCGCGATACCAATCGGACACGGTCGATACCGATGATCTGTGTGCGTTAAAGCACGACGCGGATTCGATATTATCTAACGTGGAACGGCTTGCTTCTGTTCTTTTCTTTTTTTTTTTCACGAGAAACCATTCTCGCGGCAAGGTCAACCACGATTTTCAATTTTCGTCGCGGAGATTGCGATGCAACCTCAACAGTTTTTAGAGCCGTTTTATCTTAATTGAACGTAAACGCTTAAAAAGCGTGGTCCCGCGATTTTTGCCGGGCGACGAGGAAAAAAGTGGCGTTTCGTTCGCGTTCAAGTGATCGTGATTCATCGAACAGCCTAATTAATGCGCGATTTGTTGCACGGACAGATAGAGTGGACCGTACGCGAAGGAAACGTGCCGTTTGAGTGATCGCCAGTGTGAGTAATTAAGCTAGAATCTCAATTTGTGCAGCGGCGCGGTGTAAGTAGAACGGGACGGCGGTGGTCAGACACGCGAGCCAAACGGGGAACCGAAGGAATTAACATCGCAAATCATTTTCTGTTTATTATTCGTCGATTAAAGCGGGGAATAATTCTCACAAGCGTGATTTTTGCTGAAACTCGAATCTTTTCTGCGATTGCTCACCTTGAAGCTGATGGCCAGCGGCACATAAATCGCGTGGCTTGTCAGAATCGTTGAGGTATCCGTGTGAGGCATAAATATTCAAAAGCTTCGATGTGGTAATATCTAAACTAATATACAGCAATTTTTTCTTCTCGATAGTTACCCAGAAATTTTCAGCATTGAAAACAATCATAGTTATATTGAACGGTTAATCGATCTCAGGTTTGATTAATTTGATTGTTTTAATGTTTTTGATTTAAATTTCATGAAATGAGGAACCAAAAAATTTTTGGCGAAAACTGTTTGAAGTACATTTAAAGAGGAGTTATTTTCCTATACTGATTCATGCAAATAAACTGCATTGTTCGACAAATTTGGAACAACCGGTGGAATATGTACACGCTCGAAATTGTTTACAAAGTGCTCGCAACAACGAAGAACGTACGTCATTCTTCAGCAAGTTGACATAACTTCCCTCAGGCCGGTGGTTTTACACGTTTCGCACTTCATTCGAGGATCCTCATTTCACTCTGTCTATTTACCATGCACTTTTTAATATCCGCGCGGTAAAACTGGCTTCCAGCATTCCACCGATCTCCCTGAACAATCACTAAATAGAAAGTAGTTTTCTAAAACCTGATCTCCGTAAACATTGAGATGTTATTAAAAAATTTTTACCATAAAATTCTCTTTTCTTTTGATATTTACAAATTTTGGAAAACATTTAATTTTAAAGAACTGCTTCTTTAATTTTAACGAATTTCAAAGAATTTTCTATCAAGAACATTTTTAAATCTTTTTATTACTTTTGAACATTTTAAAATTAATGTTTTCAGTGTTCCTTTACCTTTCAACTTTTTACATATTACATTCACTCTAAAAATTTTAAATTCAAAGCTCTTTAGTTCTTTAAGTTTTTAAACCCATTTGAATTATGCCTAAAATCTAACTGGATATTTAATCTCTTAAATTTTTCATTTCTCAACCCTGCAGTTCTGTAACGCTTTAACATCTCAATTCCACGTTTATTTAACTCTTTACCCTACGTCGATACTCGTGAACAAATTACACGCTATTTTATGCAACGAGCCAACGTCACCTTAATGGCATAGCGTAACGCATGTAGTTATAACAATGTCAAGAGGAACCTGACTCATAATGAGCTTCGCTCGATCATTCACCGAGATAAATTTGCTCGGACGCGATTCACATTGAACGCCATCGGGAATATTACCCTTTGTGGCTAACGCAAAGCTGTATAGCGTTTGGCTTGTCCATGGAACATAAACAAGCTGGTCGTCTTGCAGGTCGAACCCATTTCGTGCCACCACTCTATCATTATTGGTGGATAATAGGATACTATTGGTCGATAAAGTTTACCCTAGCTACGCGAACAACGACAATTGCCTACCTTCACCCTCTCGCTTTCTCTCACTCTCTCCATCTCTACCTCATACCCATTGAAATGAACTTCGAATTCTAATCTACAGCTTCCACTTCCGTTTCAACTTTTATATCCACTTCACGTTTGAAAACTTGAGAAACGTCTCTTCCACACCCAATAAACCTTATCATCGCGAAAATTGTTTGAAACAACTTTTATCTTTTATGGAATCTAGCAAACGACCAAGATATCTACAGCCGTAAACTGCGAAGAGTATGTTGTTAAATACAAATACAGTGACTTCTTTCTTAAACATTCGCAATCACTTGAACGTGTGTGAAGAGAACGCAAACAACGTGCAAAGACCTATGAAATATTTATGAAATTAAATTAATCTCCATTCACGTTTCGTTTGCTTCGATCGATTGGGTTGGAGTTGGAAAGTTCTGTCGTATTTTAAATAGGCAGGTAATTTTTCTTGCAAATAAAAAAAACATCTGGCTGGTGAGTCATTGGGAATTTTTTTTGTTTTTTCACCTGCTGTATAATATAAAAGGAGTCCTTTTTTTACCGTTCATCATTTACTTGTGATATTTAAAGTGAAAAACATGTCAGTAGATAAAGTGCATTTACGACACTGCATTTTGTATGAATTCCAAAAAGGAAGCAACGCATCGGTTGCATGTAAAAATTTATGTGCGGTATTTGGAAAAGATATTGTAAACGTTCGTACTTGTCAAAGATGGTTTAGCAAATTTCGTTCCGGGGATCTGAGCCTCCAAGAAAGTGATCGATCTGGACGACCATCCAAGATCGATAATGATGTTTTTTGCGATCCATGTTGGAAAATAATCCACGTTTAACAAGTCGAGAAATTGCAGAAGAGTTTGGCATTCATCATACAACTGTTGGAGATCACGTTAAATCTCTTGGATTTGTGTTCAAGCAAAGTGTTTGGGTTCCACATGAATTAAACGGAAACGGAAAATACGACAGAACTTTCCCTCCAACCCAATAACTTCCAGAAACACCAATTTCAATCATCTCATATTAATTTTCCATTACCCTTTCTATCCTCAACTGTACCCCCTACACATTCGACAGAATTAAAATCCCCAAATTACATCATTTTCAAACGTCAAAGCTCGAAAAAGCGCAACGATTCCCACAGTTTACCAACGAATAAACGCACACACGAGTTAGTTTACAATCTCGATGTGGAATTTCGCAAGTATCGTTCGCCTAATTATCATTTCCCGAGCTCGTAAAGTACCTTAACGGCATCGTAAACGTCTGCCCGCAGGATTTTCTCGACGAAGCAGCCCGAACGAAGCTGAAACTATGAGATCTGCGTTGCTCGACGATCCATCGAACGGTGTACACGGTGTTTCCCGATCGTCGCTCGAGGGTCGTTAGAGGCACACACATAGATTCCCAGGAGGGTTACACCGTTTGATAAAGCGAGAAACGTCGACCCGTCGGTGATATCGCGGCTGTATTTCAATCAGGCTGCCAATAAATTTCATCATGCGCCGCTGGACCCTCGCCGGACGACCGTGACGCGCGACGTTCTCCTCTTCGAAGAAGCGTTTTCGCGCGACCAGCGACCCACCAGCAACTTCGGCGTGAAACAGTCGCAGAAAACCGGCTGTGCACCAGACGCGTGGTCGATTCGAATTTCGTGGTTTGCAATCGCGGAATCATGACGTTGGAGAAGAGCGACGCGAAAGGTGAGTTCGTGAAAGTGCGAACGGGGAACGAGTTCAAGCCGGCGGAGCGATGGCGAATCACGAGGAACGTTTTGGTGATCGGTGCCGCGTTCATGGTGAACTTCACGGCGTTCATGGGTGCCACGAATCTGCAGAGTTCGATCAACGCTGACGGTTCGTTGGGAACGTTCACGTTGGCGTCCATTTACGGGAGTCTGATATTCAGCAACATCTTTCTGCCGACTTTGATTATAAGGTATGTAGAGGTGGCGAATGTGTGAACGAGGGAACGGGTGAGGGTGAAGGAATGCGTGCGAGTGTTGGGAATTGAGAATGAGGAGATTGGTGTGTGTGTGTGTGTGTGTGTTTGTGTATGCGGAGCGAGCGGCCAAAGGTCAAGTGAGCGGTCGAAAATCAAGGGAGCGGTATGAATGTAGAATTATTCTGCTTGAACGACTTTAGTAGAGCGAGAGGATGGGACTCAGGTGTGAATGAATAAAAGTGAAGTGATTAGAATATTAATAGTATATATATATATAGATATTTACTTCGACGTTCTTCCTTCGGAATCACACTCTTCCTAGGCTCATAGTCAAACTCTTTTTGCTATGTTAGTCAAACACTTTCCCCGTCATATATTCTTTCAAACACTCGTTTCCTTTCATTCTAATTGTCAACCTTTCTCGCTCGATGCATTCGGTCACGACCATTCGGAATTCTTCAGACTTGGTAGAGTCTGTGACTTTGCATTCGGAACTATCCGAATAAGCGTTAACTTTTAGTAATTTTTTACCACAATTCTGTCACTTGTACCCTAGCCGGTATCACGGTCGCCTTTTCATTACGCGATCAAGGATCAACTGTGATACCTTGAAAGCTACAAAGGGTTCTAATAAAATGAAGCTCGCAGAAAGGGTCGAAGTTCAAGGAAGAAGCGTAAAAGCGAGCTCAACCCTTTAAGCGACCAACCCGTGACTATCTATACTCGAATATACCACGCAGAATTAAATTCCTAATAAATTCGTTACTTAAATTAATTCCTAATAAATTCCATATAAATTCGTTACCAAAATTAATTCCTAATAAATTCCGAATAAATTCGTTACCTAAATTAATTCCTAATAAATTCCTAATTCATTCATTACTTAAATTAATTCCTAATAAATTCCTAATTCATTCATTACTTAAATTAATTCCTAATAAATTCCTAATTCATTCATTACTTAAATTAATTCCTAATAAATTCCTAATTCATTCATTACTTAAATTAATTCCTAATAAATTCCTAATTCATTCATTACTTAAATTAATTCCTAATAAATTCCTAATTCATTCATTACTTAAATTAATTCCTAATAAATTCCTAATTCATTCATTACTTAAATTAATTCCTAATAAATTCCGAATAAATTCGTTACCTAAATTAATTCCTAATAAATTCGTTACTTAAATTAATTCCTAATAAATTCTGAATAAATTCGTCACTTAAATTAATTCCTAATTAATTCGTTTGTTACTTTCAACCAAAAATGTATGCAGCCTCACACACGCTTTATGCTTCCTCAAAAACAAAGAATTACGCCCATTCGCTTCTTGCTTCCAATTTCCTCGACTCCAACAACGATTTCATGCAACATTTAACGCACTTCCTTCGATCCCGCTGATCGTCTAAGGAATTTTAATCTCATCTCGTATCTCGTTGCAGCTGGCTTGGCTGCAAATGGACCATATCCCTGTCGATATTGTCCTACGTGCCCTTCATGGCGTCCCAGTTCTACCCGAGATTCTACACCATGATACCAGCAGGCCTGATGGTGGGTATCGGCGCAGGGCCGCTCTGGTGCGCCAAATGCACATATCTGACGGTCGTGGCGGAGATCTACTCCACCTTGTCGGACGTAGCGGCGGACGTACTCGTCACGAGGTTCTTCGGCCTGTTCTTCATGTTCTATCAGATGGCACAGGTCTGGGGCAACCTTATATCCTCAGCAGGTAAAGTTATCCACGATGTTTCTTACTGACAGACGACATCCAAATTTCTTGTCTTCTCTTAATTTGTTCGGTTCCTTGGTCTAAGATATTAAGAGCAAAGGACTTGGTGTTTGGTTCCTTTACCCCCTCGAAGAACCGACCCTAGGTCACATTCTTTGTAGACGTTATGCAAATGACTATTAAAAGGTCTAATATTTTTTATATTTAGTGTTCCTGTGACTATCTTAACCGTCCTTCAGATTTATAGTGTAGAAAGTATCTTAAAGTTATTGTAATTATATTATTATTATTATTACTTATTATTATTATTATTATTTATTATTATTATTGATAAATTTTATTCGATTTCTTTAATTTTTCTTGGTATTAACCCTTTGCACTCAAAAGGCGATCCTTGATAGATAAGAGATACTGCTTTCACAGATTTTCGAATACAAATAACGATGCTCGAAAGTTTCAATAACATTTATCCAAATTAAATAGACGTAAATTTGTGCAAGTAAATTTTGCTGCTGTTCAATTTCAATACATCTGTACTTGGAAATTTTTAAAAGGGTTAAGGGTATCAGAAGAAATTACGCGAGAACTTACACAAGATGCTCTTGATAGTTGAAATAAAAAGATTCGAGTTAGGTTTGGATTTTTGAGATATAAATCTGTTAATTCATCTTAATAGAAATTTTGTCCTATGGTTGAAAGTGTTGAATTTGCAAACGAAAATTCTTCTGAATCATTAGGCAAAAGTTGCGATATCAGATTTCTACGGAGGCATCTAAGACGTTCACAAGTAGGAATGAAGGATATTTATGCAAAAAGTTCTATCCCACTTTGTAAGAAGTCATTAGCAGCTCTAATCCCCCTTCGTTGCGCTGCGGAAACGCTTTAAACGTAAAAACCAGCCCTTCTTTTTCCCCTGCATCGGTAAGTTTCACCCATCCCCGTCTTCGCGTTCCCTCCCGGGATTCTCGTTGCGTCCCGGAAAATAAAAGCTTCAATTGCTGTAGCGATTTGCTGTAGCAGGCAGCGCCGTGAGACATTTAAATTAGAAACGGAGCTCTGCTCGCGAGCTTTATCCGTCGGGCGGAAACGGTCTTGAAAGAGGTTAAAACGATAGGAAATAATTATGAAACGAGGCGGAGGCAACACTTTGCTCGTGTAAAAAGACGGAAAGATGCACGGTGTACATTCTCGTTTAAAAATGTTTACAGTACTCGTCGCGTTTGGTATTGTTTAGCATTAAGGTTGCTCAAGTCTTATCACTTGAATTTTAAACGAACTACAGCGACAACAGCAACTATACATTTGAGTTAGTCAGATATTCTACTAATTTCTTTATAATAAATAACAACAATATTAACGCAAGTTTTGAATAACACGTTTAATTCCTATTTATTTGATAAATCCTAAGTTTATATGGATTTTTCCTTAATCCTGGATTCATAAACATCCATGGGAGATACACTATTCATAAACATTCGTCTCTGAGACAAACATATTATATTGATGATTTTTGTTTTATAGAATACAAAGAGAAATAAAGCGCTGTGTTTTCTGAAATGAAAATTAACACAGTAGTTGTTCTGAGCAATCGAAGTTCATCTTTCTATCTATTTCACTTTAAAAGTTACAAGTGTTTACGTATTTTGCGCGACTTGTGAAACGAATGTTTATGAATCTAGGGTTAAACGGTACGACTTGAACAACCTTATTCTAGTAGGTTCGTTGTTAAAAGTGTACATTGTGAATATTGTCAACCCTTATATAATATCATATTATATAAAATTATATAATGCGTACGTCTAAGCGCAGAAACTGTGCGAATTAGTTTTTGCGGATAGCCCACTAAAATTGCAATGCACAACGCGTTTCTTTTTGAAATGTGCACTTTGGATTTATTTAGTTGAAATAATGAACGGCACTATATTAACATAGTAATTACTATTATTCTACAGTTTATTAATGTTTATTGTGATTCATACTATTACTAAAACTAAATCCTTTAAGTTTCTGAAGAACTATTTAAATTTAAACAATTTTCTTCCTCCTTACAGCTTCTCAAAAATTCTACCAGGGATACCTTAATTTTAACACTAATTAATCGTTCAAAATTATCTTCCAAACGTTAACGTATAAGCTACGATTTTTTAAATTTTTACGATTTTTTAAATTTAATTCCAAGATTATTAATTCCTTTCGTGGTTTCCAAAGTGAAATTCAAGCCGAAGGAAATTCTATACGCAAGTGCATGCATATATCAGAAACGACGCGTTATATTCGATAACTCTATCCGAACAGATATAACACGTCGAGAATTCAATTATTCCACCGTACTGCTTGCAGTCGTAAAATGAGAAAATAAATGATCGAGAGCGTATAAAGCTTCGGAGGGTAGCTCGCGCGGTACCCTTTTTCCCTGCTAACGACACCCAGCGTGCTCGTACAGGGTTCGTGGCCGGGTCCCGTGGGAGATCGGCTTGCAACACGAGCCTTCCATCTCCTTTTCCCGGCAGTTCAAACGATCCTGAAACTTTCAACGTTTCGAACGACACGAAACGTTGCGCGTTGCAAGGCTAAGCGGAACGAAAACGGAACCGTGTGCAGAAAACGAGGTTCCAGAGACTTGTGGTGTTTCGAAAAAATTATTCCTATTAACACATTGTATGCCGGCCCCTCGAAAACGCGGGTTTGGAAGTCTGTTGCTTTAGCGCCGGGTTTGCGATAATACAACATTCTTTTGTTTGGCGATTTGTTTGGTTCTATTTTTCGTTATCGTTAAATTGCATATAATGAATATGCAAACCAATTTTAGTGTTTTACAATAATGTATAAAATTTTAAATATTTTCTTCACCTACAGTTTTAAATGCCTCAGATGCCACCGGCATACAATGTGTTAACATAGGAATTATCCGTTAGCGTATACGCCTCGCGCTAAAATTTTCTCCCACGCCGGAAAACAGCCTTTAAAAAAAGGCATATTTTTAACAATATTTTGTCAAATAAACTAAAAATGATCGCTTTTCTGGTTTAAATTTATAAAGAGATATGCCTTTCTTTTAAATTTATAGTTTTAAATTACTGAAATATTGTGTATTATGCCACGAAAAACATGCTTGTGTCAACCATAAAAAAAAACGTGGGGCGTATACAAAAAAAAAATGTCCGGTAGGGAACGTGTTAACCCTTTACGCTCGAGAGGCGAATTATTAGTCACCAAATGATAGTTTCGCAAATTTTTCAAATTTTGATTAGTTTGTTTATTAGTTATGCTCAGAGGTTGAATAATCATAGATGCAAATTTTAGTATAACGCTTAACCAAACTAAATGACGTTTAATATAGGCGAATCTTAATAAATATTTCGAATCTGAACGCCACGATGAATTTTCTATTATACGATACATATACTGTTGAAATATTATCTACAATAAATAAGTTATAATGTATAACTATTTTTAGATGTTATCAATAATGTAGAAAGGATCTTAAGATTATTATTTTTTTCTTTTTCTTCACACTCTTGTGGTTTTTCCAGCTGTATGATGAGCTCTTTACGAATTCACAAGCCTGTTCTTTATTCCTATTTGGAGAGAACCTTTCTGACTATTGCTGTGCTTTTTAATATTACTGGTTATTGTATTACGGTGTGTAATTGTGGATGTAATCCTATTGTTGTTAGATTTTGTAGGAGTTTCTTTATTATTATTATTAATACTGTTGTTATTATTATTATTACTGTCGTTATTATTATTAGTTTGTTGTTGTTGTTATTATTGATTTCTTGATAAATTATTTTCTCCAATGAGCCTGACTTTTTTCTAGCTGACCCACACACTTTCACTTTTTGGGTCACTGTCCTTAAAACTACGATACTATAATAATGATGTGTTGGAGAATAGATTGTATAATAATTTTTTTTGTATTGTATTTATCGTTTAACACGAGCAAAAACCTAATTGGAACCTGTCCCTGAATCTCAAAAAACATACTTAATCCAGATCTAACTTAAACGAACACTTTTTCTAACGAATATAGGAAATTGTTGTAACGATGAAAAATTATGAAATATAATTCTCGTAAAATTAATTCATCGATATTTTGAGCTGATATTCAGTTTAGATATTCTAAATAAGTCCTGCATACGTATATTATTGCAAATAAATTGATCTAAATTTTCGTTACTCGTCACTCGAGATGAAACTACGATTTAAATCGATGGGATTGTTGTATTAATTTTATATCAGCATTTTTCTGGTTCGTCTTCACAGTTCTTTCACATGGAATTGAAGCTGCGCCAGCTAACGCTACGCTGAACAGCACCATCGTAGCGGAAGTGTGCGGTGCCAACTTTTGTGGCGCGACTTCCAATACCAGCGACAGCCCAAAATTGGAACGACCCCCAGAGGAGAGGATTTATTTAATTTCCGGCATTTATCTGTGCTGTATGATTGTGGCCTCGTTAATTGTCGCGTTTGGAGTGGACTCACTGTCTAGGTAACTAATTTTTCCGTATTTATTTGATTCGAGAACCGTCCGATTTATCGTTCAAGTAAAATTCGTTATTCTTAAGTAACTACCATCCACTGTCTACGTGAAATCTTGAAATAGCTTCTACTTATCTTTAAAACCGTCTATTTTACAAATTAAAAAATTCCCAAGTTTCCATGAATTCAGAAATAACAAATTTCTTAATTTCTAAATATTTTTATTCCTCATGGCTTTAGAAATAAAAAACTTTTTACTTTCTATGTATTTCGAATTTCCTACAGTTTCATAAAATTCAGATCCTTAATTTTCTATATCTCTGTACATCTGAGATCTCTGAAACTTTAATTATCCAAATTCCTAAAATCCTAACCCTCGAAACGTTCAAATTTTTGCAAGCGTAGAATCTCTCGAAGTATTAAAATTTCTTAATTTCCAAATATTTTTATTCTTCATAAAAACTTTTTAATTTCCATGTATATAAAATTTCCTAAAGTTTCCTAAAATTCAAATCTTTAGTTTTCCAAATCTCTGTACGTCTGAAATCTCTGAAACTTTAATTTTTCAAACTTCTAAAATCCTAACCCTCGATACGTTCAAATTTTTGCAAGCGTAGAATCTCTCGAAGTATTAAAATTTCTTAATTTCTAAATATTTTTATTCCTCATGGCTTTAGAAATAAAAAAATTTTTTACTTTCCATGTATTTCGAATTTCCTAAAGATTCCTAAAATTCAGATCCTTAATTTTCCAAATCTATGATACTTGAATTTTTCAAACTTCTAAAATCCTAACCATCGAAACGTTCAAATTTTTGCAAGCGTAGAATCTCTCGAAGTATTAAAATTTTTAATTTCCAAATATTTTTATTCTTCATAAAAACTTTTTAATTTCCATGTATATAAAATTTCCTAAAGTTTCCTAAAATTCAAATCTTTAGTTTTCCAAATCTCTGTACGTCTGAAATCTCTGAAACTTTAATTTTTCAAACTTCTAAAATCCTAACCCTCGATACGTTCAAATTTTTGCAAGCGTAGAATCTCTCGAAGTATTAAAATTTCTTAATTTCTAAATATTTTTATTCCTCATGGCTTTAGAAATAAAAAAATTTTTTACTTTCCATGTATTTCGAATTTCCTAAAGATTCCTAAAATTCAGATCCTTAATTTTCCAAATCTATGATACTTGAATTTTTCAAACTTCTAAAATCCTAACCATCGAAACGTTCAAATTTTTGCAAGCGTAGAATCTCTCGAAGTATTAAAATTTTGTAATTTTTCGAACGCGAACAAACCTCGATCTGGTAGAATTTATTTCAGAGAAATATTCAGTACCGTGCCTGTTATCCGACTTCGTTATAAATCCGCGTTACAAAAACCAGCCTCATCAATGAAATATTGGAAACCGATACAGCAGTCGCGTATAAGATGTCAGAGTATATCTGAATGTACAAGTTCATGCAACGTGTACCCAAGTTTTGCTTAAAGTGACCAACGTATTCGAGGTCGATTTACTATAAGTAGTAACTATACCCTATTTCAAAAGAAGTTGACGTATTTGTCGATCGAGAGTGCTTGAGGTGCCGAAAATTTTAAAAGCATTCACGAATCCAGAATTAATGATACATTCAGTCGTAACCTGAAAAATACGACAATATTCACGATCTAAAACTCGAGATTGATAATTCTAATGCATAATTTCGAACCTAACCCAAAGAAAGCGTTTGAAACTTAAACTTGTGAAAGCTTTCATTAATTGACAAAATTGCAGAGAACCTAATCAATTTGGGAAACTAATCACTTAATTGCAGAAAAATAATTAATCTAATCTGTAAGAAAATTTTTACCAAGATATATTACACCGCCGATAAGACGACTTGACTTGTATTTGGTGCTTCAAAATTAATTAATTCTACGTGTGATCGAAAAAAATGACGATAATAGCATCAGTTATATTCATTAAATAATTTCAAGTACTAGCAAACTATTTTATTAATTAAATCTGATGGAAAAAAATAATTATTAATTGTATCAAATCATCGCTATTGCAATATTAACAGGTACGACAGAGGAAGATCAGGATCGGCAACAGGACAATCAGGATGCAAATTATTGGCGGTAACATTGAAACTGTTGAAAGAAAAAAACCAGATCCTGATATTGCCGATAATAATATTTATTGGAGCAGAACAAGCGTTTTTATTCGCCGACTACAATGCTGTACGTATAATCAATCTTCTTCTTCTTTAACCTTCGAACGGTGGACACCGGGTCCATTGTGACCCAGTCATAAATTTTTTTGTATCGTTCATCACGTAACCCATACTTTCATTCGTTCATGTACATATGTATATAGTTGGTTTTATGTAAATTTCATAAATTTATGTGTTCTTGCATCTTCGAAATTAACTTATTCACGATTACCTTTATATTTAACTGCTAAAATTATCTCAAAAGCGTCCTGCGAGGCTTAATCTTCTTCTTTACAATATTTTCAATCATTTCTTTCAGTCATTCGTCTCGTGCGCTTGGGGCGTTAGCAACATTGGCTACGTGATGATTTGTTTCGGTGTGACAAACGCTATAGCTGCGTTGGGAACAGGATCCATAATGAAATTAACAGGAAGGAGACCTCTGATGATTTTCGCGTTTTGTCTTCACATAGGAATTTTAATTTTCTTGCTACGTTGGAAACCTACACCAGAACAAAGTCTAATGTTCTTCCTCATGTCCGGATTATGGGGCCTTTGCGATGCCATGTGGCTGGTACAAGTGAATGGTAAGTAGATTACCCCTTAATAAGGGGTTGTAATTAGAAATTTCAAAATGTCGATTTTTTTTAAACTTTATTTTCTTATTGTATATACATTCAAGAATGTACAACAAAAAATTCAAGTCGATCCGACAATTATTTTCGATGCAGCAGCCGAAATAGTAGCGAACGAGCAGCAGTTGCCTGCTTGGAGCATCGCTTTGCATTTTTATTGTACTCAATTGTACTGCCGCAGTCAAAGGGTTAATAGTATATACATACAGTGGCTTCAAAAAGTATTCGTACACACTGTATTACAAATAAATTCATTTAACTTTAATATTCTGGCCTCAATTAATGTTTTCAATAAAACTTTATGGCTATGTAGGGTGTAATAGTATGAATGTATGGATTAATTTCTTGTTTCGTAACTAAATACTATTTTAAGGAAGCGAAATCAACGTTCAAGTTTCAGTATTTTTTTTCTCATTTTTTTTAACATAGCTTTGTATTGATGCGTGATAAAGCAAAACCTTCCGGATAAAAAAATTTTAGTTTTTAATGCTCTATCGCGATCTGCCATAAAAAAAAAAGATCCCAGAGGAACCTGTGTTCAGAGCATGAAAAATCGCAGAAGATTTAGGGGTCGTTTTCACCCCCTCTATAAGATTTATTGTCGATAAAAAAATGACTCCATGCAGGACCCATTATGCTCTATATACATACAAAGTTTCATTGAAATCATTTTAGGATTAGGGGAATCTCCTTGTAATATAGTACACGAATATTTTTTGGATCCACTGTAGATCTTAGCAATGAAACGTTATTAGGAAAATGGGTCAATGGGTTCACGAAAAATAACAATGAAAGTTACAACCAACTAGTATGGAAAGTAACACCGAAAATTGTTCCGAATGATTCGAAAAGGATGATTCGAAGACGATATTAAATTGACTTGTTAGAAGCTGCCGATGGAGCAGAGCATTTACTATATTATCTTGGAATAGACGATTCAATCTAAGCCGAAAAAAAAAATTTTTACCAAGTGTAAAATGATTCTGAAACTTTGAACGCGATTATCTCCAAGCTATGTTTTTCAAGACGGTGAGCAAGATTTCTCAAAAACTACTCAACCGATTGGTCCCAAATTTTCACACAAGCTTTACAGACATATTATCTAGTAACTACTCGATGCTTTTGACTCTACAACAAATATTTTTCATTTTATAAACAATTTACAGGCAAAATTCTCATGAAAAATCGCTATTTCTGATTTAGGATGCCACCATTTTGTTAAAAATGAATATTTTGCAAAACCGATGGATCACATACGAGATCATACATCATATTAACGAAAAATTGATGTTTTTTTTAATTCACATAACCCAGTCTCGAGATATCATGCTCACCGCAGAACGTGTTTTTTTTTGGAGGTGCTCTAGGAAATTGGCTGTAGCGGCTACCAGAATTATTATTTTCGTACCAAAAAAATTGAGAATGTAGCCAAAGACTACTACAACAGGTGTACAAAGTTTCAAAATAATGCATTGAAACGTTTCTCCAGAAAAAATTCTTGAAGAATCGCCTTTTTCCGGCCTTATTTGCATAACTGATTGCGCCATCTCTGTAAAAATCGCTCAAACTGTTCGCACATTGTTATCGACAACGAAGTGCACGTTATATTGGACTTTGATCCGTGGCGCCATCGGTCGTTATATAGCTGAATTACGAATTAAATTTCAAAACAGGGAGGAATTTTTCTATACACAGATGACAGGTATATTTTATATAAAATGGTACAAAAAAGCTCAATGTATCGCTAAATATGTCTCTATACCATGTAATATGGTATATTAATATTTTAGCGAACAATATATCAAGAACAATGTTAACCGTAAGAATAAGGAGAATGTTTGCAACAATATATATCGCGTTTTCTCTAGTTCTAAGTAACTTCCTGTAGCTGTCAAAGTCTCAAATTAAAGCAAACACTATCTAGGTTAAACTACATAATTAATCACTCGGAAATAACTGTTTAAAAACGAGCACAGAAATAACATTGCCGTGGCATTTACTGGTAAGCACTCGTATTAAGCGATTCGTGATTTTTATTATTTTAACAATACCGATGAAACATAACACACGGACGACGTATACGCGTCAGTAAGGAATCCAAAAGCATCAAAATATAAAAATCAACACCAGAAATCTGTTTTTCTTCAGAGAAATATTTTTATCGACAACCGAACGCAGAGACACACTTGCCATCTAACGGTGGAAAGGTAATACTAAATACCACGGAGCAACGGAAATGAATAAGAATAAATATGGGATTTTTCATCTTCTAGATAAAATTTATACATTTCTAATCACTTAAATTCAATTCGAGGCCGTGACAAATGTGCGGCACTCGTATACGAAGCGATTTCAATACTAAATTCGTACTCACTCGTACTGTCTTCGATGTATACAGCTGACAGCAACGTCCTGCATTTTCTACAGCACACACAACACAACACAACAATTTACAATTCCACATGTTCCTCCATGCACACCGAACAATACGACGAACAATAACATGCTTCAAAAGTGTTAAAACCATAATTAAATGACAACAAATTTGAACGACAATTTTTACACGTCCGCCCGCCATTCGCGCCGTTAATACTAGCATTTTACCGGTAGGTGATAGCCGCGTTTGCGCGCCAATAAAGTAATCAAATATCCAATTTGAATTAAAAACATTTAAACTCAAAATTTTTGAACAATTTATCATGTTTCTGTTATGTTAGGACCCACACGGGCCTCTCATATCAATTTTATTACAATATTCACCATAAAAATCGAAATCAGTATCGATATAGTACCGTAGGAAACGGAGAGATGGCGCGACAATGTCCGTTTAGATGTAATTTTAAATAAACACTTTTAGTTTACAAATCAGATAACAAATTACAATAAAATTAAGCTGAGATCACTCGTCACTGTCCCTTCTTTAATTTGTGATGCGGAAAGTGCAGCAATATTGCCCGTAAATTGAAAAATTTTAATATATATTATTTTATACATAAATATATAAGGACGTTTAGTACCACCTTTTCACCGCTAGATGGCTATAGCGTTTGTGTCTCCAAAAATCGATAAAATTTTGAATTCGAAAAGAAATGCATTTAGACCCGACATTCCTGAACATTTTTGCATGTTCCTGTTATGTTAAGGCTAATACTTATTTTTCATAACAATTTTCTTCTGATTTTTATCGTAATAAAAGAAATTTGAATCCAGTTAGTAATTCTGGTCACCGCTAGATGGCGGGACAATGTTGGATTTGCACTATTCAGAGGAAATCACTTTTAATTCGCAAATGAGTTGAAAACTTGGAACAAAATATTATAAATATTGATTATGAGAATCTCTTATTTAATTTTAAATCTCGAAAGTTTGAAAATATTGCGTAAATGCTCGGAAAATTAAATATGTATTTTCTACATAAGATCTATATGGACGAATAGTACCACCTTTTCACCGCTATGTGGTTATAGTGTTTCGATGCCCGTAAAACGCGACAAATTTTAAATTTGTTAAAAAACGAATTTCCCGCAATCATCTATAAACTTTTATGCTTGTTTTCTTTTATGTTTGAGATGTATAATTCTCTTCCATATGAAGTTTACTACTATCTTGTTTATATTAAGTGCTTTCTTAAATAAACACGTTTGCCGTATAGATCGCGTATCTTTATCATTTATTTTTACTCTGCACGTACTTGAATTAATTATAAATTTAATAAATGCCGAGTGAATCCTGATTCAAAAATGAAATAAAAAATTCTCAGCTTGGTCTGGTTCTTTAAATTCTATACGATGGAAAATAATACAGATTACTAAGTCTCACCGATACTTATTCAATACCCAACATGCAATCTTACAATTTTCACCAATCTGAAGAAATTCATAGATGTTTCAAATATATTTCAAGTTTAAATTCTCATCCATAACTCACGGTACACATGCATATTTCAAATAAAACGTTTACCGATTAAGAGAACAATACAATTTAATATTTTCTGTACGTCGAACAATTAATAAAACTGAATAAACTCATATTTCAACTGAATTAAACACTTAGTTTTATTCTAAATTTATTAAACGTGTAGTGAATTATGGATAGGAATTTATTAAAGTAATGTATCTGTGATACTGGGAAGAATTTAATAATTTTGACGACTTTATTTATTCATTGAAGACCGAAAAGAAATTTTGATAAATTTATACCAAGTTTGGGAATATATGCGTAGTTCTTAGCTTGATATCGGTTTCCAAAGAACATGCAATCTTTGAAAAGCGATATCAATTACCAGATCTCACCGCGAGGAGGTGACTACGCTTAGAGACCCGGCTGAAAAGCATGCAAAAATTTTATTATTTACGAACATGCAAATGGGACCTGCAGGAATCTGAAACAAAGAACAGGATCACACCTGCAATACATGCAAATAGGTAAACGTATTAATTAATTAAACCTAAGCAGCTTGAGTCTATATATAAGAGAACAGAATACAATTTTATAAAAATTAATTAATGAGAACCTGTAATAAAGTCAAATAGCACAGTGAAATTGAATCAGTTACAACAAATAGAAAATACAACATTACAAATGTTATAAATGGAACAGAATACGCATTCTGTCAGTGTATCCTCTTTTTAGGGATACTAAAACACGCTCGCAAGTGGGGATATAATAACAGTAACGGATACTGTCTATCCCCCGACAATTAACCTTTTTCGCATAAAGGTTGTCACCCACAAGGGCGCTTTAAAATACGCAAACCTAACGCAAATAGATTAGCAAGCTGCCACAAAGGGCGCTTTAAAATACGTAAACCTAACGCAACTTGATTCGCAAGTTGCCGCAAAGGGCGCTTTAAAGTACGCAAACCTAACGCAACTTGATTCGCAAGTTGCCGCAAAGGGCGCTATAAACGTCGCAAACCTAACGCAAATAGTTTCGCGTGCTGCCTCTTAGGGCACTTTGAGATTCGCAACACTAATAGCAAAAGATTCTCGAACAACCGTATAATGCCTTAAATATCTCATACTATATTTAATTTGCTATAAATTTACTAATCTTAATTTATAAAATGGGATATATGTTATATTCCCTAAGCTATAATATCTATTCTAAACTCTTTAATCTATAACATACATCCTATATCACCGTAACCTAAAACACTAATCCCCTATTTCTACCATGTAACCCTTACCGCGTAATCCCCTCGTCCCAAAACTCCTAACAACTAAACACCCAATCCCCCCATAAAACCCCTGAAGTACCACAAGGCAGATGTCCGTACATAGGTACACATAAGCTCCAGTGCCAGTGGAGGGCCCCATGAGACCGACGGCCCCAGATCCTTGTGTTACTTCCCCACCTTCCCCCCACGCCCCGCGCCCCGCGCCGCACCCCCTTCCCTTTGTGAAACCCACCCGCCCAAACTCCCCTGAACCAGAACAGGGCAGATGTCCGTACATAGGTACACATAAGCTCCAGTGCCAGTGGAGGGCCCCATGAGACCGACGGCCCCAGATCCCTGTCCTAGTTCCCCCCCTACCCCCGCACCTTCCCACCCACACCCACCGCACCACATATATCATATTACGATTACCCACGCACGACCCCCCTCCCAACGGATCGCGTACCCCCTCACCATAATCCCCTAGCAGCTACGAGAAACCTACCCCTTAACCCATAATACCTACAATCTACTATGACTCCCTATCGCGTATCCCAAACCCCGGAACCCTATAAACTGTTACGACCCCTATTTCGTACCCCAAACCCCCTGATTTACCACGTCCCGGAAACCGCCTGACTATTAAAAAACCCACCCCATACTGTGAATACAATAACATACATCCCATATCGCGATATTATAAATTTCGCAACACTAAAACGCGAGTATATTACAATTATGAGATATATAGTGCGTTATATGGTTACTCGGTTATCTTATCGCTGAATACTTTCTCGTATTTCGTTAAACTTTCGCAAGAGAACAATTGAAGCGAATAAAAGTTTAAACTGAGTATAACTTTGCAAACGCGACTAGTGTCTAACGCGTGAAGTCCCTACCTAAAGCGCAGGAAAAATATAGTACACGCGAGTACTATTGTACTAATGTACAATAACGTTTGTAGTCGTTACGCTCGCGAGGAAATTTATAAAATACAACCGTCCCTGTATCGTTTTGGACAATTTGTCCTACGACATTATCAGGGATCGGAGGAATCATAAAACATGTGACTTACCGGACGCTGAACATCTTATGGTACCTCGAACAGCTGGAAATCAGCAGATGTGGTCCCTGTGCAGAAAAAAAGAACAGGTTAAAATTTTGGAATCATCGTTGAAAAATTGTAAGAAAACACGCGATAAATCATGCTTTAATCGAGAAAAAGTGTCGCGGAAACATGCATTAGTAAAGCAAAACGGATTCGCGAAAACACGTATTAATTGAAAGAAAAACATTGACGAAAGCATGTATTAATTTAAAAAACACATTACAGAACGCGTGAATTAATCGGAAAAACGATCTCAAAAATGTGTGTAAATCGAAAAACACATTCGCGATAACATGCATTAATTAAAAGAAAATCGTTCGTGAAGGCATGCATTAATGAAAGAAATTACGTTCGCGAACGAGTGCATTAAACGAAGAAAATGTTCGCAAAAGAATATTCTCGGAAACGCGTATTAAACGAAGGAAAAAACATTCGCGAAAACATGCAATCGAAATAAACACTCGTGGAACATGCACCGATCAACACGTGAACACTCGCAAAACATGCAGTAATCCATGCGTGAACACATTTACTAACCTGCAATGATGTGCAGCATAACCACGCCGGAACACTGGAATCCACTCGCGAGCACACGCGTAATACACGGAGAGAACACTCGCGGATACAAGCGGGTACGCGCACGAACCCGTTACTATACGCCCGATGTGTCAAAATATGTTCGGTAACATGTTGACACTTCGACGCGCACGATACCACGGTCGAACGAAGAATGAGCGCCCGAGGTCGTTTCCGAGTCTGGGAACCAGCGAAACATTCATCCATGCGTGAACGACGGCTTCGGCCTTGACTGTTATCAAAACAAATGTAAAATTCCGCTGTTTCGCTCTGTCCATCATGATTTATTTAATTTGAATTGTTTGAGAAATAATTTGTTATAGTAAATGTTGTTCATTGTTGCCAATAATCATTAAAATTTATAAACATAGCCAATTTTTAATGCAAAATAGAACTATACATAGATTAATTGTATTTGATGAATTACAATTAAATTGTCTTAAATTTTTAATAATTTCTGAAGTGTTTGCAATATTTTATATAAAGTTTTCAATTATTTATTAAAATATTTACAATAATTATATTTATAATAAGTTATTAAGAGAACGTATACCGTAAAACAAATTCCTTGAATAATTAACTGATATTTTCAGCTTATATTGGTTTTTAATGTTTGAGTAATGATAACAGTTTATTAATCTTTTAATATTATTGTTTATACATTATTAACAGTGTAATGAATATATATGATCTTTAATGTCCCTCTGAATTTGATAAATTTTTAGGTACTGCAATTTATGAGTACTTATATTCAGAATAAAATTATATTTGAATACGAATCCAATGAAATACCAATAATATTGTTGATAAAATTCAAACATATTATTATTCCTTGTAATACATTTATTCTTAAAAGACACTATATCAGAAGCTTACGATTAAATTCATAGATACGATTATATAAAAAGTTTATCATTTAATATATAATTACTAGTTTTCGATATGCAGTTTGGAGATAATTTGAATTTTTTGCGCTCTATAATTCAGAAATGACTAGCAGCTCTTCATTGTTATTTGATCCTAATACGGTAATACGTAGGATATTTCAGGCGATATGGCAGTTACGTTATGTTCTTGTGTACTGTTTCCCTTAATATTTACGTGTTACCTAATGATGGCAGGATACCTTGCAATTTCGTAACTTAATTTACATTTCTAATGCACCACCGCTAGATGGCACAACCGATCAAAATCCAATTTGAACGTGCACTTCGCTGTCGATAACGATGTGCGACCAGTTTGAGCGATTTTTACAGAGATGGCGCGCTCGGCGAAATTCGTTAAAAAAATCCAGTACAATTACTGTACCTTAGGGAATGTTTTTTATTTTTACCGTGGTATATTTAATTTCTATCGTATCGTTACTGCTTTCTTTTAAAACCCTATACTTTCTTCTCACGTTAGATTTATTGAAATTTTATTCGTACCAAGCAATTCTTTATTAATCTTGTTATGAAAGTTTGTTACTGAAAAACCTGTCTTTATCACTTGTTCCCGTTCAAAATGAAATCATTTATACGTCAAAGAAATATTTTACGACCTCCACGGAATTTTCCTTTTTTTTTGCCATTTTCAGCTCTGTCGGGATTACTATTTCCGGGCAAAGAGGAAGCAGCCTACTCCAACTTCCGCTTGTGGGAGTCTACAGGTTCTGTGATCACGTATGCGTACAGCCCTTATTTATGCACGCGAACGAAGATCTATTGTTTAATCGGTATCCTGTGTCTTGGAATGATGGGTTACGGCTTGATCGAGTGGACCGGAAACGGCAGGAAACCGATTCGGGAATCGAAACCGGACTTCGAGTTGGTGGCGAACGGCGATGCAAACGACACGTCGAAGCTTTGAAAGCGACAGAAACAAAATCGACCATTCTGTACGATTTGGTACACGACAACGTGTGATCCCTCGCACGATGTTGATTCAGACAAACCTTGGTTTTCCATCAATTTAATAGCAACAATTCTGTGGGATACATGCTTCTTCAAGCTTCTGCGTCGAAAGGAAATCACAGAACGTCCGTGTTTTGTTGTTTAAAAGTACTTTATATCAGGGTAGACTTTGAAACAGAGGACGGTGAATAAAGAGAGAGAACAGAATAGAAAATTCAAGTGAATCGCTGATTTTACCAGCGGCAAACAGTAATTCTTCGGAATCATTTGAAAACGCACGACATAGGATTATCGTCAGAATAACATTATAATTACGGTGTACATAATATATCGTGTATAATAGAAATCATATACAAATCAGATTCGGCATATCAAAAATTATATGTACAAGAAAGAGTTCGGTTGGAGGCGCATGTGTCAGGACCTTGAAGGTACGACCTTTGTGTGATTTGTACCACAATATATGTTTTTTTTTATTTTATTCTTGTGGACACCTACTAGATTTTACACAGATAGTTCGCTTAACCGCTAAAGATTCTTCTTCTCTCCCCGGTGTGTGCCTCTCCGTTCTTATTTTCTGCTCTTATTTCCCTTCTGTTTATCATTAAATACGTAATGTTTAATGTTACATCGTGTGGTTTAGGTGCTAACAATCAAGCTAAAGCTACGGCTGCTTAATTTAATTGTATACTTAATGTGCTTAATTTCCTCGTCATTGTACGCGCGTGTCTCTGGTGTATGTATAATAATGCATGTACACATGCGTTATGCGTCCGTGTGTAAATACGAATTGTACGCCTCTGTGTGTGTGTATGTGTGTGAGTGTCTGTGTGTGAGTGAGTGTGCGTGCGCGGGTGTGTATGCGTTTATACGTATGTTCGTCTATATAACGCGGTTTTCCTGTCTCACAGCGTGTTTCACGTGCTCGTCGTTTACTGTGCTGCCACGATCAATTCTTCCACGTTATCTGAAAAGGATGGTATATTACAAGATTTGTCGTTTCTTCTTTCCCGTTTTCGATGTTTCTCGCTTATTCTTCGAATTTTATTCGAAACACCGGCAAACAACGAGTCGCTACGTGGAATCAATTGATCGTGCATCCTTCGCCTCTTACACGGCCGTTCGTTTGTTGATTGTATTTCTGTGGATCGTGTGTGCTATAGCTTAACCCTCGTTTATGTACAATTCAAGTTTTGCAGTTCAGTTATATACTTTATAAAACGTAGTAGGAACTTTGGTTTCGCTGGGCAATGTTTCGAGAGCAGTTTCCTCTTCCCGTTCGTTAACACGAACATTTCTCTTTCTCATATTTTTTTTGTTCCATTTATTTGTCCCTTTAATCGCCGTTTAATCAATGTCTTTTTAATCCGTTTCCTATTTCATCGGTTTTCGTTTGCTTTTAAGTCAAGTCTGTCCCGTTCGAAAGAACACAATTTTCGTTTTGTTTCATGTCACTTCATCCCCCTGGCTATCGTGCTTCATTTTTTTTTTTCTGAATTCAGCCGGAAGCGAGTAAAAATTCGGCCGGAAACTGCTACAAAACATTCGCCCGTGGATCTATCTTCCTTAGAAATATGACACTCACGAATACAGTTCACGTTATTTTTTTTTGTTTCTTTAATATTCATGTTTATATTTCCGTAATAATCTATTATTGAATATCAATTTTTTTTTTTTGTTTCACGAAGAAAATACACATGATTCGTAAACTTTTCTCTCTCTCTCTCTTTCATAGCAGTAGTTTCTCTCTTTCACACTCTTCCTCACTCTCTCCTTTGTATTCTCTCTTTTTTTATTTGTTATTTATTCTCTCGTCAACATCCATCGAGCCATTCTACCTCTCCTATTTGTCTCCTCGTATAACAAAATTTAATAACCGGAATATCTCTGTACAAACATTTTTTTCATTCTCCTTTTTTCTCCTGTTTCGTCTCTACACCCCCATTTCCCCCTTCCCCCAACCCCCACCCCTTCTCCCCTGTTATCCGTGTCGTTCCTTCGTGAAAAAGAACGTACACACACCCCAACTCTGATCCCCAATCAAAATTTTGAATTTTGAATCCACCCCTCTCGCTCTCACCCCCCCCCCACCCCCACCCCCTCCCCCCGTGCACCGTTTCATTGTTTTCACTCGTATAATATACATTTTCCTGTCTCCTTCCATCCCTCGCCCCTGACACTCTTTTGTCCTGTTTTCCCATTCTCTTGCGTCCTCTTTCGTATTCGTCTTCGTGTGTTTGTGTTACGTGTGTATGTTTTTTGCGTGTTTCGTTTTAGGAACAGATCACTTTGCTCGTATCGTTAAACGTATCCTAGAGAATAAAATACCTTAAATGTACGCGTTTACCCTTAGAAATTTAGTCCACTCTTCCCTCCCCCCCACCCACCCCACCCTGATTCGCTTTCGCCGCCGTTTTTCAACCGCGAATTTGTTACCCCCGTTTGAACAACGAATCGTCGGTCATCGTATAGTGGTCGTGGATCGTGGTCGTATTTCGCTATTTCATAGCCGTCACGATCGCCGGAAATGTCTTCGTTTTTCCTGTCTTTCATTTACGGAATTTTCGGAATTCTCGCACCGTTACAACCCTTAGCTTGTCGCTTTAATATGTACACACGCTCCTAGCTACGCTCCTCGCGAGGATCTTGCGGCTTTTAATTAATTAATCGTACTGAATTAGCCCATTACAACGGCAGGGTATCGAAGTACACGTGTGTATATGTGTGTGCGTCTCTGTGTGTGTGTATCTATTTTATGTATGCATGCACGTATGCACGCGTGAGAGTTACGCGGTTACGTGTCCCTTCACGCGCAATCGATAACGTATTCATGTGTATCCGTATGCCTGTGTATGCACGTGTGTCTCTTTTTTCCTCTTTAATTATACTCGAGCTGAAAGATATTTAAGAAAATCGTGTGTGCCCGTACCATTATCGCGGGATGGGTTTAGTTTCGCCTACGGTATCGTTTATTACGGCAAGGAAGGAAAAATCGTCGAGAGAGAACAATATAATCGTCGATTCGTAGCGCGTTTCCGCGCACCCTATTACTCTGCCTTCGTTTCTCAACCTTGTCCCTTATGCATCTTCCTCTTCCATCGTCGTCCTCGACAAACGGCTGTCTCCTGTGTGTCTCCGGTCGGATCGGACGAAAGAAAGAGAGCCTTTCACCGTCAGGAAGCGGAACACATTCAAAAACGTAAACGCTCTATTATCGCTATCGGTTAACCGGGTTAATTACATGAGAGAGATACTCTTTAAATCCATGTGTGTGTGTGTGTATGTGTGTGGGGTGGTTTCGATTATTTAAGCTTCTCCTGTAACGGGTTACAATTATAATTTATTCCACCTGCTCGCCTCCTCCCCATTCATTCATTCGTTCCATCCTTCCTCCCGTCTTCCCTTCGCTCCTCGCCCCTTCTTCTCCCGCCACACTTCTCCACCCTTTTTTCACCAACGAACCATTCCTCTGGATGCGTAAATACGAAGATTCGTCCGTGGAAATATTGGAAACCCGCCCTCCCGTCGCCCCGGCCGCGAGGAGGACACAGGAAACGCGTCCCGCCGCGTTAAGACGACGCGTTTCAATTGCGCCGGAAACCGCGCGCCGGAAGTGAAATTAATGTCGCCAAGGGGGGGCGCGTGATTCATTGGCTCGCCGTTTATCAGTGTCCCCTCGCACGGTGAATTTGCTACCGAATCGGTATCGTTATCGAGACGAGACCGTTGCTTGGTGTTCGTTGCCCTGTGCTATACACATGTAATACGTATTTGTGTATTTGTGTGTGTGTGTGTTATTGCGTGTATTGCGTGTCTGTGTGTGTGTTTGTGTGCGCAGGTATGTATACATGTACGTGAAGTGCACGTTCGACTCGCATTTATTAGTGAGAAATTTATATGTCGGCGATATTTACACTTTAACCTCGTAAGCGGATGTATTGACGGATATATCCGTCGTCGACATATGTATTACAAAATGCCTAAGACGAATATATTCGCATAAAATTAAATAGTGTGCAACACCATGACTGATCCGAATATATTCGCTTGAGTATAATATACATGTACAGAGATTTACGTGATGTCTACGACGAATATATACGCTGATGGATAAAAAAATGTGGCCGTTTAGGTATCTGTTTCGCTGGACGAAATAAGTAAATCACTTACGAGGTTAAGAATTGCTCCGTATCTCCTGAGAAATGGAATTAACGCGGGCACGGAAGTCGAACGCGCGCCATTTTGGTGACCGCCGTCGAACGGCTTATCGATCTTCCTTTGGGAATTTTTGCTCTGAATTGTTTGTCGTTGTGTTTCATTCGGTCTCTGCTTTGATCGAAACGGATGAAAGAAGAATTATTTCCTTTTTTCTTTTCTTTTATTCGTCGATTCCTCGTTTCTCCCGTTACGATCAAAGAGGCGAGTCGAACGTTCGTTTTGGCTGGACGATTCGGTCGCAAATTTTGCCGGGGCCCGGATGGAGAGACGGGGACGCGTATTCGGATATAAATATATCGATATTTAATCAGCAGCTGCCAAGCGGATCGAACATTTAGGAACGAAAGATGCGTAAATGTTTAATACGTATTATACCTCTTTATATGGCTGATTATTACGGACTAGTACTTGTCATTCCACGTTACTCTGCGGGGGGAAAAAATCTCGAACCACCGTCGACGCGTTTCCTTTCATCGTTTTCGGTTCGAATTGCAATTTTTTCGTCTTACTCTCGCTTCCTTCATTATTTACTTTTCTCTTCTATTCTCGTTTAAAGAGGGCATTCAGGAGGATCCTTATGATCGATCGATAATATACTTTCAAAAAGACGTGTTATTGCGTTAATTTACTCGCTACAAAGTTCCATCGTTTTTCCATCTTCCTCTTCCCTTCTTTTTTTTTTTCTTTTATCGCCCCGAAATTCTTTTAGCTCCTCCGTCGTTTCCTTCGCGCGTGCGTCCACTTCCGCTTTTCGATCGACTCTCTCGCCCAAAAAGTGCACGCGCGTTAATTTACAGACGAGCACACCCGGAGAACGATCGTACGGTTGAAATACGTCGTATCAATCCTTCTCCCCTTCGCCACCCCATCTGTTCCCCCGTGGTCTCGTCGAAGCCTGTAAACGAGAGTGGTTGTTTCGCCGGTAAGAATCGAAATAAAAACAGAGTGTACTCGGACGATCGTCATAAACGATAGCTGGCGTTGAACTGTCAAAACTTTATCCGTTGCTATTTCCCTGTGCGTGTGTGTGTGTACAACTGAATTTGTCCCTGTTGCTTATGGCAAGTATGTGACGGTAGAGTGTTCGGTTGGTTTGCGGTTGTCGCTGGTTGCTGTTGCCGGTAGTGGTATTATCAATCCTGTAGTATGCTGTTCTCGTATGCTTCAACTGTCCTCCCATTCTGCGTGCAAAGAACAACGATCTCGCCCGATGAAAAGACCATCGTAGTCCTTGCGCATCGTTCCGTGCCTCGTCTGTTGGCTCCTTAACGACAGACGATTCTCAGTAGCTGGAAGCTTCCCGATCGTTTCAGAAACTAGCGTTATTCTGTGTGCGATTTTACTTAACGGAGTTACTTATCCTAGTTTCACGAGCCGAGGCGGGATACTTGATAATTGTTGTTTGATTTACACACGTCTTACCAGCGTTCGAACACGACGTCATATTACACGAATTCCAATTTGTAATCGTTCGACGAATTCTTTTAGAGACTAAACAGTAGGAACCACCACGAGATTTTGTGACTCGTGCGTTATCGGTACACGTTCGCGTGCGTTTTATTCGACGATTACCGAACGGGAACAGAAAAGAATTTGGCCAATCATCGAGTTCGTCTCCACGGGACGAGATCGTTCGGGATTTCGAGTCCCCGTTCGTTTCGTTTTAACACGAACGCAGGGTAAGACGACATGGTTAAGGCAATTATCAACGGTAAACGCTCGACTCCTGTACATCACATTAGCCGTAGATTAAAACTATTTACAGATAGGTGTCTCGTATACGCCTGCAATCACAATGATGACTTTGCATCGATCGTCGGGGAGCGCGCCCTTTCAAAGATTCACCGATTCGCAGCCGGCTTTCGTCGTGCGACGCGTGAATCTTTAAAGCGATTCCATCGTGGCGCGCTGATTTGTCGGGATTAATTTATTTAACGCGACACTGAGATCCGTCGATCTCAAACCGTCCCTTGTTCTTCGTTCGCGCCGGTTAAGGTCCCCCCCACCCTCCCCCCTCCCCCCATATTCATCCTTCGTTTCACGTGTGGTGGATTCATCGATACGTCTCCTGGTCTCATCCCGGAAGCGATCGACGAACGGACACGCGATCCGGATCTCAGCCGGCTGATTCGAGTCCTTTAAAGCCTGTTTCGTTCGCCACGGTTCTCGCTCAATGGTTCCGTTCGCGACCCATCTTATCGCCGGCACTTTGCACCACGTTCTGCGACATCAGTCTCATCGCGTTCTTCAGGGACTGCCTCTTGTTACAGAACCAGATCCTGATCACCTCCCGGTCGTATCCGAGTTGCTGCGCCAGGTTCGAGATCGCGTTACCTGGATCGAACAGGGGAAACAGTTTCTGCGTTACATTGAAATTGAGGATGAACGAGGGAGACGAAATTTAAATTTCGTCAAATTTTATTATAGTGAAGCAGGTGAATTGGAGGGACAATTTGAAGAAATGTAGGACAACTTTAAACGAGGTTTCTTTAGTAACACTAGATTGCCGGATGTTGGGTATATACCTATTTTGTCTGAAATTAGTCAATTTGACTCAAACATGAAAATTGAAGTTCTTAAAAAAAATAAGAAGGTTATTTTTAGGAAAGTTTGTTCAAAACAATTTTTACATATTTATGCTGCTTTTAAAATACACTTTTCGTAGATTTTTTTATTACATTCAGCAGAAACGACCTTACTTTCTATTCCTTTGACATGATACTTGAATTTCAAAAAATCACAACTGAGTTAAATTGACTCAATCCGGCAATCTAGTGTTAACAAAAACTGTATTGAATCAATTGATCGGTATTAATGGAAGCTGTGTTTGTCTTGAACGTGATAGGGATCGAATGAAAAATTAGAAAGGTATTGTTTTGTATCTGGGTTCTCCAATAACGTTTAATAACAAATAGCAACATTACTGATTTCCAGGTTTCTGAGGTAAATGTTAGAAATTTTTAATATCAGAAGAATTACGAAATTTGTATTAGATACAGATTTACATAAAATTGATTAAAGCGTGTGTTATAATGGGAGAGGGTTAAATTAAACAAGTTTTGAAAGAAACGAAGATTAGACAGGATTTTTAAAGTGTAGATATTTTATAAAAGAAGTGCAACAGAGAAGGAAGTGAAGCTCACCGTTAGGATGAGTAGTTTTGTCGAAGTAAGCGTTCAGCACTTCTAAAGCCTGCGGGGTGAACGAAGTTCGCCGTTTTCGTTTCTTGCTCGTTTCCACCCCGATGAAATCCGTCAGCTGATGCAGCCCGTTCTTGTGCCTGTAACCAAACACACTGTTCTCGTTTCCGTTTACAATCGTTACAATCTTTCTGTCAACATTGTATGTATCCACAAATTAACTGAAATTGAACGAAAAGTGGAAAAGAAGGAAGAATATTGTGTTGTGTTCAGTGTTTAAATTGTGTTCGCTTAATGTGTTAATCGGTGATTCGGTGATTCGTCACGTGAATTAAGAGTATTTCGAAAGTTATCATTTATTTTGTAAGTCCGAGAATTTAGAGAAATCTAATTAGAATCATATACTTTCTTTTAGGACTGTTCATAATTTCACCTATTTTTTATATATTTTCCCATTAATAATCTATCTTTTTGCTCACGATTAGAGTTCAATGTGTCACAAAGCATGAATTCAGAGCAATTTGTTGCTCTTTTTAGTCATTAATTTTTGCAAGGGACTAAGAAGTGAACTCGTTATCGAGTTAAACGGTTTCGCTTTGAGTAACAGAGGAAACGGGTGAACGGCGAAGGAAGAGAAAGGGAAAAATGGAGGAAAACGTTGCGAGCATCAATTCCGACCGGGAAACTCGATTTTCATCTCACGTCAGGCTGTCGCAAATACCCCGATCATGCTCTAATCAAATATTAAAACAAAACACGCCGGTGGACCGTGTGTTAACTCGGCAAACTTTCGCTGCATCAAAGCGAGCCCGTGCAACCGGAAGCGCCATCGTAAACAGGCAAGAGTTGGCCGCGTGAACAGCGTCCAATCTACCTACATCTCGATCGATTCGCGAATTCACTCGATGTCCCACCGTCTTCTCGCTTCCTTCGCTTATAAAATAAAGCGAAACGATGAAAAAGTAACAGAAAAAACAAGGAATAATTACATACATACAGTAATTGTTATTTCTGCGATTATTTCATATCTTTCCTCGCGTTTAACTTATTACGAACGACATTACACTGTGAACGCAACAAGAATTTAGAATTTCCCTACATTAAATCAACAAATGTCACATAACATCCTTTTCTGTGCTAACTACTTTATCAAAACATCATTTTTCTGAGCTAGAAGAAATGTAGACGAATGATGTTAAAAATATTTCTTTAACCAGTGAGTGCTAGACAGATTAACCCTTTTAGTGTCACATGTTTTGCTCAGGACGCCACTGAAGTACAGCGCTAGGTGCAATATTGCATAGAAATTTTTTATTTCCAATTTCCAATAAAAATTGTTAATCGTTTAATGAGGCACATTGTACTTCAAAGTATCATCTAACGCGCTAACTACCCATTTTTACTCAATTTTTACAATTGCAAGCAATTGAATCTCACTGGTCACCAATCACCACTATGGCGTTATAGAAGAAACCTTATAGAAGAAAGTATGGTAGTCAAAATATTAAACAAAGTGAAAGTGTCTCGAACTCTTCGACCGAGACAGATGAAGCACGCTCTCATTTCAACTCACACTCCACACTTTCCTTCCAAATCGGGTAACAGCCCTTAGAAATCGTAAACGCCTATACAGGTATCGTTCCCGAACGATTTTTCGGGTTCATTTAATTTTCCCCGAGCTTTAGACCCCTACATACCGGGTGTACCAACGACAGAGAGACAGGAGGAGGAGTAACAAAGCAGACGTTTCGAGAGACATTCATCCCCCTCTGACTGATTGGCCCGCGTCCCTGGCCGACGAACTTTTCCCCGCAACAGGGAGCGCGCACCGGCGGAGGGCATCGCGACGTCGGCGTCGGGCAAATGAAATTAGCGATCGAAGCGTCGCTGCCGCTTCGAAAAAACCTCGTAACCGTAAACAGGAGAACTTCCGCCGGGAATCGCGGCTAAACGAGCCAAACGCGGTGAAAGGGTGAGAGAAGGGTGGTGAACGGGGGACCAGGCAGGGGAGCGTCCCGACGCACACAATACACGTAGGGGGATGGGAAGAGGAGGAGGAGGGGGACGTAGGTGGACGCCGCTGCGGAATTTATGTTTTTAATTTAACTCCGTATGACCAACTGTCGAGCCCCGCCGAAAAAAGTGCAGGCCGAGCCATTAGCATCGCGCGGTGATATTTCGTCGAATCCGCGAAAACAATATGCTAATGGAGAAGCGGAGCTAGCAGCGAAGAACCGATGCTTCGTAGCCAGGGGTGGGGAAACGGGGTTCTCGAGGGGAAGGGTGGGTTGACGAACGACGAGGGGTTGAGGGTCGCGCGACGATTCGTCGGCGATCGAGGCGTCGTTTCTTCTTTTTTTTTTTGGCTCTTTCTCGCTGTTTAATAGGGAAAAATTGATGGGGCGTTTAGATGGCGATGAGTTAGTCTGGATGATACCGAAAGCTATTTCGTTTGAAAGGTTTCCTTCATTTGGTTAGACGCTTTTACTATGCGCGAGGCATTAATTGTCGGCTGCGGGTGAAGTATTTGTGTGTTAGATGCTTTAACCCTTTGACTGCTAAAGGCGTATATATACGCCTTCACAAGTTCATCAATATATACGAAAGGTGTATATATACGTCCTCTGTATTTTTTTACTATAACACCTTTATTACTGTTATGGAATTTATTGTCCTATTTAACATAGCAACTAAATATGCCATTATTATTTTTTAAACCCTAAGAATGGTATCAAATTTCCGGGTACTGTTTTTTGGTCGCTAGTCAATGGACAACCGGTCGCAACGACTGATATACAAAAAACGCGCCGTCCATATTGATGGATTCATCCGAGAGCATGCCCCAGTCAAAGGGTTAAGGGTAGTTCTCGGGTTCTAAGAGGCTGAGATTAGAATGATGATTGTATCGTCAAGTTTACACGTTGTTTTTGACAATATATGGTTTTAGGTGTTGTGAATCAATTAATTATGATGAGTTAATTGGTTACGTTTATGATACTTTGCTGGCTATCGCGCAACAGCAGTTTTGTTTATTTATTTTATTCTGTTTGCTATTGTAGTTTGTAGAATTCGTAGGAGTGTTTGTAATTAGTATACTGTGGAATTTCGGGTATCGAAATCATTGAGTTAATCTAAATAATGACAAACAATCCCTTGATACTTTTTCAATCTCTCTCTTCTTATGAAGAGCTGACGAATTTCATGAAAATTCCTTGATTCCTTCAATATCATTTCAAGTGCAATCGCGGCGGGCAGCGGTACGGTTTTTTGGTAATTGTTTGTTATTTTACGATGATAGTGGCCGTCGGTGACTTAATTAGCGCGAAGAAGTGGTAGAATTTATTAATTTGATAGAAAAAGCCCACTCGTCCTACGGTTTCTGTGTTTAACGTCCACGGTTTGTGATTAAAATTAACCATACGTTAATTACATTTTTCCTACAAAAGAGCTTTATTTTTGGTTGTACACGGTTTATTGATTGCATCCGTGTTATTGATACGGAAGTCTGATGAAGCTCCGAGTCGATGCGTTCGCCGAAACAGGAATTCAGCCATTAAGAAAATATTAAAACCCGCCGAATAAAAATCAAATCAACACTTTATTGTGCTCTCCGCGGTTGAACATTTTCTCGTCGCATCCCTTCAGGCAGCATCGATGCTCAAACACGATGAAATACGATGAAATTTCGAGGAAAAGCTGCGGCTGTACACAGACGAAAAGAAGATTCGATCGTTCGTTTCATTCGTGGCAATTAGAGATTAGAGGACTCGCTGATTAATTATGCCGCCTAATTATCGTTCGAATCGTTCCCAAGGCTATTACGAAAGTTACAAGCGATAGAGACGCGAGCGGCGAGCTCGTCAAAGTCGGCTGAAACAAAACGATACAAGGAAAAGTAGAGAGAAAGAAACCCGGAAAACAGAGGGAAACGAAAAGGAAAACGCGGAAGGCGGCTTTCATCGATAACCGAAGACACGCGACACAAATTAAAAGGCGACCGCTTCAAAGCGTCCGCGAACATCGTAATTGCTTCTCTTGCGCCAATTTACCACCGCTTTCAATAATCTTAATAAACCCTCCCCCTCCCACGCCCGTCTGCTCCCAAAGGAAAACGTTATTATCGCGCTGCGCGTGTGTCGCGGGCGGGAAAAGCTGACGAAGAGGAAACGACGAGAAAGAGCGAGGGGGACAAGCGGTGAAAGAGAAAACGTGGAATCAAACCGGCGTCGAGGGTTAGCTCGAGCACGTATTCTCGCGCATAGGTGAGAAGCCAAACGAATGGAAGGGAAAAGAGAGGAGAAACAGAAAGAGAGAGAGAGAGTGAGAGAGAAGAGGCAATAGAACGAGGTGTGTATAACGTGTATAATGGACAAGGACCACGGTTAAACGCGTTTGGCGAGGTTTAATCCGCGCGAGGGCGACAGAATAAGCAAGAGGAAGCGAGAATTAAACGTTGTCGTCGTGAAGGAGGGTCAGGGGGAGGGGAAAAAAGAAGAAAGAGAAGAGGGAGGAGTCGACGCGACGCGTCGCGTCGTGCCAAGACAATACGCATCGCGTCGTTTTTTTAAATATGAATCACGAGGAGCACGGGGCCGCTTATCGGACAGACGTTGAAAGCGTGCTTAGTCACAGGCGCTGACTCGATTCTGGTCTCCTTCGGTCTTTGTACAGCGGGTGCTGGATCGTTTCGACGTGGACACTGAATTCGTCTTACACAAAGATCGAGCGTTTTAGCATTTGTTGGTTGTAAACGAAGGTGTCTTAGAGGTTGCAGTTTAGTTTACGAGATTTTTTTGAAGGGGATAGGGTCTTCTGTTTAATTGAAATACGATTAGGTTATTTGATAGAATACTTTAACAGTCAGAATTAAGAATGTACTGTTACAAATGTGGCATTTTGAAGTGTGTAAATGCACGAAGTACACAGTGCTTGTGTTGTCCACACTGGATCCTCACCCTTGAGTACCTCTGAAGGCAAGGGTTAAGGGACTTTCATTCCTTCTCTTGAAGAAAAGAAAATGGAGGAGCAAAGATTGTCAGATTATTTGAACAATTACAAAGAAATCGTCGTGGACGAAATGGATTTAATGTATCCACGAAGGGTGCAAAAATTAAGTGTCTTTGCGAAGGGTTAAGTATAATTCGGAGACCATTGTTCATTGATCACTAACGAAGACGTATTAAAAATTGTTTACATTTTACAAGATTGATATAAATTGGAAGCTCGTATTTCAAGTTCAAATTAGAAACTCTGCGTCCACCAGGAATCCGTCTTTCTGAGGTTAAATCCATCGCAGGGTTCGCTGCGAATAAATTAGCTAATCGAATATTTATTAGAAACTCCTTACGGCCTGGCGTTAAACCAGCCCACCTAAATCTCGACCAGGCCACACACACATACATACACACGTGTATTTGCTGTACGGACTGCAGAGAGATCTGGTAGCACGGGAATGCTATTGCTAGGGATGGGATCAAGTTCGATATGTGTTCAAGGATTCAAGTTAATCCCGACACAAAAGTTTCGCCTTTACGGGATCTGTATTCGTGTATTAAGTATTCAGATCGTGTAAACCAGTTTCAAGTAGCAAAACGAGTACCTTGAAAAATGTTTCGTTCAATATCACAAAACAGAAGAACATCGTCATAGGTTTAACTTCTGGATAAAATACTCGAAGGTACTCGTTCACGTTTCTTCAACTAACTGCATAACTTCTGCTCGAAGTACTTAATAGGCAAATTAGAATCTGCCTCGATACAATTTCATTGTATTCAAAACTACTCCCTTGCACTTCTTCAATTAACCCTTTTCATTCATGTGGCGATTTTCGGTGATCAAATGACACGCTTTCACAAATATCCGAACGCGAATAATCACATTTAAAAATTACAATATTATTTATCCGAAGTGAATAAATTTCAGTGTAAGTTAATTTTGGCAATTTTTAATTCCAACGTATTGGCAATTTTTCGTAGACCGAAGGTCGCCTTTACTGCGCAAAAGAAGATTTTTTTTTTCGTGATCTACTCTCAAAAGTATTCGAACCAGCTCGCAATACGCTTGATCCCATCTCTAGCCACCGCGGGGAAACAGAGGCCCTAAAGCGTATCGGAACGACGGCAGCTGTTGGAAAAATAGAGGGAAACAGTAAACGGAGGCGGACAGTGTAACGAACGAAGAAGAAGAAGAAGAAGACGAAGAAGCAGGAGATCCCGGCGTGGGTGTACCACGGAATCGCTGGTATTAGCGTTTACGCGAAAGCGTGTAGGTGTGCAAGAGGAAGAAGACGAAGAAACTGGGGGAGAATAAGCGTAAGCCGAAGAAAGAGCCGCTCAGGGAGGCGGAGAAGGAACGACAGGAATCGTGGGTAAGAGGCGGTGGGTGGAGGGGCGGAGGCAGGCAGGAGGGGTACATCAGAAACCTGATTTTAATTAGTCCACAGTTTAATTACTCGGCAGATAAATCGTGCACGTGCACCGCATAAACTAGCCGCTTTCATTTTTCCCGGACGCGGCCGGCACGGTCGCGCTTACTTCTACGCCGCGAGAATGCGGGATGGGTCATTGTTGCGAGCTAGATCTACGCGCGAGCGGAAAAGAGAAATGATCGTGCCCAGAACTGTCATCGAATCAGTTGGATAACAGTCGGCACGGTTAACCCTTTGACTGAGCGTGTATGCGTGCGACGAAAGCTACTCGTGTGAACTGTAGGCGCATATATACGCTTTTGGCGAAAGTTACTCGCGTGGATTATGAACGCGTATATGCGTTCCTCAATTTTTCCTCGCTCCCATTTAGAGCAACACAATTGCTAATAGAGCACTTCGGTCGGGAGTATTTAGCACTGAAAGGGTTAATATTTTAATTGCCACTTTGGCCTCCCAATTCTTAAATTTTTCAGTTCCTGTATTCTCCAATTTTTCAACTTCCTAATTTTCCGATTTTTTCCTTTCCTAATTTCTCGGTTTCTAAATTCTCCAATTTTTCAACTTCCCAATTTCCCGACTTCTTCGTTTCCCAGTTTCTCTGTTTCTAAATTCTCCAATTTTTCAGCTTCCTAATTTCCCGATTTCTTCCTTTCCTAGTTTCTCTAATTTGTCAACTTCCCAATTTCCCGACTTCTTCGTTTTCCAATTACTCTGTTTCTAAATTCTCCAATTCATCAACTTCCTAATTTTTCGATTTCTTCGTTTCCCAATTTCCCTATTTCTAAATTCTCCAATTTGTCAACTTCCCAATTTCCCGACTTCTTCGTTTCCCAATTTCTCTGTCTCTAAATTCTCCAATTTTTCAGCTTCCTAATTTCCCGTTTTCTTCGTTTCCTAATTTCCCGGTTTCTAAATCCTCCGATTGATCAATTCACGGAATCCCCGATCCCGCGGACGTCTCACTCGCAAGTTTCCCGTTTTTCCAACCTCGCATTCTCACGTATATTTTTTCTCGCCAAGTAACTCGTTTAATTGCCCGTCACGTCGAATTCCTCTCGAAACGTTCGCGTAACACGATTCGCGAGGAGAAGCGGCGACCGCTTTCGCTTTCGAAGCGGGTCGCGGAAACGAAAGAACGAATCATTAAACGGTGAAACGGTCCCGGGCCAATAACACCGGGATGATTCCCGGCTGTATCGCGGCGCGGAGGTGTTAATGCACAGTCAACAAATCATTTTGTTCGTTTCGGGTAAAATCTGTTGATGCTACGCCGCGGGAAAGCGGAATGGGTCATTGTTGCCGGCCGCGAAAAGAGAAATGACCGCGTGCTTCTGTCATCGAATCATCCGGTTCACGGTCGGGATATGTGCACGCCGCGTTATGTATACACATTATATATCGATACGCTACCCTATATACCTGTGCACACACCTGTGTTGTATTTTAAAACACGTGCCAGGGTGGTCCGGGCGTGTGTGTACACGCGTTTTGCATGCGTACATTTTCCGCGCTTTTGCCGACGATAAAGCGACACCGCGACGAGATCGAAGCCGTAAACCGTGTTAGGCGTCGCTGGCTCGTAAAATTCGCACGATCGACGCTCTTAGATCGTGATTCCAATTAAACGACGTCCGTTCTGCCGCGTGGATGAGAACGTTGATCGAATTATGCAACGAGGAGATCGCGCGACACGACACGAGCGTGAATATCGGAGTGTCAGCTACAGAAATATCGAAATACGAAATGAAAGCATGATCGGAGTTTTGAGAGAAAGAAAGATCGAGGTACGAGAAATTGATCGATGTCCACTTTATGATACTAAGAGTGCAGAAACGTGAGAAAGCGAAACATTTCTAGAATATAGAATTTTCTTAAAAATTTTCTTAAAACTAAACCGTTTGTATTCTGCTTCTTTTGACAGTTTGAAAGACAAATATTTTCAATTCCAAAACACGAATGATTTCTAATTATACCTCTGTTTAATTAGAAGATCCAAGGAAGAAACAAATTTATTTTTACATACAAATCTAATAACTCAATTTCATCCTTTAACTCCTCGGAATCCAACCACTCAGTCTGCATAAATCGTTCGACAGAATTCAATCGCGACGTCGTGGAACCTTCGATTACTTAGAGGAGCTCGTGCCAACCGTTTGGTTACAAAACCCGACGATGTAACGGAACGAAATAACAAAGGAAGCGACTCGAGTATCCCGAGGCGAGCAAATAAATAAATCGGCGCCGCATCGTTCGTTATGAGGCAGGTTGTACCGCGGTCGGCCGATGAATTAAACTTCGAATTTCGCTAATTACAGATCCTGATACAGCGTTCACAGAAAATCGTCGTGTGCACCGTCGGTGTGAACACGCTCGTGTGTGGGCGCTCGCGTGTGTGCACGTTGGAGTTCGATATCTCGAAGGAGGAAGCCGATACGCGACTTCTTTCGCGACACGATTAAAACCGGCGGTACCTGTACCGCTAACGGTTTCCCCCATTCTAATTAACATTCCGCGTATTTATTAGACGCGGATCTGCAATTAATCAGGCGGATTCAATTAGCGAATTACCAATTAGCACGCATGCGTTCACACGCTCTCGGACACCGCTCGAGATCCTGCTGGGCGATCGCGCGCGGTTAAGCGTCGTTGAAACGGCGATCTCGAACGCGATCGCACGATCGCAGACGACATCGGCCTCGGGTTTCCTCGTTTTCACGCTTCCCCGTGAACGAGGACAGTTTCTGCGGGAATCAGGTGGTCGATGTTTCGTTTGAACGAGGAAATTGTCGAACGTGGTCGCTTTGATTTCGAGCATTTTGGATAAAAGTGAAAGTTAGACAGCAGGGAGGGGATTATTCAAATATTCGAACGACTTTTGTGAAAGTTTTAATTTTGGATTTTGTTTGAAGGGTGAGCAATAGTGGGTGGCTTCAATTTTCGAATGATTTTTGGAGAAGTTTCAATTTTTGTTCTTATTTTTGCGATGAGATCAGTATTTCGTGTGTGTCTATTGTGTTGTAGTTTAACCCTTTGCACTCGAGAGGTGACCGTTAATCGTTTCATGATACTAACTTCAAAAATTGTCAAATTCGAAATATTTACTATGATTCACGTGTATTAAAGTTCATTTAATTTAGTTAAGTCATATATTAAAATTTACATAAATATGACTATTTAACGTCCGGGTCTGAACTGAAAGTCTGAAAATTTGCGAAACTATCATATGCTAGGATTGCGATGTCCCATGAGAGGGGACAGCCGAGCGCGAAGGGTTAAAAGAAAGTTATAAGATTGAAAAAAGCGAAAGTTGAGTAATAAAGAGTGAATGGCTCAAATTTGTTCTCGATTTTTTTAAAAAACTTTAATCTCAATAAAAAGATGGGTGACTTGGACGATGGAAATGAAATAAAAAGATTGAGATTATTAGAGCAGAACTCACCTCTCTTCAGCCTCTTTCATCCACCTTTCGAGGACCGGTTTTATCTTTTGCGCGCTCTTTGGCGTGATGTCCAACTTTTCGAATCTAGAGCGAACAACAAGTTATGATTCACGTTCTCCGGTTCGGTGTCGCGTGAAAGATCACGCTCGCGAGGAAAGAAAAAGGGAAAAGAGAATAGCAACTTCCCCGCCAAAGACGTAAAGACTTGCTTGCGAATTCGAGGATACGATCCCCTCGACGCAATTCGATTCTCAGTTTTGAATGGTGCAGAGAAAATTCGATCGGAAGAAACTCTTTGCGTCTTTATCCGACTAAAGGAGCACTAAGTGGCATGCATTGACTCAAAAACAGGACATTGACAATGCGTGCATGCTTAAAGGTTCTGGTGATACCGCGTATGATGTTGCCAACGCGCATCGAGAGCTCGTGTGTTCAGTTATCGACAAGCGCGAACAAAAAGTCACTGTCAAGGAACTCCGCGCGATTTCATTTACGAAAAAAAAAAAAAAATAAAGAGAAACAGAAAAATCTGAAAGACGAAGAATCGTCTGAGAAAAGAACACGCTCTCGTGGACGGAAAGTCGTTTTCCGTGGCTTTCTCGGCGTGTTCGCGCACGCGTTGGCGACATCATGCCCAAGTTTGCCAATGCCCTGGCTCGAAGAAATATCGTTAGCTTTCAGAAGTGCTCCTTTCGCATCTCAGTTTGCCAGAAACGGAGTTAGAGAAATTAGTGATAGTGCTTGCAGCAGCTATACCCAAATATGACCCAAATGGTATCTGTGCGTGACGGTATGCAGGTCGTATCGTATCGTTTCGTCGAGCGAAACAAGGGGGACCAGACGAAAGATGAGAGAAGGCTGACATACATCGGACAGAAAAGTAGAAGAGTTTACGCCAAGAAGAAGCGACATAGGAAATGAATTCGGAAACATACAAGTCTGTACATTTGTACGCACGCTTCTCTGGTCGGTGAATTCGTAAATGTCGGAGGGGTGGAAAAAAAGGTGCTCAACAACCTGAGCCTCGTTCGATTGGTTCCTCGAGAACATTGATTCTGAGCTACTCGCACGCCTTCGAGGTACACACGACGATACCAATACACGGATTCGCATGCTTGGGTATAACTGCTACGCTTCCAGAGGATTTGAAACGTTTTAGATTTTTAGGTAAATTAAGTAGCATGAGGGGTGAACGTACGTAGTTTGCTGCTGAGGGGCAATCTGCGAGACAGCGTAGATCTGGGAAGCCAGGGCACTGGGGAACAATCACCAATGCTTAAATTAGTCGTTACGATAACAATACCAGGATGTAGAAACAGTGTTTCTACTTACCACCGGCGTTGCCACGGTGGTTCCTTTCTATCGTTGCGAATTTTCAAGAAATTTTCTTTCATCGAACAGACGGAAACGTTTGGTACCGCCGGCTAGCTTAAATCGTAGCGACTAGCGAAAAACGACAAGAATTTGCGCGTTCAGGCACCACCGTGGCAGATTACACACTGTACACTTCTTACAAGAGTGCTATCGCATGTGAAAAATTGAACGACGTTCTCTCAGAATCTGTACTCGAAAAGCATTGAACACGTGATCAAAGTAGACAATGTGAACAGATCGAGACGAACTCGTGATGGTCGATCGTAGCGACGGTTCTATGCCCAAAATGAAATTGGTCGTGCCAGACCAAGCTTGTTTTAAAACACACGATCCTGTTCACGAACCTGAGAACGGAAGGAACCGCCAAGGAACAAAACGGATCTGATAAACGACTGAACACGACTGCGACCGAGTTTTTATCTGTTTGTCTATAACCGAACGGACAAAGGGCCCTTTTAAAGTGTACAACAAATTGATAGATAAACAAAAGATGTCGTCTAGAGAGTTCTGTGCAACGATCAATTTACTTTGGACATAGTAAAGAATCGGATGGAACTTGGAAATCGGGCAATCAAACGACCCATCAACGTTCGAGGAACGCTTGAAGCTCAACACCGACTTCTCCAAACGAAACGGGACATCATCGACATCGAGGTTCGGCAATCTACTGGTGCACAGATCGCCGGTCTCTCGTTTTTCCCGGCCATTTCCAGTGACCTGGTACACTGTAGCCTAACTATCGTGTCTCACTTCCGTGTCTCGTCAGCGATGTTCGCGGGAGGGTGGGCTGAGTTATGTGAAACGAAGGGGACCAACGCGAAGACGGTTGCACACTCACCTGCATATGGCACTTTGGCTGTAAGCTGGCCCCTCTGTCACGCTCAGGGCCTGACCCACCTGGGTCTGCGTGAGACCCAGCGACAATCTGCGATACTTGAACGCCTTCGCGAACTCTTTGATCGTGTCCAAATTGATACCGTCCACCACGTTGTTCATGGACTCCTTGATGGTCGGCTGATCTGCAATTTACAATTCCGGAATCTCTACCTTGGTCTCTTTTTTTTCAGAGATTTGAAAAGCTATCAAGATTCCGTTCCGTGCACACGTTAATCTCGTAACAGAACTTTAGGGAATTAATGTCTAAGCTACCCTTTGTCAATGTTATTTCACTTTGGCGGTCTTTTATCTTTTTTAAGGAAGAAATCCAGTTTCAGTGCCTCAGTATTTCACTTGGCCGGTCATAGTTAAGCTTTGCTTATTTTCGAAGCAACTTATTTCAACCCTTTCTCTATAAATATCTGACGCAGACCTAGAGCTTCGTGAAGCGATTCTTTTTCGTTCTGCATTTATAGCAAAAAGAAAATTGACTGGAGATTCAAAGTTAACAAAACTATGAGAATCAACTTTTGTATTTTTATTGAAATTAAATAGCTACGTGACAGAAATATCGTTATTAGTTCTGATACCTATTAATCTAGAATTTATCGATGTGAGTGGTACGCTTTAAGGAACCTAGTTAGGCAAGAATCGGAGCGATTTTCCGAATCGATTCGCCAAAATGCATCAAGCTTCGCCAGGAAGCTGCCTAATGACATCGGGCGGCTTCGTTAAAGCAGCCTGAGCTACACCGATTTCTCTCGTAAATCTGTCACCCCGAATGTACGCGCACGCAGCCGAGGTGTCCACATTGGCCTGCAATCCTCGACCAGTTCGATCGGGTTTCCGCGCCATGCAATAAACTACAAATCCTTCTTACGCGGCGCTCCGTTTTCTGCGATCATTAATTTCCAATCGAACGCGAGCTCCTTGTTTCACGAGGTGGACAAAAAACGCGAAGCTCCTTCGCTTCCCGATGCTTTGATCGTCAAGCGATCACAGGTTTCGAGGAATTCGCCAGCGTTTTCGCGAACCGATACAGGAAATCGCGACGTTCTCCACGTCGGGGTCTGGAGGAACGTAAATCATTAGAATGCTTAATTTGCTGCTTAAGCATTAATTGCAGAGGCTTTCAAATATCTTAATATCGAAAACATTGGTGTGTTGTGAGACTTCTGAATGAATTATGGAATGCAACACATGAATCGTTTGTGTTCAAACATTTTTTAGAAACATTGTTGATTTGTTTAGCATATAATTAGTAGACTGCAAAGTTTTTTAAGGCAAATTTTATGGATACGATCAAATCAGTGGAGTCTAAATTCAGATGTGTTCGAATCTGTAACAAATCTTGGAAATTTTGTACATTTTGAAATATAGAAATAGAACTTTGAGTTGCCTTGCATATTTAAAGTCTTTAAATTAGCGGAAAAGTTTAACTAACGGTCAGCATATTTTCAACGAGTTAAAGAAATAGTAAATGGTGTTAATTTAGGATAATCGATCCTAGTTCTTCTACACTTTGCAAGCGTTTGATTTTCGCAACGGGCGACGAAGAATCGCGATCGAATGGTTTGAGCCTTTCGAAAATTTACGTCTCATTGTCAGTGTCTGTGGATGTAACTCTTTGCAAACAAAGCGAACGCGTAGCCTCGTTCTCCTCTAAATTCACGGATCGTCGCTCAAGGATCCATAGAAGATAGGTTAACAAAGCCGCAGATTTATCAAGCAACGTGGCACCGGCAATTGAGAATCGTTAGGCTCGATACGTCGAACGATTATTCCCGTCGGGGCCCGCGGAACGACGAAGTGCCAGTCTAGGCAATGATTGTGAATTATTAAAATTATTGTCTGCCGGCTGTCGAGGTTACGTGCGCCGGCCCGGGATCTTTATGGCTTCCCAGAAGGCAGCGGGGAACGATCTAATACACCGTAATGAGCTGCGCATTGTACAATATCCTATTAGGATTATTAAGAGCTCCGCCGTAGCCGCGAACATTATTATTTATCAGCTTTGACCGCGCGTTAAAATGTTGATTTGACGAAGGAAGGGAACGTAATTCGAGGCAACCAGGCGGTAATATCGGGTAAATTTCTAATTCGTTGCTACGAGGTTGCTTTCTTACTGAAAAAACGGCTGTTTAATTAACGAATCGAAGTGAAGTTTCTGAAGAACAGTTCTTTAAATTTTTAACGATTCTTATCGTTTTATCCACTTTTATAAATCCGATAAAATATTCATCGCACAGTCTGCTTAACTGTCGCAATTATTCCCTTTTCTCGAATTCGGATTTCTTAAGCTGGCACAACCGTGTATCTAATATTTATACGGTGAACTTAAAAAAAATTCTATTCCTCGATCTTTTATTAGATTACTTAAACTATTCATCGAATTGTACTTTATATAACACAAGCTATTCACACTTCGATCCTACTATCTTGCTACTAATTATAGCGTCTCGCGAAGCCGATCAAACACTTTCCTTCGCTACATTTTTCACTCTGAATCACGATAATTACATAAAACATCCCTAAGCTGCGAAAAAGGATATTTATCATAAAAATGATTCAATAATCCAGATCATCGTACATTATCCAAACCATCTTACATCTATCCATCCAGCCCCAAACAAAACGATCCCTTCCTTCAAAAAAAAAAAAAAGAAATCCCCGTCGCGTAGGAACCGTTGAAGTAACGAAAAGATCTAGCAATCGAAGAAAATAGAGAAACAAGCAAGAGCTGTGATCTTACTGGATGAATCGTTGAGGACTTCTTCTTCCTCCTCCTCTTTGATACTGTGGAGGCTGCTCGGCGAGGCCTTCACGCCAGCTCCGCTGGGCCCGTGCGTGGTCGTGATCGTGATCTCGCCGTTGCTGGCCGCCAGTCTGTTCAGCGCTGAGGCCGCGGATACCACGGACTCGTTCAAAGGCGACGATTGCTCGGGCCTCTCCCTGTGATGCTTCTCCGTCGGCTGTGAGGGACACGAACCGGGACGTAAGCAACGGATTAGTATACAGCTGAACCAGTATAGCAAACGACAATGCTTCCGTGCTTCCCTTCCACGCCAATTATGCAGTTAATAATGAGAGCCGGTCTCTCTCTCTCTTTCTGTCGTTCCTCCATCTCGTTCCTTCGTTCTCGCTCGGTCTACCTCGGATCGGGACACTTTAGAGTCTAATTAGTGGAAGAAACGCCGCCGCGGAATACTTTCTTAACGAGATTGCTTGCCAGCTATCGGGGAATTATTCTGCTTGTTCCGTTGATCTCACGTCGGTTAAGCCGTTTCCACCTTTGCAGGGGACCAAAACGTGTCCTTGTTCATTGTATCGCTCGCAGATTTAACCCTTCTAGTATCACAGTTCGCAGAACTGTGTCGGAATCGTTTCTGACTCTCACTGACATTACAAAGTGTTACACTTTTCGATTCTCTTCGTCGCGAGGTGTTTTTCGGTTAACCTCTTTTGATTAACCCTTTCGTTAACAACGAATGAGATATATTATTGTTACAATGTCGTTCGAGAAATTCTATGCATGAAATATCTCACCTTAAAATTTCTGCGACACGTTTATTCAACGTTTTGAATAAAAAATGAATTCTTGGAAGACGAATTATGTATTCTGTAGTGAAGTGTAAGAGATATCTCGTCCGTAATACCGAAAGGGTTAATATACGTGTATCCTGCTTTTATAATTGTGTTCTGCATAGATTGTAACCAATGAAATGCGAGATATCTTCACAGAACGAGGTTCGGTTAAATCCATGAAAATAAATAAGCGTCTCTCCGCGAAGCTGAAGGGAAACACAACGATACGTACCCCTCTCGTCCCCCCCACCCTTGTTCGAGGAATATTTATTCGCGGATAGTAATTGAAGTAATCGAGCAAACGAAATGTGTCGGACGATTGATTGTTCATCGGAGAATAAAAGGAGGCGAAACGAGCGTCTGTTACTGTCAAGCATCCGGCGTATGAAGCCGCGCTCCTGAAATAGCTCGAAGCCCCGGCGAACGATCGGGGTAAAGGCGGTGAATCTTTCAAGGCGGTTGATTGAAAAAAATTATTTAAACGGGTGACTCGTCGGCGACAGGTATCCGGTGTACCGTTCATTTAAACACGACCGAACCGTTTTTTCAACGAGCCTCGTGAAAAATCAAATTCGTCAGACACGTCTCGTTGAATTCTTGATGGCTAGATCGAACACTATCGAATCGTCGATAAGAACGATTCAGCGGCGAATCTATGCATGTATACAGGGTTGATCGAATCAACAGAATGCTCTATTAATAAGATTTAGTTGTCGACCAGTCAGACGACGCGACGATCCAATTACGCGACGGAAAAACGACCTCGTTCATTTCGTAGACACGATTAGGTACTATTTTCAAGTATCACCTGAACGATTTCAATCTCGACCCCAGGGGGGGGGGGGTGGTCTGGGGCGACTGATATTATTTTGTAATCGACAGTCTGCGCTTACCGTGTAGTGATTCATGTGAGAGGTGTGTAGATGGCTGTGTTGCTGAGGCGACGTCGTCAGAAGCGGTTGCTGGGAGGCCTGCTGGGCTGCCTGAACCGCTTGTGCGGCCTGCGCGACCTGAGCTGCCTGAGCCGCCTGGGCGGCCTGAAGCAGTTGCTGGGGCTGCATCGCGTTCAGAAGCTGCTGGCTGGCCGAGCTGTTGCTCAGAAGGTGCGGCAAGGCGGCGGGATTTAGCCCTAATCCGGATGCTAAGCTGGGACTTGTTGGAACTGTCACGCGGAAACAGAAAATCGTGATCCACTTTAGGGGCGCACGAGAATTTAACCTCGCGTGATTTTGGCCCCCAGATTTCCTAATCGATACCTCCCTCGCGATCTCGTGTCTTAGCTTCGCGAATATTGTTAACCGTGTGCGCTCGGGAGGCGAACGGCGGTCACCAAGTGGTAGCAAATTTTCAGACGGAAAGGGTTAAACAGATGTGGACGTGGTACATTTTAAGGTAGTAACTCAGGAACTACCGATCATTAAAGTATGCTTATTTATGATAATGAAATTTAATTGAAAATTGAATAAGAAGAATATTTAATAGGTGGGAAGGAATTATTAGCAATCATAGTAAAAGTTGTAGTAAGTTTCCAAGAGTGTAGGTGATATAATAAAGTTAATAAACTTCTATGAAAAATCATGAATCCATTATTTTGTGCCCCTCAAGCAGATCTTAGTAGATATTTTGCATTTAAGAATTTTTGAAGTTTGTGCTATTAGACAATTAAGTTTCACCTTATCTGTGCATAGGATTAATCAGCTATAATGATTTGTAACGGTCTTTGCAAATTTTATTACTTCAAAGTCTTAAAGACTTCGGACAGCATTAGTTCCATAGTAAAGTAGACCTTTACCTGCGAATTCGTCGTTGCTGTTCGGCGTGTTCATCATGTTCTGGGGTTGGGCGATCGACTGAAGGTTCGCCAGTGTCGTGGATACCACCTGGCCGTTGCTCAGCGCCAGGTTCACCATTTGATTGTTCGTCACATGGCTCACGGGGATGGTCAAAATGGTCTGCGAGGCGATTCCTGTCGGCGCGACGGTCGAAGAAAAACGAGAAAGAAAGCAGACAAACGATAGGATTAATAATTCCGCGCAACGTGGCTATCTAAGCGACGGGCGATGAAGTTTGATAATTCTATCTCTCGGGCCCGTCCTCGTATGAACGTGTCTCGAATCAATAGATACTTCATTTCCATTATGAACGTAGTCCACGCGTCGTTGATCCAGGAAGGGTAGTAAAGTTATCAGAGTCTCATAGAGGGATTATTAGGCAACCCATAGGGCAGGTAACCTCGCAGGCCAGCGTAGTTGGCAAACTATTATCGTCATCTTAATAGTGGGTACAGGTACTGGCACTGGACTAGGCTGCGAGAAGGACGCCTAATCATACTTAGAATAGTTTCGGGATTACCTCCAGCTCCGCTAATCTGATTACCCTGTACACGCGCTTAATATGATTACTGATCATGAGTACGTACCCGTGTTGGTACCTATAGCTAAGCTAAGCAAATCCCGTATTCCGAACAGCCATAAAAGTTTCACGTTCTGAGGTAAGGTCAACTGACAATCCGATTAACGTTTAGTTCCGCCGTGATATTCGACGATAATATTCCCCTGGGGTAGGGGCCGGCGGGGGAGGGGAAAGGAGCTCTTTTATTTGCCCGCGTGGCAGCCCCATCGTGAACCTTTCTTTTTTTCCCGACGACCTGTGAAAATGAACTTTCGCGAGCATACCCGTGAAATCCCGTTTCTGTACTGTTTAAACTATTAGCCTGTCTCGGAGCCTCCCTATACGGGAGCCAGATTAATTCGAATGTGTGTTGCCTACCCCGAAAAAGGGGTAGGCAATTGAAACGAGCCGGCTATTAGGGGAAGCTCGTTACGATCACGCGAACAATCAGGACATTTCTTGCGATTTTTGGTTTTCAGGTTAAACCAAAATTTAATTGGGGAGTTCAGATATCCTTTTGCGATCTATACCTATTTCAAGATCCTTCGATTTCTCAATGAGAATAGTCCCTGCTCGCAGCCCATCGATGGCTTATTCCTGAACGGGCATTTTAAGTATCCGTACAAGCTATTTGCGTCGCCAATGATCCCGTTTCTCACGACCTACTGCCGGTCCCTATAAAACATTCACCCACTGTTGCTTTCAATCGCTGGCGTCGGATCGTAAAATTGTTCCCTGGTGGAGCTCCACCGTGGTGCCGTCTGCTCGTGCGCCAGCGAACGAATCCACGCGAAAGAAGCTCGATACCGTACGTGTCAAGCAACGCGCGATATATATTTGATCGTCCTCTATTTTCCGCGCCACCGGATCCTCCTCCAGCCGAAGGATCGCGCGGAACAAGCGTCTGAAATAAGCTTGTCGACGAGCGTTTCCGGGCGATCGATCAGTTCGACAGACGTGCAAACCTCGACGCGTGGCGGCTGTTTCTTTGCAACGGAAACGTTCTATCGGGAGAACCAATCGAGCGTTAGCCGGTTACCATCGATTAAAGCCGAAAAGCAGCGCAAACATTATTTGCCACCACGTAACTCGTCATCCCACCACGACCGGTCCATATCCACGAACTTCAATCCACTTAGGCGGTCTCGCAAAGTTCTCCTTGCGCCCCTCTTTGCCCGTTCCCACCCCGCGTTCCTACAAGCCCTCTCGCTCTCCGTGCACGCGCCTGTCCTCCTCCGTTCTATCGGCAGCCCCTTTCTCTATCTCTCCCTCTCAATTGCCAGAATAGGAACCCAACTTGGTAGAAACGAAGTTAGCGCGAACCGCAATCGATATAATAGCGGCCGAATCCGCGGAGCTGTGATGTCCAGCCTGTGCCTGAGAGGGAAAGAGAGGGAGAGAAAGAGAGAGGGAGAGGGAGGAGGGTGGTTTGATAGGAGGAGCGGACCAGGGGTGGCGAGGGGCGGTTATTCGTGGGTCTGGAAAGGGGTAGTGAGACGTTAATTATACATTGAAATTAGTTGCAGAGTTTGCCCTCTGCTCGCCGGGCTAGTCTAGGACCACTAAGTATGGACGACGGGGCGAGCCTTAGTCCGAGCCGGTCAGAGATAGTCGATATTATATTATATATTATATGTATGCATGTATATATCGGCACATCTTGATTGTACAACATTATGCGCCGGCACATCGTGCAGATTTCACGATGAGACCACTCGGACTGATTTATGCCCCGAAATTCGAAGGTACTTAGTGCGAGGGTTATTGTTGGAGATTTCTTGTTGGTTTACTGATAGCTACGAGATACCCCGGCTACTCTCCTTCTAGGCCCTTTATCTCTCTCTCTCCTCTCTCCTTCTTCTATTCCCCCTTCTCTCATTCAACGTTTAATTAAATTTCCCAGGTGAGGCTGCGATTAGCCGCCTCGAACGCTTTCGTTGGTTTTCACCCGTTGCAAAAAGCCAACGATTTGCAAGATTCCATAGCAAAAGCCAATTGTTAATCTTTCTTTCAAACGTTAGAAGTTCAAAGTAATCTCTCATGGGTTGCCCAAAGGATGTTTAGGATTTGTGAATTACTTTGATTCTTTGAAAGTGAAACAAAATAATGAGATTAAGAAGATTTTAGTAAAAGATCAATAAAAGTATTTTTTTATTCAATCATCAGTCTGTATAGTCTAGTATACTCATGATTCACTGTACGTGTCTAACAATTCCGTGTGAGTCGTGCTTCCAAGATGTTCAACAGACAATCAATTTACGTGACACGTTCAACGTTGACGGCCTTACTCCGAACGAGCCTCTAATGGGCGAGTCGATCAATGCTCGTTTCGAGAGCTGAAAGGGCGCGAACACATAAGAAACAGAAGGCCTACCTTGCGACGTAGGGATAAGAAGCTGAGCCCCTTGAATGCCTTGCACCAATTGACCGGATGTTAGGATGAATTGAGGCATCGCGACCGGTTGCGGCTGAGATAATAGCTGAGGTAATGTCGCCATTGGCGTCGAACTCGGTGGCAGGAGATGAGAGGCTGCTGTCGTGTTCGAGGCTGTTGGTACCGTGCCACCTGAACGTGAAAATTCATTCGTTCAAAGAGGAACATACGCGACGTGCAAATAACACGGCTGACAGCATTGAATTCTACGAACGGTACGGTGGCAATGAAATTTAATTGAATCGATGAAAGAAGGAGCTTCCTAGAAACTTATGCTATTTATAGTATAATAGTATACGTTTTATAAACCTTATACTCTTCCTCAGAATATTATTATTAAAATAAAAAAAAAATAATTTTAGTGTATGTTTTGTTAAAAAATACTCTGCTTCATAATTATTTATTTTCAACGGGGCAAACCCTTTGTTAGAATAGCAGGAAGAAAATAAAAGTAGATCACACGAGTATGATGAGCACGCAAAAGAGCAAGAAAGAACAGAAAAAAACAAGAAGAAAATTATAATACTCATGTAAACTTGTGTAAAACTTTCAAAACTTCATCTATCGCTTCTAGAATCTATATTTTGCTGGGCTAAAATACTACTCGTAGTACATTGTGTACACTTGTCTGCATAGTTATTAAAACAATTGAGTGGAATAATTGTAAAGAAAATTTAGATTCGTTTAAGAATAGTTATTAAATTTTTTTTATATAATTACTATTGAATAGTTATTAAATATTTTCTATATCACGTTGAGAAGTGGAAATCAGTTTGCGAAATTCTAATGAATAAGTGAATACGGTCATCTTCGTGATGGTAACAAAAAGGGTTGAGCGATTGAAAAAGAGTATCAAGTTTTGTCGGTTTCACGAATCACACGACGATCATTTGTATACCTACCGGAGGAGCTGACAGTGAGATTCAGGGGCGTGTTGATGAGCTGATTGTTAGTCAGTCCCGCTGTCATTCCCTGGAGACCCGTGGCCAGCGACGCGACCTGCGGTAGACCCTGCAGACTCGCCAGATTTTGAAGGTTCTGCAGGGTTACCATGCTCGCCACTGATGGAAGGAGCAACAAAAAAATGGCAAATGATGTTAGATAATCATACATTGCAAATTATATTATACGACTTAACTGAACTAAATGAAGTTTAATGTTAGCGAATCTTCGTAAATATTTTGCACTTAAAAAATCGTCGTAGACCCTTTTAGTACCGAACGACGATACATCGTTGCGTATGCAATGGCGCCTAATTATTTGCATCGCGAGAGAGCTCTATCTTAAAATAAATGTATAAAACGTTATAAATGTTTAAATTTTTTCTTTTATTCCGTAATATGCTTCTTGTTGAATTTTGTAAATATCATTCTTACTTCCGTTTTTATGAGCTTTATCTCAAACCTTAGCAAATTCGTTAAATTTGCTCGGCACTAAAAGGGTTAAATATTATCAAACGATTAACAGTGACTTCTCGAGCGCAAAGGGTTAATTTAACAATGTGTCTCATGTCTTACTCGTCCCATTGAGATGTGCCTGCGCCACTGCCGCCCGCTTCGCTGGATGAAGATTCTCAGGTGAGGGACTGTTCTTCCGCGAGTTCTTCATCTCGTCTATCATCATCTGCCGCTCGTGCAACGAGCCGGTGATGGCTGTCACCGGCTCAGGGCTGCCTACGCTGCTCCTGTCGCTGTCCTGCAACAAAACAAGCCCGCCCGTATCGTAAGTTATCGTTCGATTTGCATAATTCCCGCTTACAACGATTAACCCGCGCGTTCAGGCTGTACGTCTCGATTATCGAAAGTCAAAAAGGAAAAAAATACGAGAAAAGACGGGAAACGGAATAAATGTGCACGGCGGACGGTCGCGGCCGGGAAATCGGGAATTCTTGCAAATTTATCGAAAGCCGGGGGGGTGGGAAAAAAGCGAGCGCCGGGGGAAAAAAAATATATTAATTACGATTGAAGAGGCACCGGTGAAAACACACGGCCGAAAAGTTCGAACGCGGCGCTCTGTCAGCGACGAAAATGGCGATACTTTATTTCGTTTATTACGCCGCGTTTGAAACCCCCCTCGCATTTGTACCGTATTGATAACAATTATAAAATATTCGACCGCCACCGCGGGAAACAAAGTGCTTTCGACTATATGTGTCGTCGCAAATTTTCGTGCGTCCGCCTTTCGAGCATCCCAGGGCAAACTTTTTGTTGTCCACGCTACCGAGATATTAATGGGCCCTGTGTGCCGAAGGAATCGATATCGCTGACAATGGACACCGCTCGTTTCCACGCGGCCCTTTCATCGAGCTGTAAAACATTTTCTTGTTCCTCAGGTGTCCTCCAAACTAAACTACGAGCTATGAAATAATCGTTCTTTTCAGTGGACTGAAACGAAAGGGACTATTGAAAGAGATCACTGTAGAACTACCCAAGAACTACTCTATGTAGAATTACTGCAGAACTACCGATACAAAAATTTAGGATCTATAAGAATAAGATCTATTGCACATCAATCTCATTATGTTCAATAAATATTTAACAGGTTCAATTTTATTTATTCACAACTGATTGGAATAAAATTGACAAAGTGCCAATAATAGGATTTACAAAATCTGTAATACATCTTTTATCTTTTATGTCCTTATAAGTACTTTAGTAATTTTATTTACATCTATACGATGCATGAAACATCAATTGATGCATTTCATTACTATCTGCCAGTTATATCTTATTTTGACGAACTTCGAGCATCGACGATGTTTCAGAATTGATTTGCACACACTACTGTTAAACAGTGGAAAAGCGTTGAAAGTAGAATGAGAAACGTGTCAGACAAGGTGGAAACAGGTTCAATGCACGATTTGCAGTTCGTCTCGCGATGATCGTAATATCCAAAGGAATCAGAACGTAAACGAGGGACAAGAATTACGCCGCTTCGTCGATAAAGGCAACGTTGAAGTGGCAGGGTTGTTGAAGAGAGTTCGTTTGATACCGCGACCGATTATTTTACGAAGGTCAGGCAAGCCCGGGCAAACTTCCGACTTTCTACCTGTTTAAGGATACCGTGAACACGACCGCCGGACCCAACCTACCCCAAGGGTATCCGATAAACGTCCCAACTTTCGATGACGCTCGTCGGTAGCCCCGGAACACGTCCAACTTTTTAAATTATCGATCTCCAATGCGGTGATATAATTAATTCGCGTTGCGTAAGCAACCTGACACGTTAACGAATACGCAATTTTTATTGCACGAACAAGCTAACAGGACGGTAAATTTACACTTTTTCGAGAAATCAGTGACAACCACCGCGGAAACATAATCGCGAAGGAGAAACGATATTTGGAACGTGGAAAAAGAAACAACATTATTTAATCGTCGCGTAAAGTAATATAAATTGGTTCGAAAAACCTTTTGATCGCTTTATTAGCCTTTATCAACCTTCCGCGCACGATTGTTCCCGCCCCAGAAAGCGAAAAAATGCGGGAAAAAACGGAATTTTCGAATTTCAAAGCACAAAAGGTTCTTCCACCCTCACAAAGCCTTATTTTGGTACACCGGTCAGACATTCGAAGCGTGTGCTCGCACACGATATCCTTTCGGGTGGCGTGGCTTTCTATTCGCCAAAAGGGAGCAACGGAAACCGAAAAAAAGAAAAAATAGGCGGAGGGGATGCGCAAGTTGTCCCCATGGACCCCCTTTTGCCCTTCACCCCACCCGCTCTCCCCTCGACGACCGATTTTTCCTCTCCTTGCCGGGCCTGGAATCAATCGAACGTCCGCGCAAAGGTTTTACAGCGGGCTCGCAATCATTCTCGCCAAAATGCTCAATTATACGCGCGTGGTTCGTTAACGTACCACGCTTTTTATTGCGGCGGCACGTTTAACGCTGAAAATTGATTAATAATCATTCACGGTCCAACTGGCCGACGTTAAAATGCTTCGCTACGAAATAATGGTGGTAGACACACGCGGCGCCGCTCGATAGGTTTAGGGCGGGGGATAGGGTGGAAAGAAAAAGGCGGGAAAGGGAAAACCGGCAACAAAAAAGCACCCTTCGAATCATCGACGAACAACGAAACAGATGTAGGGAAGGAGGATCATCGAATTCGTAATGCAATACCGTTTCTCGCGGTATCTAGCGACATTCTTTTGTGATCGCCAACTCGGAAGCTGGTTAACCCTTTGACTGCCACGTCGAAATCACATGTTTCGCTCAGGAGTACAGCGCTAAATGCAATATTTCACAGAAATTAACCCTTTAGTTATTTATTTATTTATTTATTCACGGGCTATAAACCCATTGATTTACAGAGGTAAATATACAGAGTGTGTTAAACAAGATTACAAAAGTTTGTTAAGCTGGCAAACGAAATTTAGTGGAAGATTCATCGAAAAAGTCGAGGGATACAGAGTATTTATTAGCCGTAGCGCAAATGCGGGTAATAGCATCAGAATTAGGAAAACAAGAAGTATATCTTACTGGTATGAAAGTGTGAATGGACCTGAGAGATCTTAAAGGAGCATCAAAATTTACACTTGCTAAGATCTGTTTACAGTCAATTTGGTAATTAATGATGCTGTACAAAAATTTTATTCAACGTACTGAAATTATTTTCGATGTTCTAATAAAAATGTTTAATTATTCAATAGGGCAATTATTACTCCAACGTATCCTATAATTAGCGGTAATATTCAAAATGCACTAACTGTCAATTTTTATTCAACCCTTACAACTGTAAGCAATTGAATCCTAGTCACCAATGGCTACCGTGGCGTCGCAGTAGAAACCGTGACCGGGTCATATACGACCAACGTGTCAGTCAAAGTGTTAACGAGATTTCCCACGCGATAACACGATTCTTCGAGCGTAACGGGGTGACAGAGCCCGGAAACGGCGAGCTCGAAAAATTACAAGCTGCCTGCCCCTGGCCACCCCGCGCATCTCGGGATATTATATAAACATAAATAATTCAGCTGGCGCGATTTTTCTATTGTGCGGCCGGCGATACTCCAAATTAACGGGACGGTGGTGAGAAGGGTTGGGCTTGGGCGAACACGCGGGATGGGGAGGGGGTTGCTGGGGGTGGTTCAATCAGCGGCGCACGCGATATATTGGCAATCAAGCCGGTGAATATTTTTTATACCGCTGCTGTACGATTACAAAGCTGCACAAAGGTAGCCAGGGATTGTCAATTTTCTTAAAATACCACCGGCAAACGTACAATTTTTCGCGGACGCCAGCTCGCGAACGCGCAACGCCAGGAGATTGGAATTCGTGGTAATTACTCGCTGGAATGATCTTGCGTTCGCGTTTCGTTACAACTTTGTTATCGATATGAGATCTAATACGCGGAACACCATTCGCCTTCAGCGTTACACGATTCTTCGAGTCTCACGTGGTCTTCGGAGCGAAATTATCTAGAAAGATCTCGTGCGAACGTAGAGTCGAAGGCGGAGCCCTTTTTTTTATTGGAATACCGAATTGACGAAGATACTTGCAATTTACACGATTCTCTATTGTAGCGTCATAGATTCATAGCGAAGGTGTGGGTCGATTAGACGAATGCCAGGCGTGGGATGGGAAAAGGGAAAGTCTACAAGGGTTTCCTTGAAGGAGGAAAAAGCCAGTGATGAAGAATTGAGGGTTGAATATAAAACCGCGTGGTAGAGTTGAGTTAGAAGTAATTATGTTGTCGATATTTATAAGCTAGAAATTACTGTGAACTGTATACTTTTGTTATTGATCACATTAATAATAATAGTTAATAATAATAATTATTATTAATATTATTATTATTATAAGACACTTTTACACTATTCTGATAACAAGTTTATTGTAAATTGCAACAGATTCGTAAGAATAAAGGGTTGATAATGCAAGGGTGAACCGTTATCGGGCCTGCTTTTGACGACTTCGAATTTCCTATTTGATTTACAATTCCGATCGACTGCAGGGATAGCAATACTGGCAAGATCCTCCGACCAATCGTTCAAATAACGCGACACAGCTTGCGACCTTTCCGTTTTTCCCCGGGGAAAAACGTAAACCGAAGGGGGTCGAACACGGGGGAGGGGCGGAAAAATGCGGGAGACGGTAAAGAAAAGAGAGAAAGCAGGCGTGTATTAATCATTCGTCCCTGTATCCACGGCGCCGTTCGTGCCGCGCGATATATAATTCATGCATATTTACGGGATGCCGGAGGAATAATTAACGAACGGCAGCGCATTAAGGCGCGTCCTGTGTGTATACGTACGTGCACGTACAGTCGGCTTCTTAGAAAGACAATCTAAATTATAATAAATCGATGGCGTACGCACGAGCCCCGATGCTTTACAGCCACGATCTTTCTCCCTCTAACTCTCTCTCTCCCTCTCTTTCACTCTGTCCTCCCTCGCTCCTTTCTTCTCTCCCTCTCTCTTTACCTGTATGTCGATGGCTGGTGGTTGTACAAAGTAATGTTACCCGACGCGCGGCCTCTTTGCATAATGGCATGGAAATATGCCGGAACGTGTATCGCCATAGTTGGATACAGATTAAGCGTGTTAGAGCTTCGACACCCGGCTAATTCGCGAAAAAGGACTCTCCCGCAGGACCCATGAATAAATTCGACCAAAGCTTACCCCCCCCCTCTCCCTCTCTCTTCATCCTAGAAACGGGAAACTTGGCCAAAGACCAGACGTCGACGACGATTTCCGAGGGTTGACAAAATTATTTTGCCGCCGGATCCTAAAGCCAGCCCACTTCTGCGAGCGTTCCAGACACCTCGAGGACTCGTTAGTCTTCGCCGGACAGTTTTCTGGGCGACGGAACAGCTTTTAGCAGCACCGGACGCGATTCGCGCGTGCGACCACCGAGAGGATCGAAGATCTCGCGCTACGATTTCGTTTCGTAATTCGTGTGACAGGAGCGACGGGGGGGAGGGGGTAGGAGACAAAAAAATGTGTAACGAGGCCTGAATCCCGGAAAGGTGGTGGTTATCAAACGATTCGAACGCTGGCCGCTGCCATTTTTCTGTATAAAAGGGGTGAATATCCCCTTTTCCGGGCCACTGTAATTTCGAATTTTCGTCAAAGTCGTACAATGGAGAGCGGCGCTGCTCGGTGGCGGCGGCCGCCATTGGTATCGGAGCATTTCATTGCATAAAAAATAGATAAAGCCCGGTCGATAGGTAACGAACGAAAATAGGAGGCGCAGGAGCCACGGTGGTAGTTCAATTTTTTTTTTTCCACGCAAATTCGTAAACGGCTATACCGACGGTATGGCCGCCCCCTCCCCCCTCTCCCCGCCATATTAAATGGACGAGGCGAGGGGGATTAGTTGAATGCACAGGCTCGGCCATTTTGCTTGTAAAAGTGCACCCCGATATATATGTATACGTATAGTAAGCCGTAGAAACGTATGTTTACGGGCTTTCGGCATTTCGCATAAATTAATCAGCCGAACGCACCTCCCCCTGCGCGAATACCGCCGTTGAGTTCCGTTCTCCGTGAATAGCGAACACGTAACTGCTACCTTTCCTTTTAAGATAGTGGAACTTCGTAATTTTTGTCAAGAATTCTTCCTTAAGCGAAGGAAAAATAAAAAAATGTCGCACGATTGGAAGCAACACTTGCGAATTCATTGATATTTACGATTTTTAAATAATTTGGTGTATCATTTGAATTGAAAAAAAAATAACGAATGAAATATTGGATGCGTTTTTTTTTTTATTGGGAGTAGCAATAACATTAGGCGTGTTCCACATTCTTTTTGGGATGGAAACGAGTAATCTTACATTTTTTTGCTACCCTGTGTGATTACATATTCAAGTAATAAGTATGGTGGCCAGGGGGATGAACTTCGAGAGCGTGTAAAACTACTTCAAGTAAGAAGAAAATTTATGTAAACATAGGTGCACGGTCGTTTTGCATTTTAATGTAATTTATACAGGGAAAGAAAAAATTTTAGTATGCATGAAATGAATTTTAACAAATGTACCTACGACACCGCGATTTATTCAACCCTTAACTGATAAGTAGGATTGCCCCCCTGTTTCGCGTAAAAGAGGATGCGCTGTAATTGCATTAAGTTATGTATGACTTTGTATAGGAGACACCCAACTTTGCTCTAGCAGTAAAGTAAAGCAGGCTATTTCTACAATTTTCCCAAAATTTTATCTCCCCTCAAGCAACACAGCTTCGTTTTTTAATCGTGTCAAATTAATTTAACCCTAGAACTAACAACAATTAAAGCGTACTTATTTGCATGGAAGAGATCAAATTGAAAATTACATAATTTTCTTTACATAATACATCTTTATATTTTCTGCAGAAAATCGTAGTAAATTTTGGAAACATTACTGCAGCGAATTCATAAGGCTGCTATTGGTCATTTTGACCGTTCTGGTAGTTCCAGTGTTAACATCCACGGGAACAGCCGCAATTTTGTTCCTCCTTTAACTTTCGTGGACAAAAAGGAAAACAGTATTAGGAACAGCCCATTTCACCGTACTTTCTCCCATGGTAAATTAAGTAACGGGGGCAAGTTTAATTGGTCTTTATACAATTGCAGCACGTTCTATTTTTCTTCATCAAATTGCCTCCGCCCTGCTAATTATATAACAAACATTTCAACCACGCGTCCCAGAATTAATGTAACGAGCACTTCCCGCCGCGGAACAACAAACGTTTGGAAAAATTCTTGAAGCGAGAGCCGGCCCCTAGCGCGCATAATTCACGGCCGGTCCTCTCATTGACTTCGTTACTGTTTCTAATTGTTGTTCATTCATTCCCGTATTTTGGCAGCCGTTTCCCAATCCCGCTAACAAGTTCGCTGCTCGCTCTAATTACCCCGCCCCATCCCGAACGAACTCCTCGCTTCAAGTATCCTAAATGTATAAATACAGTCGGGACAAAAAAAAGAGAAAGAAGAGTTGACTGGCGTCTCCCGAAAACGGGAACTGCCGGGAGTCCACAATTAGACCAACTTCTCGTTTATCATTATAAACCTGGCCATTCATTTGTTGGGGAGTTCGTGCACGTGCAATTATTTGATTTGATTAAATCTCGCTGGGAACAGTGGCAAGATTAACACGTTCGCTGCAGCGCGTGGTAAAGAAGAGGTTAAAACCGCGGTTCGCGACCTGTTTCTCGAATTTCCGCGAAATGTAGATTTTTATTCAGGTTCTAGCGAACAAGGGCATACATTTTGTTTTTCGATGTACTATGAATGTGCAGCGCTGAGGTGGAAGATTTCGTTTGTATAAAAGAAAGGAAGTATAACAGTTGACTCTATTGTCACACATGGTGATTGTGAACATGTTAAATATTAGAAATTAAGATTAATATTAAATAATATTAAAATACTATTAAATAATATAATATAAATAATAAAAAAATAATATTAGAATAATATTATCGAAATTAATATTAATCTACCCTCTCAAAATTTAAATTACAAATTTTTTCCACTCAAAATTTAAATATTACACGTTCCCTCTATATCATAGTCTTTCCCAAAATTATTAATAAACAATTAATGAATATAAAAATGTAACAAGGATATAATACAATATTAATAAATAATGTTTTCCAAAAATAATTATTAAACTGAGCGCGAAGATTTGCTCCAAAAGCATCCCATTTTTCTAAAAAAAAAAAAAAGGGAAGTTGAACACCACCAAACGTTCCAAGGTGAATCAAGCACGATCGACGATTCTCCACGGAGCATCGTTCCGTCGGCCCAGCCAAGGAAGGAGGTGGAAGTTGCAGGCCTCGCCGGTAAAATAAACTGAAATTTCCGAGTTATTGCAACTCCGATAAATCGAAGGGGGAAACATTCTTGTCGGCATGGGCGGAGGTCCGCGGCGAGACATAAATTCCCGGGACGGCCCGACAAAAAAGCCTCATTCCCCGATACAAAGAAACTAATCCGCGACCTTTCACACCTTCGAAACGGCTGGAAAGCAGCCCGATTTACACGAGCCCACCCGCCCCACCCCCTTCGCCCATCCTCCACCCCTTACCATCCGGCCGCCCTTTCTCCACGCAGGCGTCCAGAGCAATCGGAACAGCGACCATCAGCGACAATGCCCGACCGAACGAAATAATAACGCTTTAAATTTCGCGGGAAGGATCGTTCGTTGGTCGGTTCGAGCAGTAAAAAATCGTTAGCCAGCCCTCACGGGCCATCTCGCTAATGCGAAAAACCGTGCTGCAGCGTTCTGTGCGCGACAGACAGAGACGGGGCCGTGGAGGAACGGAGACAGAGCACGAGACAGATAGAGACAAGGGGGTGAGAAAGAGATAGACAGATAGAGAGAGCGAGAGAGAAAGAGAGAAAGAGGGACCACCACCCAGATCGGATCAGAGGGTGGACGAGAGGGTGCACACGTGTCCGTCTGCGTACGTGTGCGCTTCCGCGCGTGTCTGCGTGTATCAGCGCGAACACACAGGGTGGGTCGGTGAAAAAAAAAAGGTGAGCAGAAAAAGGGCGGCGTTGCTAGCTGGCACGGTGGGGGAAAAAAGGGGGTGGCGCGGGATTGGGATACACGGTCGTTGGAAATGCAACAATAAACATTACTTATCGGCACGGGAGCCTTTAACAATGCGGATACGACGAGAGAAGCGGCTCGCGGCCGCGCAAAATCGCAAGTTTTTTGCAATAAAGTCATTTCGAGGCGTTTGAGTTATGGGTAATTCGTGTGGAACGCGCGTGAACACACACACACGCGCGGGTACGCGCTCACGTACGAAGGGACAACGGCGGATAGGGAGGAACGAGAGGGAGAGGGGGGCAGGGAGAAAGAGAGATCGGGTCCCGGCTCCATTGATTAGTATTAATGACTTAGCTGCACTCATTTCGCCCGAATAAAAGTAATTGGATTTGGCTTCGACCCCGCGGACCGCGCCAGCGGTGCCTGGCGTCGGTGGCGTCGGCGTCCGCGGCGGCGGCGGCGGCGGTGGTGGCGTCGGCGCAACGAAAACGACGGCCGGCGTGTAAAAATACATTAATATCTGTTTGCGCTTAATAAACGATAGCCGCGCTGACTTCAGACTAATGGCCGTATTCCGGAATCGGTAATACGCGTTTTTATGTTTCTTTCTCTATACAACGCGCACCAACCGACCGTACCTTCCCACCTACGCTTATTCCTCGCCAATCTTTCCTCTCGATCGATTCCCTTCGCCTTTCTCTCTTTTCGCTGTTTCTGTTTTCCCACCCTCCTATCTACCCCCGCCTCTGCTCCCGCTGTCGTTTTTCGTTGCGCTTTAAAAGGTTTTCGAGCCGGCTCGCTGGTTACACGCGAGGATCAGAGCTTCCCGCCGGATTTGCTCGACTTTGGGGTTAAGGGCTCCTGTTGTTCGACAACTTCAACGTCACGTCGTTCGTGGTGTATGCGATTCGGGTGTAATCGAAGGAGCAGTTTGCGAAAGCTGTCGCGTACCCGCTTCCGCGACGCGTGCCTTCGAAATTTCATCCCGGTAAGAACGTAAGAAAGTTATCAGAAACTGGAACATCGAACGATTTTCCTAATCCATGACGCTTTAAACGCAAGACTTTGCCGCTTAAGCACAAAAATTTCGAAAAAGCTCAAAAGATAGCAAACATCGAGAACGAAATAAAAATATGGATGTCATAAGCAGACTCCGCCCCCTCGTTAAGAGTCATATACCGCGTCGCAAAGCGAGGAAAAGGAACAGAGGAAGCTGGAGAAGAGGGAAAAAGAAAGCCCATTAACAAAGTCCGTATCACCAGGTAACAGACCCACCAAGACACTTTTAACTCACCGCGTACCCCGTCACGAGTACTCCATTGATCGGGATTAAGGATTATCCGTGGCCATCCAGAGCGAAGCGGTGCGAGGAAACGATGAATTTCCTCGACGACCGGGGGTATCCTAACGGGGACGTGCTCCACGGGGGTTGCAATTATCACGTGGTCATTGCGAACCGTTGTTATCGAAGGTGTAGGGGCGAGGAGGACGGAGAAAGGGTAGCTTGCGCGGGTGGGACAAGGAGGAGAGATTGTGGGAGGGGGGTCGGTTAGAGACAGCGAGGCGGAGAAAGACGGACGAACGAGAGAGTCGAGCGACCCCTCGGCACAAGGCTGCTTTGTCTGTAAGTGTAATTAGTCCAGGGTGGGGTTTCTGGAGGGAGAGGAACGGAGACCGACAGAGAGACGGCGGCCAGGGTGGGCGGGGTGAGGGGCAGACGGAGGAAAAGGGTGGTTCATCCTGGTTTCTCCCTCGCCGTGCCCCACCACCGCCTTATTTATATGCAAATGAGCTTCATTTCGCGATATTAATGTTCCAGCCGAGTCGGCCTGCCCTGGCGCGAAAGGGTGCACAGGATACGCGGAAAAGGGTTCGTCCTGCCGCGTATATATGTTTACGAGCGTTCTCCGCTCGCAAACGTGACGCGCGATTTGCTCCGCTGGAAATTACTGCGTCGATGGCCGGGAGATCGAAGGGTGGCCCCCGTCGCGAGGGGCTGCGATGACTTCGGATCGAAAGGGAGGGCAAGAAACTTTTATCGAGCCGACCACGCTTCTATCTGGTCGCGTCATTAAACGGGCTTCTCGACGGCTAAACCGATCAACCGCGCTTTCCGCCCGTCGAACCTTCAATTTTAACGATATCCCCGAATTTCCTTGATTCTCGATTTCCTCCGTTTTCCCGTTCGCAATGGAGGATCGCGTAAAAAGTTCGCGAACGGCACGAACAAGCGTAACGCAATCCATTCGAAGATAAGGGAATATTATTAGCGCGGAACGTCTCGAAAACTGGATACCACGGGACCAGCGGGAATCCGTAATTTTCACTCGAGAATTTCCCCTAATCTGCCCCGCTATCTGGCCAGAACCGGTCCCTTATCAGCGACGTCCGATCCGGTTATGGTAATCGCGTTTCGCCTCGAGAAAACGAACGCTCTCGACGAACCCAAAATTCCGGTTCTCCTGGACGAGGAACCGAAAACCACCCCGCAACCAGGCAAGCAACGAAGGTCTCCGAACGGGGGTGGTTTTTATTTTCCGGTTGGAGGCCACGCATCGGGATAATGACCGATTCATCGCGACGAGGAGAGCATGGCAGCGGGTAGACAGACCCCCATCAAGCCTCCACCGGGTTAAATTAACAACAGACAAGCCACTTGAAACATTACCGAGGCTTCCTAGGCGAAGCAGCTCGAGGGTGGGTTACTGCTGCTACCTTGCTCAACATAAATTAGGGCCGATAGAAAGGGTAGATTGCAGAATGTTGAGTGTATAACGACCGACGCTCTGTCGGTGGCTTATGTCTCGAGCATCCGCGGCCTCGCGTCTTACTCTTGCGGCACACGCGAGCCCGAAAAATCTACCCGTGCTACACGCTACTGCATTCTAATGCACCACGTCCGGTGCATCGGGTTTGGGGGCTGCTGCAACCGCCCCTACCGTGTCGCGTTTTAATGTGTCAATCCACGGTGCTTCTTCGATCCAGAAATTTACTAAGTAACGTGTGCTCTGATTGATTCTTTCGGTACTTCTCGACGACATTTTACTTGTTGTAACTTTTTTACCATTTTCTTTTGTTGACTGTAAACTACTCATGGGAATCGGAAATTTACTGATCCTTGTTAGTAAAAATAGTAATAACAGGTTATAAAAATGTTACTATTGTTTTTCGGTTTTTGGTGTTTCTATCTTTATTACCATAAAGATTTTTTTCTGGTGACTGTAAACTACTGATGGGAATTGGAAACTTACTGATCCTTGTTATTAAGAATAATAGTAGGAGGATATAAAAATGGCACTATAGTTTTTCGATTTTTGGTGTTTCTATTTTTATTACGGTTATTCTTCGTTTATTTTCGTTCGTAGTGTGGAATGTCATCGAAGTAAAAATGGCACCAGGGCGAAACACGCGGAGAATTTTTAGAAAGAGTTACGAATCGTGTCTGTTAACGGATTCCTATAATTCTGCAGCTGAAAACGAAACCTCTCAAGTCTCTTTCCCCTGCATTAAGAACGTTCCCTCGTCGTCGCAAATATTTCACTAACTTCTCGGCACCGAACACTAGATTGTTAAATGAAATTTTCCGTTTCTCCGGGAGTAATTGCGGTCTTACTTTAATTACAATTTGTAAAATCCAACGGGAGGATACCGCTTTCCTCGGAGGGGGCGTTATGGAAATCGCGGGGCGAACTTCATGTCATCCTTCTGCGCGAGTATCACGGTCCTATTAAAATGATTATAGAACCGGCGTCATTAACGCGGGAATTTATGAATATTTTAAACCGTGGCCAGAAGATAAGACGATCGTCTCTTTGTTCCTGTCTTCCTCCCTTTCTTTTCGTCCCCCCCCCCCCTTCACCTTCGTTTCTATCCCTTCGCCGCACCGTGAACGACTTAAATTTTAATTTCCAGCTATCGGCCACGAAAATCGTCACGGTGGAGCGACGTTACGAGCTGGTTTCCTTTTTTCGCCAACATGCACAGACGCCGCACAAAGCACGTTTAAAGAGGGGCGGGAAGCAGAGGGGGGGGGAGGGCATCGTTACCAGTAACGACTCCTTCCGAAGGAGGTAATGTTTCCACGAGTCCCTTCGAAAAGCTTAATTACGGCGAGTCAGCGAAATAATTCGAAATAGGAGTAAACGTTTGTGCCGGCCGGTATTTGCATTTAATGGATATTAAAATGAATGACCATCGCTCATTACGAATGCCGCGGGGCGTCCGTGGTGAAATCGCGGGTAATGAAGTCGCAGGAGGGGGGGAGGGGGAGGCGAATCTTACTTGTAAATGGATCCTTCATTATATCCAGATATCGTTTCCTCGGAAATGCGTTCTAACGACTATTCGGACACGCCGTTCGGGAAATTATAAGAATCACTTCCCCGCCCTTTCTCCGCCCTCCCGCCCCCTGTCCGCGATAATGCACCAGTGCTTCTTCTCTCTTTCCTCTGTGCCGACGCTCGTGTAATTGCGCCTGCATAACTTCCGCGACGAAACGCTGTTTGCTCGTCTGATTGGGCAGAATCAAAACGAAGTTCCGGTCTTCAACTCGGTCGACACTGCAGCAGGGAAAACTTTAAAACGGTGTCGTTCTCCGGGTTCGCGGGGATCGGCTCAGGTAATCGGGTAAGGATGCAGAATGTCGCGAAATAAAACAACTAACGTTATCGAAATTTTTGCAGCGAATCTGAACATGAATAATGCCTCGAAAGAACTTAAATTTTCTATAACTGTAATACGATATGTAAGTCACTACAAGTATCAACAGTACAAATTATTGAAGAGTATTGGAAATGGGGTTTTATATTGCTTAAATAAAATACACTCTTATTTGGAATATTATAATACTTTATTATATAGCACGAGAAAAGGCAACAGTGACCGAACTTTGTGAGCTTTGTCATGAGACTAGCAAAACGCAGTGGTCGAAATTCCTACAACCCTTCTACTAGTCCTTCGGCCCCTTTGTTCTGTTTCTTAACCTATTCGAATTTTCTAAAATGCTAGATGTGGCTTGAGTTCTTAGAAGAAGCCGTTGAGAAAGTACATCAAGTAAAAGGTGGGTTATGGTTAATTTTTGGTTCGTAGTAGTTCTGCATTCAATTGCTAACAGAGAGCCTGAGGAAAAATTTTAGTCGAAATACAGAAAAACCAAAGAGTTTCAGTTCCCAAACTTTCCCCTAAAGTAATTCAAAACCAGTTAAAAATCGATGCAGAATATCGTTCTCCTAAATCCTACAGTTTCCTCCACCTGCACATTTAGAAACTAGCGTCTAATTATCGGGGTCACGCGAGGCGCGGCGTAATCAGCTCATTGGTAGCGTTCAGAATATTCTTCGCAACAGACATCTTAATGCTCGCCGGTCGTAAACAGCGCGGACGTGACGTAAATCTATTCTCAGCTCGGTTGTTTGGCTCTCGGTCTTTGCCGGCTACGAGTGGCGGCGGTCGGTCGAAGGCGAACGCGTCTCTGTGTTCGAGCGAAACGGAGTCGCGTTCGTCGTGGCTGAAAGAGGAAGAAGACGGAGTGGTTGGCTCGAACGGCTGACGGTGGTGGTGGTGGTGGTGGTGGTCGGTGGGCGACGGTAGGGGCGGTCGGTCGAGAGAATCGGAGGTGGGTCGACCGATGTATGAATATACATGACCTTACCACCAACCCTTACACCGCAACCGGGCTCTGCTTACATTATTGTATATCTAATTCCGCGGATGGTTCTCAAAATTCGCTGTTTGCCGCGATCGAGCGGCCGACGGGGCGACCCGCGCCATTTGAGTCACGCGGAAGGTTGAGAATCACTGCTGGCTCACGACATTATGCAGGCAGTCTACATATTATACATTCGGACTGGGATTCAATTAAGTTTGGTTAGACCACCCCCCTCCATCTACCCCCACCCGTTGGTCCTTCCGCACCTCGTGGTGCCCCCGTTCACCCTCGTACCACCCCCCTATAACCTCCCCTTTCGACTTGGTGTTTCCCTCTTCCGCTTTCCTTTCTCTCTTCCTATTAACCACCCCTTTCTTCACCCCTCTTTCACCTACTTCACCCCCTACCCTTCTGTTCGTTTGTCCACCCCGTACGTCCACGGCGCGCAGAGGTGTTCTAAATCGTGTCCCGCCGAGACGATTCGTTCCGCGGTTTTCGGAACCGTACCACCGGCCTAGTCTCGTTTGAATTACTGTGGTCTGCCGAGCTCGATAGGCCCACCACCGGGGAACCGAGGGGAAAGGGTGGCCCGAGGCGGACCTGGATTCGGGAACCGGGGCAACGATTGCGGAGCGGCGATTTGATCGGGCCGCTGAATTTTTGAAACCAAGAGACGCGGCGATTGAAACCGGCGAACCGCGGGGAATTAAAGTTGTATCGATCTTTATGGGATCCGCGGTGCGATGGTTGCCGATATCCGCGGGGTAATTGCATCTCGTAAATTGGCGGTTCTTAATGAGTCGTTCGGACGGACGTAAGATTTTTCGGGTAATATAGCCGGGCGAAGCGTACGGTATATTGTTGGCCGAAACTTTGGTATCGTTACGTGTTTTACGAAACTTCGGCTATCTTAAGAGACTATTAAAGCGTCTATTAAAATATACGAAACTCTGATTAATGTTCGTAGAATTAATTTTGATGGAAGTTTTTATAATCGATTCAGAAACTTCCCGTTTTCAAAATTTTTGATCTCTTAATTTCTCAGTTTCTCAATTATCCAATTACCTAATCTGGATACTCTAATTTCCTAAATTCTCAATAATTTATGCATTTCTTTCTTTATTCTTCCATCAGTTTTTCTAGCTTTTTATTTTCCTAATTTTTTAATCAACACGAGCATAATCCACGAAGTGGTCTAGAACCTTTGGTCAATGGTGTACCGTACAAGTGTAAAGGGGTTCCTGAAATACCTTCCAGCATATGTTCAAATATGGTCTCGCGCAGCCGATTGTAGGATCTAAACGACACTCGACAACGCCTGAAATAATAATCGTCGAACAGCTGGCGGAGGTTCGATGTCACGGCCGCGATGGAGCCCCGTAACATAGAGCAGCGTGTTTGACATTTGGCGGGCGTAACGAGCCGCGGCAATGAGGTTAATTGAAATACGTCAAGTACGAGCTCGCTGCGGGAGGAGGGGGATATTTGGACGCGCCTGCGTTACAGTTAACTGGCGTGCATTAAAAGAAATTCTAGAAGGCACACCAACAATTTACCCTTCCACATTAACCTGTTAAGTGGGTCGTTTCATAATGAGAAGCTTCCTACGGCCAACTTTATCTTTACCCCTTGCAGATGCAATAAACGAACATACACAAAGCATTAAACGCTTCTGCTTGGAAATCGATCGACAGCAGCGCGTGACTAGCCTAGCCGAAGAAATTACAGGCAATCCACTGCCTAAGGTTGCACCATTTTTACACCGTGCATATATTAAAAATTGCAATCTAGGTGATAGATACATAAAATAGCACTGTGTAAATGAGAATGCAAATAATAAATAGATCAGCGAAATCAAGGTTATAGGGAAAAGAAAATGAATAAAGTTTAAAAGATATACGTGTATTGAATAAAACTAGAACAACACAAACGAATACAAAACAACAATTATGGTTATGCTACGCTAACTACACAGCTGACTACTCAGGACTGCTCGATCGAGTGCGACCTTAAAAGATAAACATTCGGCCCCACGCTATCAGTCTTCACACACACACATTCATGTCTAGACACACGCCAAATATACAATCTTACAATTTTAATTCCTAAGTCTGTGCATTACCACAATACCCAGTTAGACAAGAGAATCACCGCACTTAAAATATCAAACATCGAACGGTTAACCATTTGCGCTCGAGAGGCGACTGTCAGTCGCCAAACGATAGTTTCGCCAATTCTCGGACTTTAGTTAGTTTGTTTGTCAATCACACCCAGAGGTTAAATAATCATATATGTCAATTTTAGTTAATTACTTAATTGAACTAAATGACGTCTAATATAGGCCTATGTTAGTAAGTGAATTTTCATTTGAAAATTTTTAAAGCAGTATCGTCAGACGACAAACAGTCACCTCCCGAGTGCAAAGGGTTGAATTCCGAAACTCACTATAGAAAAAATCATTTTTACCCCAGAGGGTTCTCTTAATCGCTCCCCGGTCGACACGAGTCCCGCTCATCCTCGCGCAATATTTTCCTTTTTGTTTTTTAATTATCCTGCGACCCGAGACAGCCGCGTTTACTTTATCAATATTGCCCCTGCAGGCCGAAAAAAAGTCCTCGCGCCCGGCCAACCCTTGCCGTCGTTTACTCGCGCGGTACAGCTGGATAGGTAATTAGCGAGGGCCACGTGGTGCAGCCGCGATATAAACGCGCGTCACGCGGCCGTATCGGTTGATGCGTGAGTGCGTAGGCCAGCTCGGGTACGGGGTGGCGCGGAAAGGGTAGGTGGAAGGGTCCAAGGGTCGACGAGAAGGGACGCGCGCGACAGGGACAAGGGGTAGTGGAGCAAAGTGGGCGAGGAAGCGGAAGCGGGAAGAGAAGATGCGGCCGAGACGGAGGGACGACGACAGCGGAGAGAGCAGACTGTCGGTGCACAAGGGGGTGGCGCGAAGGGGGTTGCAATAATGACAGAAAATTGCGCGCTTCCAGGTTCCGCGGCGCGCAGCACCGACACTTAATTCAATTCAATTGCGATACAGTTCAATAATTCGATTAATTAAAAAATATCGCAGGGTCGCTCAGTTGCTTTCCGCTCGCATCGTACGTGGTCCCTCTCCCCTCGATTGATCCCACCCCCCTTTCCATCCCTGCAGCGACGTCTCCCGCGCAAGACGCGCGTCACCGTCAGCCCCTCTCGCAGGCTCTTTCGCTCGTTTCACTCGCGAGTCGCCAACGATCGGGGACACCTCGAGCGAGACGAAACGCGAGCGTGGCTGACTGAGAGCCCCTGACTAAAAGGCGCCCCCTTCCAACCCTTCTTCACTCTCCCTTCCAATCCTACCCCAAGCCTGTGTATCGACGAGGGTTAATAGCTGATAGCTGAAACGTACCACTCGATGTTCCCGCATCATCTGTGATTACTTGATTATGAGTATCGAGTGAGCGAGATGCTCGCCGAGGAAAAACTGCCGCTGCACACGACCTGGCGGGAAAACTCTCGCAAACGTCCCGGTGCTCACTTGCTCCGGCTCGTATTGGCCGACCTTTGAATCCACGGTCCCATCCTCTCCACGTTCAACCCCCGTCCCTACGTTTCCGCTACCTTTCGCCTCCACCTACGCGCGCGCCGCCGTCCCGGCTCCGCTTCTCCTCTGTCCCACACCCTCGTCACACGGCTCGGGGACGCGAGGTGCACTTGACTTTTAAAAACCCTATTAACTGACGGTAATAGAGAAATCGTGCTTTCACAGACTGTTTCGCAGCTGAGGGGAGGGTGAAGAAGGGTGAGGGGTGGGGCGGGAGAAGGGTCCCTGTTCCTGGGTGCTCTTCCGTTACCAGCGAGAGGGTTCTTGCTTTCTGTTTCCAACGTTCTTCGCTTTCTTTCTATTATGCCTGGTCTTCGGCCACGTAACCGGTGAGGGCTTCGAGAATCTGTCCCCTCTTCCCGCCTATCCCAATGTTTCTCCCTTTAACCCTTTCGCTGGGACTGCCTTTGTCGCGAAACCGTTGCGCGGTGTAACTGTAGGGAAGATTTGTATAATGTTGGTAATGTTCTTCTGCGTTTCTGTATGTTCTACACTCTTTCATTATTCATTTAAGGATTGTGCTGGCTTAAGCTGATCAAAAATCATGTTTTCAAAAATTAGGGAATCCTTTGCCGAAGTTAACTCTTTGCACACGAGAAGTAAACTAATGGTTGTGTAATAATATTAACTTCAAAGATTTTCAAGTGCAAAATATTTACTAAGATTCGCTTATATTAAACTTCGTTCAGTTTAATTATGTCATGAACTACAATTTACATATATAACTATTTAATCTCTGAGGCTGACTAATAAACAAAGTAATTGAAGTCTAACTATTTGTGTAACTATCATTTGGCGACTAACAGCCGCCTCTCGAGCGCAAAGGGTTAATCTGCTGATAAATTAAGGCACTCGAGTTTAGACATTTGTTATTTACATCCTCTTGACACCTTAATTATATCTATTTTTATCTTAAGGAACGTTTTTCGAGTTTCATCAAAATTTCATCGAATCGTAAGGTATGCTAATGCAGAATTTTAAAAGAAGAGGGCGACTATTTCATTCAAACGGAATCGGTGACGAGCAAGGGGGAGCTTTCGTTCCTGCGAGGCGCTGAAAAATGGCTCACGGTTTCTCTCGAGGAGCATTTCGGGATATTATAATCCCGAGGCAGTGTCATAATCATAATAACAACGCGTTAATTAAACCCGCTGATTTATGCGCCTTTCATATTGTAATTGCCCGCCGAACTCGAGTCGGGCCGCGCAAAAGCGAGCAGAGAGCTCACGATCTCGGACGATCTCTCGTCGGCGGAGCCGAGATAATGCGGACGAATTAATGAGTCAAGACGCAATTAATATCGACCATTTACCCGCGACCCGTCTTTCAATACAAACCGGCTGTCCCCGTTTTTAACGTAACCGCGAAACGCCATAGAATTCCGTGTCAGGATTTCAATCGCTCTTTAGCAAACTAAATTTAACCTTCAGCTGGTCGCGTTACGTCAAAGGTAATTGTGAATACTGCCCCGGTTTCCGGCCGGAGGGGCCATAAATTTCATTCTAATCCTGGAATTGCATTACGCTTGGAAGGATATTACAAGATAACAAAGAATATAATATTTCATTTTTCTTCTATTTATGTTCGCGCAATAAGTGCATGATATCCTTTGAGTGAAGTCATACAGGGTCTAAAATTAATCTTTAACAACTTTGCCTTCAATTACGTTTATCTCGCTACAAAGAATGAGATTCTACTCGCTACTCTGAATATTTTTATAACTACCCTCTACCAAATATTAAACATCCCTTCACGGGCAATTTAATCCCTTGGAAAGTCTCTCTTTCGCTCAGCCACGATTAACCTAACCCTGTCTCGGGTATTATTTGAAAAATGGTTTCCAGGCCACACTATTTTTTTTTTTAACACTATTCCTACCCCAACCGGTAAAATGACCGTTTTTAAAATTTCGATTAGAATTTTATAGATATAATGTAATTGAATCGCCTTTAAACATTAGACTTTTCTCAAATATACGTATAATATATTTTTCAATATTCATTTCTTTTTTTATTGTTTATTTTCTGAGAAAAATAGGTAGTCTGTGTTACGTGGGAATGTCGTGGTAGGAATAGGTATATGTGAAGTATCGGTAGGAATAATGTTAATCAATTGTCTTGTGAATGTGAAATTCTCTAAGAGCTACGCTAAATGTATACTAGTATCAAGTTCGGTTCAGGTTAGGTTCAGGTTATTCAGTAAATTATTATTTGTGTATACAAGATGATACACGTGGCGTACTAAACACAAGTGTGTATCAGTTTGGATACACACGGTAGTCAAGGGTTAAAGGGTCACTTCGAAACGATCCGAAAGAATTTATTCCCCGTCGAATTCCTTCGCAACTCGTCACGGGGGCAGCTCGAAACAGCGGAAGCGCCGCCGCGGACGGCGACGAAACTCGACGCTGGGGCACTCTTCTCGCAGGGAATACAATTCATTATGATTTAACGGGCGGGCAAGAAAGCGTGCACGCAGCCCGGGCGTCGGTGAATCGCTTATTTACACCGTTCACGGTGTAATACGCTCGCCGGAGGCCATATTTAGTTTACCAGCCGCCAGCGGGTATAATGTCTTTTTAGGTGCGTTAATTAACAGTATTCATTTTGCACAAAGGTTTCTAATTACGCGCTGTACGGGGCCATAGACTTAGCGCCGCCTCAGCCACGGAAATGTTATGTCCCAGTTCTTGCCCCGACCCTGCGCCACCCCCAACCCCCGTGTCTCCGCGAAGAGGCGAGGGTTGGCCCGATGGCGGGCGCAAACGGTCGAAACGCGGAATTAAGACGCGGGATCTGCCTCGTCAGCGGCCTGATGACACCCGACACGGTCCGGGATCAACCAGGCAGACGACGGTTACACGCTGGATCGTGGTGGAAGGGTGGCAGCGGGGGAGGGGGGATCAGAAAACGGTCGAGCGTACCGTTCCGGGTCAATACTTGTCCGGTCGCCGCAGTTAGCAGTCGCATTAATTAATTATAATTAAGTTTTAGTTGACGCGGCTGCAGGGGGTTGGGGGTCTGCGACGACGCGAGGGGGTAAGCAAGTCAGGTAGCTACGCGACTCGCATTTTGAGCATTACCGATATTATGCAGATTTCAACCCCCCTCCCCCCGGGTGGTAGCTACAGCAACCTCGCTGTCGTCGTCGTCTTCGCGGGATGGCGGTCTTTCTCCTGTTCCTCGCCCCCTCCTAAACGGGACCGCTCCACCATCATCCTCCGGGACACGCTCGCTCCTCGTGCCACTTGCCAAGCGAGTCGGAGAATGAATTATTTACTTATTTACGGTGCGTAAACGGAGACTCTGTAGTGCCTCGTTCCGTCGCCGGTCTATAGCGGAAGAGGGTTTGAGATTGGGAAATTGCCTCGAGAGGGTGTGACAACCGCTGGACACCGTTGGGTTTAGGCAGGTCCTCGTGGGAATCGGAGGTGAACGAGGCAGCTTGTAGGCGAGGATTCCTTTTCTTTTCTTGTTTCGAGGGTAAAGCTCAATTTATCGACCCTTCTCTTGGTTTTCTTAACTATCTGTGTTTTCACTGGGGAAACTCAACCTTGAAAATTGGGGAAGGTGGATGTAACGTCCACGAATGTTTATATAATACGTGTTGGGTTCTTTTTAACTGAAATGCGAAGTCTTCCGTAACTTTTGGAGCATTCATTTGTAAAGTATTCACTTGAAGAAGGCCTATAAGAGTTTTCTCAAAGTAGGAAAAGATCAGTGTTGAATAAAAAACCGAGTTGCATACAAAATTAAAAGTTAAACATAGAGTTGTGTGGCAGAGTTTGGTTAAAAATTACTGTGTACTCTATATTTCTCCTATCAACCATATTAATAATAATAATAATAATAATCTTAAGAACCTTTTTCTACAATATTAAAAAAATAACGTCCACTATTAAATAGAGGTTATGCTTTAATTCCCTATATTATAATTTATGTATACTTATTAAATGAATGAATATTCAACGTTAAATAGATGCGCTCGTCATAAAGATCCGAAGAAACGACTCTGATGAAAATGCGCTTTATCGTCGCGCTGCGATAAAAGATTTACAAGCGCGTCTCAATTATTCCTCAATCTGTCTCCAGTTTCCTTACTTCCTGTTCGGCGAGCACACGCCACCCGTGGCAGGAGCTGTCGCGTCACTCGGCAAGCAAGTCATAGAATTAATTACTTATGTACGATAGATAAGCGTGAGTTCCTGCACACTTGAACAGGTTTCAGCATCTCGAAGCAGCAGCAGTACCTCTCAAAAATACACAATCCAACTAATCTATTTTTGCTCAAACCCGTTGATTGTTGGTTCCCACTATAGCCTCGTGGAGCATCGAAATTTTCACCCTACCCTGTCCATCCTTTCTCTTCAATTACCAAAGGGTAGATCAGAAATAAGTCGGCGTTAACTATTTATAAGGAAAATTTGAAGAAACTATAAATTATTAAACGGTTGCCATAGTTCTGTCAGTTTCAAACCATAAGAGCTTCGCAGATAAATTCAGTATTTTTAATTATTTCAGTTTATTTAGTATCAAAATAGTGTACCCGAAATATTCTATTACTTCTTTACAAGTCTCCGTCTATCAGAATCAATTTACAAGAGGGCAGTTATTTATGTGTAACGCCAAAACCGACGAAACCTTAGCTCCCACCGAATAATATCTAAAGACTGTTTTGAGAATAACGAGATACCATATTCAAAGTGACTCACAAAAATTTTTCAAACATTCCTCCCTAATGAAAAAATCCTGAATGAAATATAACATTTACAACGACCCACAAAACTTTTCAATTATTCACTATTATTATACCTCCTACACAACTGTTAGCTACATACAAAAATCACCCTAATACAACATTAACCCTTCTACTTCCCATGAATTTCCCTTCAACGGCTAGTTCCTGCCAAAAAATCGCAGTGCATCGCGGTGTCTACCCAACGACCCACAAAACTTGTCAATTATTCACTATTATCATCCCTCCTACGCAACTGTTCCCTACAAACTAAAATCAGCCTCATTAACTCACTCCCAAATTCAGCATTAACCCTTCTACTTTCCATGAATTTCCCTTCAATGGCTGGTTCCTGCCAAAAAATCGCAGTGCATCGCGGTGTCTACCCAACGACCCACAAAACTTGTCAATTATTCACTGTTATCATACCTCCTACGCAACTGTTCCCCACAAACTAAAATCAGCTTCATTAACTCACTCCCAAATGCAGCATTAACCCTTCTACTTTCCATGAATTTCCCTTCAACGACTGGTTCCTGCCAAAAAATCGCAGTGCATCGCGGTGCCTACCCAACGACCCACAAAACTTGTCAATTATTCACTATTATCATACCTCCTACGCAACTGTTCCCTACAAACTAAAATCAGCCTCATTAACTCACCCCCAAATTCAGCATTAACCCTTCCACTTCCCAATGAATTTCCCTCCAGTGGCTGATTCCTACCGAAAAATGGATTCTATCCAAACCGGAAGAAGCCAACGAGAGCGAATATGACGTGGCAAGATTGTTATACCAAACGCGTTTCCGTCTTCATCGAATGCCTGCGGAACGACCGGCTGGTGGAACGACGCTGAGCGGTAGTCGCCAGCGCGGCAGCGAGCGCACGTCGTCGTAAGAAGCTGTTAATCTTCGGTAATAAACTGTATTTTCATTATAATACGGCATGAATATGCAACGGCGATAATGGCCTTAATATCCCGGCATGCGTCTTCCTGTGCTTTACGAGCTGAGCCTCCTCCGCCGGAATTTGAGCCGCACTCACAGTGGATTTTGCGACGACGTTACTCCGCTGACGGTTGCCTGCCACCGTGCACCCTCAAGCAGCTCTCTCTCTCCGCCTTACCTCCGGGGGTGGATTCGCGGCTTCCTCGCCGAGCGTTTTGCGACCCTGCGAACGAATCGTAAGCGTCTCCCGCGGTTATCCAAACCGTGCCCCGGCGGCGGCGTAACGATCGCGGTAATTTGGGCGGCGACCGGCATAATGCGATTGTAACTTCCAAATATGATGTAAGAGTGGAGGATAGTTAATAAAGGAATATGTTAGAAAAATGATCATGATTTGGATTACTTATTTTTATAAGTCTTTTAAAGGGGAGCTGTGTAACAGAGGGGTATTTTTGAATACTGATTTATCTGAGTTTCCTAGGCTTAGGTTTATTGGAATACTATAATATTTTTTTGAGCTTACTAGGCTTAGGGTAATGTTTCACGATTTTATTGGAATACTATAATATTTTTTTTGAGCTTACTAGGCTTAGGGTAATGTTTCATAATTTTATTGGAATACTATATTATTTTTTGGGTTTCCTAAACTTAGGTTAACGTTTCACAATTTTATTGGAATATTATATTATTTTTTGGGTTTCCTAAACTTAGGTTAACGTTTCACAATTTTATTGGAATACTATAATATTTTTCTGAGCTTACTAGGTTTAGGGTAATGTTTCACAATTTTATTGGAATACTATATTATCTTTTGAGGTTTCCTAGACTTATGTTAACGTTTCACAATTTTATTGGAATACCATAATATTTAGAGGGTGAATATTTTTTATTGCTTAGGGATAAGTGTACATAGGAGACTTGGAATTTACATTTCTGATCAACCAGTTGCTTTACTATCTTTTACGAATAGTATCATTTGGAACGTTCTAATTTATTTTCACACCGATCTACATTCTTTGCTTTGTATCTTTCGTATCTCATAAAATTCTCATCCCTTCATCTTACTTCAGAATTCCTATATTCAATAAGATTTCACACCAAAATAACGTCGAACTTCCAAACATACGTTTCCGTCTAATATCACGAATATTACTTATCGTTCACTGTAACAATCCAAATTTCTTCGTTGACCATGCACTCCGGTGAAAATTGTTGTTGCAAGGTACGAAGAGACACGGTTAACAACGTCGATACGTCTCCTCGTTTCACCGTTTCATTGAAACACGTAACCGTCTGGGCGGCGATCCTAAATTTCGTGCTCCTGAAGAAAACGGGCGCAGCCTCACAGGGTTTCGTACACGTAGGGACGAGAGTTCGATCGGGAATTCGAGCTTGTAATGGGCGCGATACATTCCGCATCGCCGTTAATGCGGGGCAACTTAATGTAAGCAGCGAGCGAAGGAATAATAGTGGCCTAGCCTACGGACATTCATTTATCTTAGTTTATTGCCAACTGCGAGGAAACAAACACCGTTGGAATACGCAACGACGCGCCATTAACCTTCCAGTCGCTTTGCCGAGCTTAACGGTTTCGTCCTGTACTTTTACCCCAGCTGACTTTCTTTTCTGCTTAATAACGACCAGATGATGCATCGTCATTTGTATCGGCTTTCCTGATTGGCTCCGCATCGACGTCGCTGTCCGGTAGCCTGTGAAATATTCAAGAATTTCTTCTTCCTGCAAGATTTCTTTCTCTCTCTCTCTCTCTCTCTCTCTCAAACTTTTCGTGTGATTTATGCTGCAATTTTAAGGAACCTTTCTTATGGAACCTTTTTCAGTGCAATTAATTCCTTCCACTGTTATATTTTTCTTCATCTCTCTTTATTTCTTCTGTTCATTAAAATACGATCTTGCTCTGCTGTATGAATAAATAATATTGTCTTCCAAATTTCTTCTAATTTACGGATTCTCTTAACCCTTTAATTCCTGGGATCGTTACAGAACATTCAGCAACCGTGTACTTTTCTAATTTCTAGTTACACTCTAAACCTCCATCGACATAACCTTGTTTCTTTCTCAAATCTGCACGTTCCATCGTAATGTATCGTATCATTTCCAACAAGATTAATTTTTATCTCACCCCCACTCACGGTTTCCCCTCTATATTTTCCAAACGCAACGATTAACTTCCACGGTATTACCACAGCTGTCCCAGTTGACCCCAAAATACTGTTTGCCTCCTCTGCACCTCGCTGCATTCGAAAACATTCGCGTTTCGAGGTCGCACGACGTGTATACCGTCGTTACACATCAAACAAGCGGCCCCGCCGCGATCCTCTGATTCACGAGAAAACCTGGCGTGACAAAAGATCGAAACGGCTGCTGGGACGGAAGGAGACACGCGGGAGACGAGATCGAACAGCGATCGGCCGGGGTAATTAGCGTCCATCGTCGTTTCGGATCCGAGCCGGTTGCTCTCCGGCGAAACAAATTAGACCGTGGCGCGTCGCGCCGGCGAATAAATTTAGGGGATGTTCCGGCCCACGGACAACCAGCAGGGACAACCAGACAAGGAGAGCAGAGCGAAAGGCAGCGGCGACCGAAAAAGAGATGAATCGAAAAAAAAAGACGGGGGTGGGGTGGACGAGGAAACGAAAAATAAAAGGAGCGCACAAAGGGGGAGGAAAAATCGGGTTGGGGAAAATGTTTCTGGCACAGGATATAATGGACGCATTGCACACGAATATAATGAGATTTTACAGTGCAATTCACATAAAGCATTGGAAACAACAAAAGCTTCGGGGAGAGGGATGAAGCGGGGAGGCGGCGCGATAAAAATGCCTGCGCCTAAACACATTATTTCTACCACAGCCCCGCTCTCTCTCTCTCTCACTCTCTTCTATTTCATTCTCTCTCTTTTTTTCTCTTTCACTCTCTTCTCCTCTTTCATATTCCTTCTCTCTCACTCACCTCTCTCTTACTCTCCTCTTACTCTTCTTATCTTTCACACACTCCTACTCTCTTTCACTCTTTCACTCTCTTCTATTTCGCTCTCCTTCTCTCTCTTACTCTCCTCTATTTTACTCTCCTTCTCTTTCTCACTTCTTTCTCTCTTACTCTCTCCTTCTCCCTCTCACTCTCCTTCCCTCTGTCTCTTTCCCTTTCTCTCATCCCCTCAACGCACCCCCCAGATTCGCGATCTCTGCATCGAGCCAGTTACCCCTTTCCCGCCACCTCGAGGCCACTTGTCCGTTCTCCTTTCCGCTTCTATTCTTCTCCTTTCTCATCCTTCTCCCTTCCCACTTTTCTCTGCTAACCGTTTCGTCCCGTATCTAACCTCTCTCCCGTCCAAGGGTAGTTGGGATCCCCTGGGTTTGCGCGGGCGCGTCTCGTTAACGGAGCACGGTTTCTTTGACGAACGCGTCGAGTTGATTACCTCTTGAAAACGCGCGGGAAACGCGACCGAGTCCAGGGATATTTTTGATTATGGTGAAAAGCGGCGGCCGCTTAAACGTTGATAATTACGGGTGGGAAAGCGGGGTTGGGGGGGCGGAGGAGGAGGATCAAAAGGGAGAAGAGGCCGCGCGACCCGCCTCGTGATCCGATGCGTTTTTCGCGTTTCGAGTAATCTCAATTAGTCGGGCGAAAACAAAAAAGCGCAGGGACACTTTTGTTCCCTTTTACCCCGCCTACCCCACGTTTCGATACGCGCGTCGGACACTTCTCGAATGTTTCTGTTCCGCTTGCATGATTTATGCGAGCGTTTTACGCTTTTCACCGCGGGGGCAGGTGGGCGGGGAATGAAAATAAAAATTCACGCGTTTTGGATACGCTCAATGTGGAAACGGTAAAGGATTAAAGAAACCATACTGTGCAGCGCGAAGCTACCACGCGAAAGCCTGCGTGTAAAAATGAAATCCAATAAATTTTTGCTGTGTAATTTTTCATAACTAAGAGAGAAATATTATAATGTACCACTGACCAAATTTAGTTTTATAGTACCAGGCATTCTAAGCAGCGAAGGAATTAAAGGAAAGCTGAGAATTTTCAAGTGTTTTACATATTCTTCCAGTCGAAATTCTACAATTACACTAATGATCGTGTAATTGTAATTACCTGTTGTTTGTTATATTTAATTAACAATATTCCAACAATATTATTATACTATTCCACAATCAATTATAATAGCAATTCACGATTATACCAATTCCTAGTTCATAAAGAGTTTAACGAGACATTTGACAAGGACGCAAACCAAACAGCTTTCGCAAGCTTTACAACGGTTCTGTATTCAACAGCCATTATCAGCTGCAACGATTAGCCAGACGATAAAGGAGCCGATACAGCAACGGGATTTTTTGGAAAATCACGACGCCCGGTTGGATCCGCCGGACAAACAAGTGCCTAACTCTGTCTACCTGTTTTTTTTCCCCCGGAACCATTTCCGGACCTTCGACTCTGAATACCCTTTGAACGTCGTCCAATAGGGATGGCGGGCCGTTTGAAAGCGAGCGGACAGCTAGAGGGACCGCGACGGGCACAGGGACACAGAGCACGGCCAGAAAGGGTAGAGAGGAGGAAAGAGAGAGAGAGAAAGAGAGAGAGAGAGGAAAAAAAGGGAAGAACGATGCTCGCGGACGACGAACAGAGGCCGTGGACAGCGAGGGACAGATAAAAAAGATTGGAGGGTGCGTTTTGTCGCGCCGTCGATAAATTTTGAATGCACCTGCCGGCGGAATTAGTAGCCTGTTGGGTAATGATCAAAAAAATTATAAACAAAAGATTCCACGGATGGCGAGCCTTTTTCGTGGATCAACGAGGCAAGCGGAGAACGCTCTTGCGAAAAGCTTTGACGGTTCCCTGTCGACCCGGGCACGGCTCTCTCGTCGCCGGCCAAACCTGCCTACTATATTTAAAAATCGGCGCGTTCTCCCGGAAACTTCCTCCACAAAGGGTAGGGGCCAACCGTTTTACATCGGGTTTATTAAAATCGACTGGCCGCGGAATATAAACCGTCGACCGGGACGCGGTCGAGGGCGGCGAAAGGGGGCGCGGTTTGGAATGGTCGCTGCAGGTTTTATCTGAGTTTTTCGGGGGATACCTTGGAATCTTTTGGTGTACTAATATTTTGTGTTCTTGAAGTTTAAGAATATTTAATATCAGCTTTGAATATTTAAAAGGCAATGAACAGTTTTCGAAGCTATAATATAAAAGTCTCTGGGTGGGTTTGTTGGAGGTCCTTTGGAATTTTGAAGGTTACGAATATTTTGTAATGGGGTTCAAAAGTTAATATTTTTAAATATTTAAGAAACAGTAACTTAATTAAATTTATAGTAATATAATAAATTTGATACTATTCTATAGATTTTATAGTATTAATCGTATTCTAAATTTACTATATCCCTCAAAATAATTAATTAATATTTAGAACTACAATACGTATTCTATCACATTATCGAAGTTCGAAAAATTAGGAATTGAAATATTACGAAATCGAAGCGTCGAAATATTTCTTAATTTCACGAATTTTATCTGTTTGTGATAAGAGAGCCTTTATCCTTCGCCTCTCATTCTACCCCTGTAAAATAAACGCGCAGGTCGTGTCAACGAGGCGACCCCTTTCAAGCACAATAACAAAACGCAACGTTCTACACGTTCCATCTACCGCAATCGCGAAAAATCATGCAACCCCGTTGAAACCCGCCAAGCGTGCGTTACAGAATCACCTGACCGCGCGATCAGGAGGAATCAACGGCGCAGGCAACAAGAAAAGAAGCAACGAGAAAGAGCCAGCAAAAAGATGATAGAAAAGGAGGAAAGCAAACAGAACGGGAAGAGAAAATACTACATAAAAGCTGTCGTACACATCGAGAAAAAGCGCATGCACACAACGCAAGCTGATCCTGCGTGGCCTGCGTCAGCTTTCAAATGCGATTGATACGTACGTTGGATGATGCCGACGCTGGTCGTGCCCGTAAATCCGCCCACCAACGCTGCAGACAGAGAGAGATTCATTATTTTTAATTAAACAAAACAATAATACGCTTATTAATTGATTAATTAAACATCACGTATGCATTACGTTGTTCCATCAACGGCCGCCGTCGGTTAATCCACCCCTTTCGACCCCTTTCCGGCAGCTCGCCGCTTATTACGCCGACTTTTATACCAACCGAACGGAGTTTTGCAGCAACGACGCACGAAAGGGGTGGGTTACACGGGGTATAGGGGGTGGCTCCAGGGTGGGTCGGAACGGGCCGGCGGAGGGGGGCAGCGGGAGGGTCGAGAGGGGGCGGAAAAAAAATTTCGTTCTCGCTCGCTATCATTGTGTTTGTCCGGTCGGCCGTGATCGCGACGCGGGTTTTATCAATACCGCCGTTTTCGGCGGGATAATAGCCTGATTTTTTGCCCGCGCGCCGCCGCATTCGCCGCCCCTCATCGATCGGCAAATTTAATGAAGCTGTATCAGTTATCGACCAGCTCCGGTTTTTCTTGCAATTTTAGTAATTAATTTCTCGGTTTAGCGTTGACGTCAGTGGCTACGCCGTCCTGGATCGTGTCCCGGCTAAATTTAAGGGTGCACGCGTTTCCACTACCCCCTCTCCTGCTCTATCCTACTCCTTCGCCATATTTACGGGTGCTACGATTCTTTGTGAAATTCTGTCTTTGGTACCGTTTTGTATGCACATTGTAGACACGTGATTTTTGCACGGTTTAGTTTCAGGAATGCGAGTATTAACGGTTAATGAGGAAGGGTGAGTTTGTTAATCAAACGTGAGACACTTTCCACCCGATCGATTGTATTTTAATATTCGTCAAAAAATATTGTCGAATTTTATGATTGTATGGCAACCAAGTGGTGATAGAATTTCATAAAAATATTGTTAATGGTGTTCGCAATTTTCTCAAAAATTCGCATTATCCTCCGAAATGTGTGCAAGTGAAGTGCTGTTCGCTAGGAAACATTTTACGCGACTTTTCCAAACACCCGTGACACTTGAGCCATTAATAAAACACCATAAAAATTGTCCGCCCCTGATTCCTTTCGAATTACATGAAAACTTCCCGGCCTACCAATTACACTGTAATAAGCGCAACGCTATCAAAAGATCAAGAAATTACGAGCGCCGCGAACGCCGTTGAATCGTGCCGCGTTTTCTCGCCCGGCCGATCGCGATTTAATAAGGGCAATGTTATTAAAAATGGCAGCGATAAAAAATAAAGAGGGCTCGCGTCGCAAAGGTAACAGAGCCATTGAGGAGGGCACGGTATATATCCAGTAACAGCGCGGTTGCACACGGTGACGGCGCGGCCGTGCATCTAATTAACGTCGATTGCGACGGGTTGCCGCTGGTTGGCGGGTTAAAAGCCACCCTGGAAAAACGTCGTTTCGCCTTAATATCGTGAAAACGATCACGCGGCACAATGACGTTTGAGACTGTAACCGGCTCATAATGGTGCCGGCACGGCGCACCGGCTCGCCGTTGGCCGCGATAATAACATTAAGCTTTATTTAGGTGAAATTCAACTTTAAAACGTGACTCGCGGTAATTATGCGAGAGTGAAACAATGCCCGCTGCTGGCCTGGCCTCGCATGATATACGTCTGCGGGTTTTTGCAAGACAAAGGCGTTTTATATCGCGCGCATTCGCCGCCCCCGCAACTTGCACGCGGTTTTGTGCCTTCGGCCGCCCGCGTCACAGGAAGTTTATGCACTTGACGGTGGAACGCGAGCGCGCGCCACCGCGAACGGGGGCTCATTCTACTGCGTTTGAGAATTGCCTTACAGAGGAGGGCTGCTCCCGTTGCTCTTTTTTAAATCGCGCCAACATCCACGCTTCGGCCTGCTTTCGTTTCTAGGCCGTTAGCGTGTCGTCGTCGCGGTTTCGGGCGTATAACCGGGCAGATGCTCGTGATTTCTGTGATTCGGTGAACTTGGGGTAATTACAAGGGTGGAAAATTCGTGGGAGACGATACTGAAATGTATCGTGGTTTTTTATTCAATAGAATTGTCTTAGGGGGGGGGTTCTGTTTCGAGAGACACTGATTCGTGTGAAATTTCTTCAAAATTTTTGTAAAATTGTTTTAACTCTTTATACTGGAGACGTGATTGTTAGTCGTTTAATCATACTAACGTCAAAAATTTTCAAATTCAAAATATTTGCTAAGGTTCGCCTATATTAAACGTCATGTAGCTTAGTTAAGCGATTCACTAAAATTTACGTATATGACTATTTAACCTCTGAGTCGGACTAATAAACAAACAAAATTCTGAAAATTTGCGAAACTATCATTTGGTGACTAACAGTCACCTTCCGAATTAAATTGACGATAGATATTACTTAAATTGTTCTTCATAAACGGTTGTTGAAAACGAATTTTTAGGATCAAAGATGAAGTTTTTTAATCGTCGCGTTTTCAGAACTGATTTGAATTGATCGCTCACACATATTTCTGAAACTGAAAGATCCTTAAATTGCTCATCGAGTAACTCGAATAGCCCGCAACTTTTTCACGTTAAATTTCTTTGTGAAGCTTCCTTTGCGCGAACACGAACCTTTGTGACGAAGAAAAACGGGCGTGGAAGGTCAAAGCAGAATTTACATGTTGCGGGCACACATCGCAAACTGATAACCTTAAAGCTCTCCCCGCCTCGTTCTGTCATTATACCGGTCATAATAAGCATAATAACAAACGTATTTTTTTCCACCGCCCATTATTCGCGGGAACTTAAAAGAAAATGTTCTGTGAATGCGGCAGCGAGCGGTTCGCCCCAAAGAATCCAGCCACCAGACACAATGGGTCAACCCTTTGAAAAAATTCGTCCCGGCAAAAGGTGCGTCACGTGGAAACCGGTCGTAGTGTCCGCGCGATAGTTTTAATACGTATTATTAATTCCACGCGAGGCTGTTTCGTCGCTAAACAAGTAATGAGGTGGCCACGTGAAAAAAAAAAAGAAAGAAAAAGAAGAAATGCTATCGACCTAACGAGGCGAGGAGAAGGAGAGAGCTAGCACGCGTGCGGGTGGTCTTTCAACCTCGTTCTTTATTGTTTTATCAGAAAAATTCGCTTTCTTCCATCAGGCGTCGGCCGCTTTGCCGTTTGACTTTTCTAATTACGAATTCGAGCGTTCCATTGGAACGCGTTCGCGGAAGGAGGGCCGCAAAGAACGTGTCAGAAATTACGCAACACCCTCTTTCACATTTTTGTTCTGCCCCCTCTTCGCCTCCCCCCTCCCCTGTCGCCACCTTCTTTTCGTTTTTTTTTTTCTTTCTCGCCGTAACGAAAACGCGGCAACGAATTTAATTACAACGATGTCCGTACAAAGTTTTCTTTCAGCTCGCCACCGCGAGCCGCGTTAATTAATTACAGAATATAAACGCAAGTTCCGCGCTTAGTTACTTACGTGGACCACGGAAAGAAATTAATAAGACGCGATTCGATGAATGTTTCAACGCGAAAGAAGTGCCACTGACGGCCTAACGAAGGGGCGAGGGGAGAAAACAATGGCGAGAGGATCGAAATTTTACCGGATTTTTTGTTACAAATTTATACACAATGGGCCCTCGACTTAATGTATACAGGAATTTATTTTATTTGGAGATATGATAGAGTTCAAGCGTAGGTGAAACAAAGTACAGTTCTTAGGTAAAATAGTTTAACCTGTTTAAAATAGTTAAAATAATAATAGTTAATTATTAAAATTAAAATAGTTTTAATATTTAAAATAGTTTAACAATATCCTGTGCACAACTTTTCAATTTAACCCTTTGCGCTTGAAAGACGACTGTCGGTCGCCAAACGATAGTTTCGCAAACTTTCAGACCTTAGTTAGTTTATTTATTAATCTGAATGGAGGTTAAACAGTTATACGTGTAAATTTTAGTATATCACTTAACTAAACTATTAGGAATATATTTTTCATTTGAAAATCTTTGAAATTAATATTATTAGACGACTAACTGTCACCTCTCGAGTGTAAAGGGTTAACAACTTCGACGTTCCCCTAACAATCACACTTTTCCTGCCCCTCAGATATTCTTCCAAACACCCATTTCCTTTCTTTCAAATTGCAAACCTTTCTCACTCGAGGTATTCGGTCAGGTTCACCCAAAATTCCTCAGTGCTGACGTCACTCATGTTTCTTGCCTCAGAAACAAACTAGTCCAAATATTCTCCGTTCACACGGCTATCGTTTAACCCCTTGTCTGTCGTAAACGACACTTAATATTTAAAAAATTGAAAAATATTAATTTTGCAATTTTGATTCTGTGCAATATTACAATTTAACCCTTTGCGGACGAGTGTCGGATATTATCCGCCTAACTCTCGCGCTGCGGCTGGCGTTTTCTGTCGTAAACGACACTTATAAGATACGCATGGGTATACTAGCCTAAGAAGTCAAGTTGGCCTAAATTTGTTTGTTTATGATTTTGTTAGATTTTATGAAACACTTATTTAAATACAGCTTTAGTTTTTATAACACAAATGCGCAACGTAACTATTTTCTTTACTGCTTCGTCCGCAAACGGTTAATTCAACCACTCTTCACACTTTCCTATGATCGTACCCACTCGATCGTATTGCTACATGTGTGCCTTACACTTGGGCGCGAAGTACATTGTAGAGTGGTTGTGCAACGTGTTCCTGCTCAGCCTGTGCTCAGCAATCTCGCGATTACCGGCTGTCGCGATAACGCGTTTCAAAATAACAGCTTTTCGCGCCGACCCTTCGACGAGGCAACGGTGCTCGCTATTGTTGAGCAATATCCCTAATGCGGTGTCGATTCATAAATAGCCGCACACTTGCGGGGGCACGCGCATTGCCGTGGGCCGATGCGACATCGCTGTTAAATGACGACCATCAATGAGCCTGTATAACTGGACGTTACACGGCCGCTCGGTGGACAGTAATTACGCGTTATGCGCCGGGTCAGGCGATCCACCCTTCGTTGAAAAAGAAAATTTCTCACCGTGGAACCGTGAACGGGAACTCCATGAAACCGTTCTGGTTTTAATCAGCATCGTTGGGTTTTAACATAAATGGGTATCGGAAAAGCTACTTCGGAAGGGAATTAAAAGTTGCCGCACGGATTTTGGTTACCGAGAGGGTAGTGGAACCTCTTTAATTACTTAAACAAACGAATATTAGATCTAGGCAAAATCACTAATTTGAGGGTGACAAAAATTAATCGGAGAGAACATTTTACGCGCTTACGAATTTAATAAAGAATAGATGGTTTATAGGCTCTATGAAGAAATGTTTTATAGATCTGCATGGATTTATCGAATTATTAATTAATAGACCTCGATGCATTTATGGAAAAATTTATACGAGCAGTTTCCTTTCAGAAAAGTTTAATCAATAGAAAACTTTCTTTCATACAAACAATTTGAAAGCTAATCAGCACCGCTTATAAGAAACAGTTAATAGATTTGCAATGTCCTATCGAATAATTAATTAATTGACCTCTATGCATTTATGGAAAAATGTATAGAAATCTTTTTCTTTCAGAAAAATTTAATCAATAGAAAAATTGTTTTCCTACAAACAATTTGAAGGCTGAGATACGCCTTCGTTGAAGTTCCATTTTTTCAGCTCCGCTTATAAGAAACAGTTAATAGATTTGCAATGCCCTACAGAATAATTAATTAATAGAACTCTATGCATGTATGAACAAATGTATACAAAGCTATAAAAAAGTTTAATCTACAGAAAAATTTCTTCTGAATTAAGAATTTGGAGGTTGAGGCACGTCTTCGTTGAAGTTCCATTTCTTCAGCTCCACTTATACAAATTCGACTTGATCTAAAAATCCACAATGCACTAATTAATGATCTCGTCCAAGGTTCATCGATCGCTCAGGAATCACGTCGCGACCCAAACTAATTTCCGCTCCTTCGCAACCCTAATGGCCCGAGGTGGGGTCTCGCTTAATTTGCGAGGCCGCGGGAAAAAGTTCAGACGCTTGCCTCGCGTAGTAGACACTGCCACGGCAAATTTGTTTATCGGCGTGCGAGCGAGCGGGGCATTAATACGCGGGGCGTCAGCGATAACCATTCTCAATATCCATAATTATTATCAGCGACGGCGGCGGGAGTGGCGGAGGGGGGGACGCTGGCAGCCCCACAGCGAGCGCGCCACCACGTGACTCGTTTCCCGTCGAAATAAAATGACAACGTTCATTTGCAAATGCACGAAAGTGCATTATTTTTATTGGGTTTGTTAGTAGCCGAATCGCCTCTGCGCCCAGCTACTGTACGCGTGTTTCCAGTGTCCACGCACACGAGGAAACGGAGAAAAGGGGATGATCGTGCGCGCGCGCGCGTCAGCTTCGTTCTACAAGCTAGCCAAAGGGAGTGTGACAGATTCGCCAGGGGAATACCAATGATTTGCCTGTTTTTTTTAATCTTTTCTCCTCTCTTTCACTGTCTTTCACTGTATCTATCTCTTCCACTCTCTTTTTCTCTCTCACTCCACCCTCTCTCCCTGTATCTCTTCCACTCTCTATTTCAGTCTATCTCCCTCTCTGTTTCTCTGTATTTCTCTCTCTCTTTCCCTCTCTTCCGATCCCCACTCTCTCTGGATCTCTTTCTCTCTCTCTCTTTCTCCCCCCCTCTTTGTATCTCCTCCACTCACTATTTCACTCTATCTCTCTTTCTCTATTTCTCTGTCTCTGTCTCTGTCTCTCTCTCTTGCCCGCTCTCTCTGTTTCTCTTCCATTCTTTATTTCATTGTATCTCTCTCTCTCTCTCTGTTTCTCTGTATTTCATTCTCTCTCTCTTTCTCTCTTTACTTCACTCTTTCAATCTGTCTCTTTCCCCGTTTATCCGTTTCCTCCGCCCGGTTCTCTGTTTCATTTTTTCGCGAACGCGCACGAGAAACTGCACCGATGTGTTTGGCAACGATCCTGGACGCTGAACGAATCGACGTGTCACAGGAATTTATCTTAATTTATGGGAACGACCGGCGGCGGTCTCGGGGAAGGGAATCTTTTTGTTCCCCGATTAATTATTCCCGGCCAGTCGACGTCGATCCACGCCGGTCGCAGAATTTTAATAACTTTGTGCCCGTTTTCAGAGGCACCGGGGCCGGCCTCCTCGGCCTGGTGACGCGAAATTGATTGGATCGCGGCCCAAAGACATGTGCCATCGGACGGCGGCCATGTTAATTCGCGTCTTGCAAATCCTCGGCCACCCCGAACGATTATTAACGGTCGACCGATGAGTTATTCGAGTATCATAAGATCGTGTGCCCAACTCGTAACGGTTTTATGTGTCAATTTTTTTAAAACGTATTCATTACTGGATCGCGGATGCGTTTAAGGAACGGTTAAAGATAGAATGAGGTAGCTAGAAAGAATCGCACAAAAATGTAGGAAGTAGGGTGTAGAGTATTGTAGTTAACTCTTTCGTCCCTGAATGGTATACATATGTACCAGCACGATTTGAAAATTATAAGTGTGTGAAAATGTGTTATTTCTAATCAATCTAGGATAATAGGTATATTTTGATTATTATTGGATCAATATTTATATTTCGAGACGAAAGGGTTAAGGAACGAAGTGAGTGTCATTTAGATTTCTTTTTGTTGTTTCCTCGGTTGCGTTTATAAAAATTACGAATTTATGAATTGAACGTTTTTAATGTACGTGATGATTACATTAGAAAGGGTTACGTAAAGAAAAAGTTGCAAAACGACATGGAACTTTCTAATGATATACGATTCCTTTTTCTGCAACCTATCATTATCCTCGATTTTACTTCATAATTCAATTTGCTATGCTATCCGATTCGCTTAAGTTTTGAAAAAAGAAAAAAAAGAAATAAACTATCGACGTTCCCTTCCGACATTCCACTCACCGATTCGAACACAATCGAACGTTCAAATTACACCAAACACCGAGCCAGCTTTAGCGACGTGCGCCAACAATGGCGACAGCTCGTTGAAAAACAAACGAGCAGGCCTTTTCGTGTCCACGATTCCCATGGAAATCCGTTAATTGAACCGGCCTCGTTACAAGTTTCTCATAATACAATTCCGCTAATCACGACGATATTTCCACGGCCACGGCCGAGCCGGGTGTATAATTAAAAAATTCGTGCAACTGCTTGATTCGCAACACAAGGGCCTCGATACACAGGATCTGAAGGGTTACTCCTTTCTCAAATTTGCATACAATTCGAAACAGAGTAATCGGAACTTTAATTTTCTAGATGCATCCAAAATATTCAAAACAGCATTAAAATTAACACTTTAACTGCCACGGTTTCTTCTTACAATTGTAACAGTAGAATAAAAATTGACAGCTAGTGTATTTTGAATATTACAGGAAACTTTGAGGTAAAAAGTGACTCATTGGACAATTAAAAATCTTTATTAGAAATAGAAAAAAAGAGATTAATTTCTTTGAAATATTACTGTATACTCCCGTTGATTTCGGCGCCGCAGTGAATAAGAAGGTTAGCACAACCGAAAATTCGATACAAATTCTATACCTAAACTTTGAAGCCATAAAAATGAAATGAGAAGAACAAAACTAATCGTTTGACGATTGTCACCTTTTACCCCTGGAATCAAAATCCAAAGACTGAATTCGTATTCATTAAACCCTCCCACGCTTCAAACACACAGCGGCAAAGAAATTGCACGAGGCACCGCTTCAAATATTAATCGACGAACAGCGAGAAGCAGAGTTCTCTAATTCGCCAGCGAAAGAAGCTACAACGAAATGCATATTCAAATGCAAGGGACCCGAGTCGTCCCCCTGCCCAGGGATCTAAGGGGTTAATAAAGAGAGGGTGTCGTTGTAGCTTCGACAAAAAATCGCAGGCCAGCTGGACGCGTCTACGCGCTCGCACGCGCGTGTCCACGCCGATTTCCGGAGGATCCGCTGCCGGTTTTTACGGATTATCCCCAGCCTCCACGCTTGGTTTCGCGCGCGGAAAAAAGCGGTGGCACGAGCGGGAAATCAGGCTGGACGCCGGCCACTTTTCGACTACGCTATGCAAATCGCGCGACACGACGATTACGCTCGGTTTTGGTCGGCGCGCGCGCCGCAAACCGACGTCGTGGAAAAAAAGGAGCCGGGAGAAGGAAACAAAAAAAAGGTGGTTTGCCTGGCTGGCCTCTGGCAGCCGTGCACACGGCCGTGGATACGCGTGTGAGGGGGCCGGAGGAGGAGGGGGAGGGTGTTCGGGGACGTGCGCGAAAAAAGTCGCGAATGTTGTAAAAATCCAGGACCGCCAATCGGGCGCATTGTGTCCAGCCGGCGAACAATACCGACGGCGTTCTGGTGACTGGCGCATTTCCCTGCGAATTGGCCGGTATTGTTGGATTTTTCAAATTGTATTTTCTGGCTTACGCAGCGACTAAAATTGCCTGTCGCCACGGACCCCTTTTCCACGGGCCTCTGTCGCCCTTCGATCTGGTTTCGTTTCCCTTTGACTTGACTCTTTTCAGCTATCGGAATACGCTCGCGAGTGAATTCGAGAGGCTTGACGTTGGCGAAGATTATTCGAGATTGTTGAACAGACGGTCTGTTGAGATGAGCGAGAAGGTCAAGTACTGAATTTTGAGATCGTACAGAATATGATAAAGAACCACTGATTCAGTGGTGCTTGTAAGAATTAACTGGAACTGAACATTCAATAGGTCTGTCCATCGTGTACAGAATGAAAACTAATTGTTTCCAACACTCATCGCGTATAACATCTCTAGACCGACACATAAAAATGTCAACTGTTCTTTAGAAATACCTTCAACAGATAAATCGACCGATCAATTACTAAAGAAATCTTCATAAGATGTATTGTGGGTGTTGGAGCACCAAGGAGGAGAGAGAAAACGGAATAAAAGCAGAAAAAAACACCCTAGCTCCCTGTTTACGCGAGGCGGTCTCGGTATCCGCGTGTTCGAAAGAAGCCCGACAAGAAATCCGCCATCGGCGAGCCACCCCCTAACGACAGTCAAGCGCTACAACGGCCGCAGCCCCGATACAAGTACCCGCGGTACCAGCCGCTTGTCTGCACCGGGCATTCCTAGAACAGTAATCTTATTAAATTTACATATTAATCAACGGATTTTAATTATCCCCAACCCCCGCCGTGGAAGAGAGGAGGGCCTCGCCGAAGGAGGGGGAAGCGGGTCGCGGTGGGAGAGGGGGGGGACAGCCGCCTAGAAGAGTGGTGTGGCGAAACAGAGACGGAGGAGTTGAAGGAGGAACGATAAGGGGTTGAACGGGACGAAGCGAGAGGGGGTGGTCGTCGGAGGAGGTCGGAGGCAGCCTCGCGATCTGGTCGAAAAGAGACGGGTGCACGGTCGGTCAGAGTGAGAAAGGGGTGCCGCGATAGGGACAGATGTATAGGGGGCTGGGGGAGGGGGGCAGAGAGGAAGAGAGACAGCTCCACCCTTGTGCGGCGGTAGCGGTAGCGGTGGCGGAGACCGAGCCAGCTCTCGTAATTTACATTAATCCAATAATTGCATGGAGGTTTCCTAATTAGAAATTCAAATGAGGTGGTGGCAGGCAGGCAGGCAGGCAGGCAGGCAGGCACAGCCAGAGCCAGGGCTACCAACTCAGCAGCAGCGGGAGAGAACACCATCGCCGCCCGAGCAAAGTCCGCGCGCATCGGGGGCGATCGTACGTCGGCTGGCTGGCCCTGGCCTAACACGAGTTCAGGCGATGCCGGGAAGGGGCGTTAAAAGCTACCGGAATTCTCGAAATTCGGATCCGATGGCCCTGTTACGTATACCCTGGGGCTAATGCCCGCCCGTAGACGCCCCGGACCCGCCTAAGCCTCGCCTTTTAATCATGCCCCGCTGCACCCCCCTTACCAGTGGCCGCGGATCGAACGGCGTAAAAATTGAATCCTAATCTGCTTAAGCTCGGTCTGAATTAAAGGAGACGGCCAATGGTAGGACGGCGGGTGGGAGAGTAGTTTCTCGGTGAAAAATTAAAGTGTTGGTCATCAAAAATCGCGGATGCAACCTTTAAATTGTTTACTACTTTGAAGAAACCGAAATTTAACCCTTTGCACTGGGAAGGTGATTCGTGGTAATCCAGTAATACTAACTTCAAAGATTTGCAAGTTTAAAATACTTGTGAAAATTCATAAATATTGAATTTCGTTTGGCTTAGTTAAGCAATATAGTAAAATTTATAATAGAATTTGTAAAATTATCATTTGGTGATTGACAGTCATCTTTCGAGTGCAAAGGGTTAATTAAGCTTTTGTCTTTCTGCAGTTACAACATGGTTGTACGAATTTTTTTGTACCGCTGAAAGTTTTATAATTTTCTATAATCTGGATTTTTACAACAAATTCGGAAGCTTGATAAAAGCACTCGCGTTTAATTAGCGGTCAGTTAGAGAATTGTGAATGCGATCGTTGCTTTATTTAGAATCTAAAAGCTAGGTGTAGCTAATTACATTACAGGAAGAACTGAGCGCTAGAGATTAGAGTTCCCCGACAGAAAGAGCGCAGAATTTATTTCGCCTGTTCGTGGAAACGGTTTGAAAAGAGGCGGCGAAGAAGGTTGAAGAGGGAGGGACATCAGGCGAGAGCAATTTCAGTGCAATATAACGTTGTCCATTGGTACGTCCCGGTGCGTGTGGTCCTTTTGTTGTCCCCGGAGGGATCCCTCGGCAAACCTAACACGTCCCTAATATCGTCACAGGTCCGTCCCTCCACCGTCACCCAGGGCATATCATGGCACACGGTCGAACCGTCTCTGATAGTCCCAACGTGGCCGATTAGCGAAGGTGTCAACCTGTGAGTGCGACGCGTGCATATCATTTGCACGAGCTGTTGCTTATCTTCCTACCCAACTAGCACCTCTTCCATTCCCTCTCGAACGCTCTGATAGGATGAATTTCGAGAGGGAAACTCTCGCACTATTTGTGAAAACTGGGTAGCTTATTCGAGGTGCACGAAATTCAAAGAAGAAAGATTGTTACTGATTTTAATCGATTCTTTGGAGGGTGTAACAAAGGTATATCATTTTCACGGATACTTCTACTTTGAGGGAAGGAACCATCTTTGCAACTTTATTCGCCAAAATAAAGAAATCTTAACCTGAAGTAACAGTGGTTCTCATTCAAAAATAGCTTACAGCCTAATTTACCAAATTATATGCGCCAAGTTTGTGACTTGGTCCAAATTATTTGGCAATTCATACGATTAACAATGAAATAAAAATAAATCTCCCTCTTTTAATAGATATTACCTAAAAATAATTAATTATGTTCTACACACAACTTTATTCTAACATACTACATCGTTCTCACAGCTGCAACTATCAATGATTAAAATTAATATCCTACAGATACCAAGTCTAAATCGGTGTAATATTTAGAATTACCATTTTTCCCTAAGACAATCAGGAACAAAACCTTACGAACCCGAAAATTTTTTCAAAATTAAAAAAGTGATCCTTTCAAATTCAAGCTATGTATTAGAATGTATGCAAACGATCCCCCGACCCCTATCATTTATCAAATCCTCCGATCCCTTCTTGCACCTACCCCGAAGAATCGGCTGACCTGTATGCGCGTTAGAGTGCAGAGTGGGGGTGGTTGATCGAAGAGCAAGCAACGAGTCACCCAATTCTTTCCCTCCAGGGCACACGGTGGCAGGGTTCCAGCAAAAGGTCCGGGACTGGCTCGCGCACTGATTCCAGGTCACCGAAGAGATCATCGACTATTCCCATTGCGACAGGTCAGCCGAGTTTCGTCGAAGGAACTCCACGTGCAATTATGATAATGGCGACCGTAGTCGAGCCACCTAACCCGTGCTAACTCCGTACGTTAGTTCTGGTAGTTCTGATATCGTCTGTGTTTAAACAGCCAGGCGGTGCTGCGGCAACCGTCGTCGTCGGAACGAAAGGGGTTGGCGAAGGGGGAGGGGGTGGGCGAAGAAGAGGAGGAGTGGCGGGTGCGGAATAGCGAAGGTAACGGAAAGACGAAGGGGGAAGGATGTTAACGGGTAGGGGGAGGTGGGGTTGGAAACGGGGGGCGAGGGAGAGGGGGCAAGCTGGATGGCGGGGTACGAGGCTACGACGGCAAATCTACATAATATAACCAACTATTGTTCAAATAGACGGCGCTCCGCAGATTCAATTACCATTGTGATACAATTAATGTTGGGAATTTCATCAATTCGAGTGCCGGGCACGGCTCTTACATATGCATAGGAGAATCGAACGTGGTGCGGATTTCGTCCGCGAAGAAAAGTCGACGACAAATATTATTCGAGCAGCTTGGGCTCTAATCAGCCGCCAGATTTCGGGGATCCCGTTATCCATATCCACCGGATAACCGTCTCTTGACATTGTCGAACACCATGGTCCAGCGTTTCGGTGACGTGTAATTGGGTTAATCGGAATTAACGCGAGGAGCTGATTTCAAAAAGTTTGCGAGAAAAAGCTGAAGAAGAATCCACGAGAACGTGGCAGAAATTAGTTTCAGCGGAAGTGGAGGGAAAGTTAACAGAAGGGTTGGGATTTAAGGAACCGTAAGAAGTCGTCGGTTTCACCGGGACCATCGTGGTACCACCTATTCACCCCGTATCAACGGCGCTCTCCGGGCAGAATTCCCCAAGCAGCGTTCCTTGCAACATTAATCCGCCGGAGGTCACACAATCGACCCGTATTGCTCTGTCGCCGCCGCTGCACCCGACAATTATCGTTTTCACCGAACATCGGCATATTCCATGCCGGGAATCACGATCAAGGTCTACCCTCATCGTTGTTACGGAAAAATGATAACGACGCGCGTTATTCAATTAGATTATTTTCATGGGACGCGTAGTAATTTCATTGCGCGCGACGGGCAAAGCGGGCGGAAAGCGACCGTGAGGGTGGCGAAGAGGGGTTGGTGTGGGCCGTTCGACGGCCCTGGGGGGTGGGGGTGGGTCGGGATGGGTGGAGGTTTTGAGTGAATTGGCGAGCTGTACGCCGGAGGCGGGGCGATGTGTAGGCGCCACATCATTGCTGGACGTTAATCGCTGATATCGTTGGCCGAATTAAGTGGTATATCGAGAGCTTTTAGAATTAATCGTAAACCGACCGCGCGGCCCGAAAACAGATCGTCCGTATCACGAGGCTCGTTTCGCCGTATGCCAGTGACTGAGAGCCACTGAGGGGGGCGATGGGGGTCCGAGGGGGAGGGGGTGGCGGTGGCTCGCGTGCACGGATCCATATAAATTCTAATTCCGCAATCAGCGGTATCCAAGATAGTTCTAGGCCGATCCTGGCCGGCTAATTCCAACTACCCTCTAGCAGCACGCCGCGCCCGCGCCCTACACCCGCCACCTTCTTATATTTGCCCGACAGTTTATAATGGCCATAATCAACGGTTATACCAATCCCACGATAATAATTACCCGGGGAGGGCACCGGCTGCGAAACTTTCAGCCGCGTGTGTGAACTCCAACGTGTCTCGTGCGGCTAATTCGCCGGGCACACGCGCCGTCGACCCGGCCAGGTTTCTCTAACTCCTTCGGTGATTAAATTCCATTTCGACCGGTCGACGTGGAAAAGAAGGGAGGGCGTGCACGTGTCGCGGGCCGGGACAGGGAAAGATAACGAAAGGGATTCGCGTAAGAGTGCGTACCGTGGGCTCGAAACCGCGGACGTCGAAACGGCAGCTTAATAACTTCGTCAACTATCGATTGCCACCCCCTCGACCTGAGGAGTGGGCGGGGGAGGTGGTAGGAACGTCTTATTTCGTCACGACAGACCCGACGATCCGGGTAATAACAGGACGAGCGTAATTAACCTTATGACTTTTTCTGTGGCCACACATTTCCACGTTAACCTTTTAGTGCTGACGAAAGTTGCTCGTGGGGACCATTGACGAAAATATGCGTTTGCCAATTTTTTCGATCTTTCGCTTACTTCAACGCGATTGTCAGTGTACGAATAAAAATACTCCGTCTCCAGCGACTGTGCATCATCCCTTTCAAGCACTTAGACTAAGAGTATTCGGTGCTCAAAGGGTTAAAAGAAGGGAGCCATGCGAAATTCTTGACGGACAGTTTCGGTGGAGGATACGCGGTAGACAAAGGGGATGTTGAGTAGGAAAGGGGGCGCGGACCTTGAATTATCGAAAATAGGATGGATCGATTCGAGTCGAAGCCAGCCAAGTTTACTAGACACTTGGTGGGGACGAAGGGAGCAATTTTCATCCCCCGCCCCTCCCCCTCACCCGCGGCCCTCGTCTCTGGTCCCCCGTAGGTCTCCTAGAATAATCGATCGTATAATTATCGTGATGTACCTGCTAATGCCGCGAAAATCAGCCCCTCGCAACGTCCGCCGTGCAGACGGCGGGTTAAGCGTCGGTAGTAGGAGCACATGGTAATTATATCACCGACTAATGGATATAGTTAATTGCTAATTATGAGGCCTGCCGAATGATCGATAGTACCGTGAGGCATCGCGGCCCCCCCCTTCCTCCTGATCGTCGGTCGGAAACGACAGGGAAGGGCCGCAGGATTACCAAGAGTGTCATTCTGGCCTACGCTCCGCTACCCTAAGCCGGCCCCTGTTCGTTCTCGCTCTGTAAATTAGGCTACGTTCGCCTGGTGATCAATAATTCCGATTGATAAACGATCTCTGACGGGTTCACGGAATTCCAAGGGAGCCAGAGGTGTCGCGACCCGTTCAGCATCTCGTTTATTCGACCTATGGTGTTGGTGAATTCTACTTGCTGACGCTTTCCTAGGCATCGTTCTAAAAAAGAACTGTTCTCAAATACAGAAGATGCGAATGTAAACGAGTACGAAGACGAAAGTTACAATTTCAGCCGAACTTAATTATAATATCAAGATTTTTTAAGTAACCTAATTCGAAGCGATTAATTACACGTACATCACAGTAGTCAGAGTTTAATTACCAAAATTGATATTACTGCAGTTCGCTGCAGTCCTACGTTATCCCGAAGAGTTAGATACAGTCGTTGAAAACAGACTGGCGAATGCCATCCAGAAATTAATCAATCAAACGGTTACTATTATACATTTCCCTAAACATCGTATTGTACCATAGCAATCTTACAATGACGATTAAAAACAGGAAGTCTTAAAGTAAGACAAGCTTCTGAAGTCTAACCTCTAAAAGTCAACTCTACCAAAAGTTCCTTCATCATACCCTAGAATTATATACAAATTTCCACAGGTGAACAAGGGAATAAACGTTTCCCATGCTCTTCGTCAGCCGCCTTCGATCGCCTTTCGTTCATTCGAAAGAGAGCTTAAAAGTGAAGACGCAAAGACTGGGTTCGAAAGGGTGGCGTTCTCGTTCGGGGCTCAAGGCGACCAGGCGCGAGCAAGTCAAAGAGCGGAATAATGTTAGCCTCCCTCATCCAACGGAACGGACTTTATTAGATCGCGTCGACGCAAAGTCTTTCGGTTCGCAAAAGCGAGTCGCGTGACTCTTCGCGTGTCGCTTTCACGTCGAAATCCATACGTGTGTATGTGTTCGTGTGTGTGTTTGTATGTAGAACGAGGAGTGGGATGGGTGACAGAACTGCCACAGGGCGTTCAAGGTGTCGGAGACGGGTGGCTGGGTTGGGGCACGCTGTGAAATTTTGCAGCCAAAAATCAAAGACATGGAGATTAACAACCCTGAGCTGCGTCTAGGCGCAGCTACGAGATTAGCTAATGCGATTCAACGTCGTGCCCAAGGACGCCAGTCGACGATAATTAGCCGTAGGTGCGACATAAACGTCCACGGATACGGTTCGTGGATTTTACGACGTACATCTAACGGCTGAGCGCACCTCTTTTCCTTCGCTTTATCAAATTTGTATCCTTCGATTTTCTTACATTATCGAATCCAACATTTTGCGTCTTCTGAAGAAAATCTAAAGTGCTTTGTGTTAATTAATTAATTGACTGTGGATAGCATGTACATCCATGTATCGTTGAAACAGCGTAAGAACGTAAATGTTGTACGGAATATACTAAATAGTCAAAGTGTAGCACGTGTTTTAATTGTAAGAGGGCGAAGTAAATATATCCGCACAGTTTCCATTGTTTCGATTGGCCCTCTAATTACTTAGATTCTTGAGCAACGGAATAACGAGATAAGAAAATTGTTTCCACGTAATTATCGCAATTCATCGTGTTCCGATGCATTTTACCTCGCCGCACAAAGCGCGTGTTTTTCAATGTCCAATTAATTTATGTCGTATCATTTCGATCAAGCACAAGACATCAGCGGCAACGATTACCCGTTGAACGATTTAAACCTTAACCGAACATCAATCAGGAAGTTCTAACAGCACCTCGCTGTTCCATAGTCGCGCGAACGTTCGACCTCGTCCGGCCATAGACACATCATCCTGTCGCAAAAAGTAATGCCGAATAAGGATAAGCTCGCGGTGTAAATAATCAACAAGAAGCAAAAGGAAGGCAGGCTACTCGATTTACGCAGCCCTATAACGGAATAAGCGAGGAACAGTGTCAGAGGGGAGGGCATGTTGTAATTTGTATAAAGGCATGTTTCCACTGAGACAACACCATGCCACATGTCGATAAGTGTCGCCTATTTTTTATGTGAGACCTGTAGCATGACATAATTTTTGTGTTGCATGGAAAAATTGTCACTCAATATCGAAAACATGCTCTCTTCAGTGTTTCACTGAAGCAACATCAGTGATGTGCAACATGTCTTTCGATACAATAGCTACATGTTGCCTCACTGAAACTGTACTTTATAGGCATGATTTTATTGAAGCAACGCTATGTTATTTATAGTTTGCCACATGTCGATAAGTGTCACCTATTTTTGATGTGAGACTTGTAGCGTGACACAATTTTGTTGTTACATGGAAAAACTGTCACTCAATATCGAAAACATACTCTCTCCAGTGTTTTACTGAAGCGACATCAATAACGCGCAACATGTTTTTCGAAACAATAGCTACATGTTGCCTCACTGAAACTGTGCTTTATAGGCATGATTTTATTGAAGCAACACCATGTTACTTATAGTTTGCCACATGTCGACCAGTGTCGCCTATTTTTGATGTGAGACCTGTAGCATGACACAATTTTGGTGTTGCATGGAAAAATTGTCACTCACTATCGAAAACATGCTCTCTCCAGTGTTTCACTGAAGCAACATCAATAACGTGAAACATGTTTTTCGAAATAATAGCTACATGTTGCCTCACTGAAATTGAGTTTTGTCGCCTAATCTGGCCTCAGAAGAATTGTTTTTACCTTCATGCGTCGCTGCCGCATGTCGCGTGTTGCCTAAATGTTACATTAGTGGAATCACGCCTTAAGGAATAACATTATTCCGAGCTGGCTTATTATACACGGCGACCGATTTCCGAGCAGTCCTTGAGTTACACAATCCCGAGCCAAGTAAGATCATTAGCAGATGCCTCGGTGTTAATGAGCGTAATTCTAGATGTTCCACCGATACTGGCGGCGCTCCGCTGCTAAGACGATTATTCCAACCATGCTCCCCTTCCGTCCTGCCGCTCGCGAAGCATGGTAACCAAGAGTGTATGGTCATAAGTAGGTGCCGGTCAATATAGTTCGCCGGCGGAAAAAGGTTAATCGGTACCGAGGTTTCTCCATTATCATCGCGAAGGCTGCGAAACGTGACTATCAATGTCGAATCAATTTTCCCAGAGCGTGGCCGAGAGTGAGCGAGCAAGGAGACTGAGAGACGACGAATTAACTCGCGTGTTACGATCTATTCACTGCTGTTCATAAGTATGTGGACATTTGATTGTAACATAGAACTGTTGTAACCTTGTGAAAAAGTGGAATAACAAGTCGAGAAAAATCGAAAATAAGGAAAGAAGTTCTTCTTAGGGAAAGAAGAGCTATCATCAACCTTCAAATTCGTGATTGCTTTAGTTATGAAAAGAATTTTCTAATGATCTGAGAGCCATTTAAATTTTCACAGTCTTCTGGGGTAAACCAACATTTTCACTGTTTACTTTTTTTGTACTATAAGAAGATTTTCGTGAAATTTAAATTCAAGAACGTAGAAATTTAGGCTTCAGCTTATGAGACAATCTCGTAAAAATGGTTGCACGACTATTTTTGTTACGAAGTCACGACAGATCAAATATTCTAAAGTGTTCACGTATGTATTTTTATGCATCACGACCCCTGGACGTCGACGTCGTCGTCGTAATAACGTATTATGCCGCGCGTTCTCTCCTCGACCGCGATCCTTATCGGGAATCGACGTTCAAAATTGCATTTGCCTGGTGCATTGTTGGTAAAACTACGCGCGGGTGTACGTGTGCACGTACTCGCGCAATTCTAACCCGCTTCTCCTTAGGGAATCCACTTATTTGCGCAAGTGTTTTATCTCGCGGCATGGTAAAGCGTGTCTATTAATTAATGTCTTCGCCTTTCGTTCTAATTGATTACACGCGTGTACACTCCCGGTTATAAGTGCCGCGTTGCCGCTTTTGTACATAGGTTTCGATGGAGAGCTTTGTACCTTGTGTTCATTTATCATGCGAGAACCAATTATCCGTAATTTTGTTCATTATTCAACGCACTGTAGATGGGGGCACCATGGTAGCACTCGAATGGATGAGTATAGAAAGATTTCTGAGATCGTTCTGAAGGAAATTTCAAAATTTGAAGCTTTCTTAACCCTTTGCGCTCGAGAGGTGACTGTTAGTCACCAAATGATCGTTTCACAAATTTTCAGACTGTAGTTTGTTTATTAGTGAAACTCGGAAATAAAATAGTTATATATATATATAAATTTTAGTATTTCACTTAAATAAGCTAAATAACATTTAATATAGATAAATCTTATAATCTATACTGTTATTTCTTATTAATCAATTAATTTATTGTCTTTGATCCTTTAATCTTAAATTTTCATACTATTTACAATATTATTGAATGCCATAAATTTCACCTCCAAAACATTCCCGACTATTCCGTTCATAAATCTCGATACAAGATACGTGCGCGAGGATTAAGTATTATTCACCCAGAATAGTTCCGTGAAAAATTCACTCCCGAGGTTTCCAGAACCCCGTTAACATCCCCCCCTCACCGGCGATCCTCCGATTATTTTCACCAGCGAAGCAAAAAACAGCTTCAGCTCGAGAGTTCCCCGTACGAATTCCACGGATCCTTGGCGTAGCACGCGGTGCTGCCCCTCCTCCCCCCTCCAGTTAACTTGAACTTGCGGTTCAACGAATGAAGACGCCATTATTAAAGGAAATGTCAAGTGTCGGAACATTCTTGTGTGGATTAACGTACTCCCATGCATCTCCATTGCGGCGATTGGCGGCGTTCGTCGTCGTCGACGAAGTCCGTCCGCGAGATTGACCGGATTTACCAGGGTAATAATAATTTATTCCCCTCCCTTCTGCCCCTTCCTCGCTCCAGCCTTCTTCTCCGTCCTTCTACACCGCTCGACGACAAGTGGATCTCTTAACATGTGCTGAACGACTCGTCCACGCACGCTGATGACTTCTCGGAAGCATCTCCACGGCGGTTGACTTGGACGTTGTGGAGGAAAACGTCAGCACGTAATTACTGCGGAGATCGTGATGGCCGATGGAGGCAACAATAGCGACGCTCCTGCCCTGCACGAGCGTTCACCCCTGCAGTAATTCGAGCCTCGTTCAACACTCGATACAGAGACAGGGAGAGCCAGGCGAGCGCGATGAATTTCGAGTTCCGGTGGGTGTAGGTGAAATTTAGAAAAATTTGTCAACTTTGAGTTCTTAGCTGCGCTTGGTTCAAGGTTGCGAATTGATGGTTTGGAAGGTCTGACTCGAAGGCTAGCCTCGTTTCGATCTGTACGTGTAATTTGAGAAATTCGGGGAATTGCTTAGTAGAATGATCTTTTGTTTTGGAAATTGGGAGTATTTGTCAGGATTAAGTTAAATCGCTCGAATATAGGATATAATTTAGTATAGTATCCATTCTCAAGTGCCACGATTTGAAAGAAGGTTATTGAAACTTTGATCGAAGGAGATTCAAAGATTGTCCAGGAATCCAATTAACATAGATGTCGTCAATCATAAATTGAGAGTTTAGAGTCCTTAGATCTTAGAGTATTCAAGTTCTTTAATCTCAAATTAAATATTCTCAACTTCTTCCCAGAAACTCATATCACTCTTAAACGAGCAATCTTTAGATAATCTAGGCCCGGATTAAAATATTAAATTGAGTCTAAATTTAACCCCACCTTTGCAGCTCATTTATAGACTCAGTTAAAATTCCCGTGGAACGCAACGTGCACGATTTCTCCACCTCAACTCGCTACTGTCATACATTTCGTCGAGAAATATCCGACCATTCAAATCCTTTTCCTTTTGACGACGAGTCCTACTCATGAAGCTGATTATAGATTATCTATAACAGAACTGCTATTCTTGTAATCTAATTTAACCCTCAATAGTCCCTCTAAGCTGAAACGACTGAACGTCAAGTTATCGTCACGTTATCTTCAAGCTGCAACGTTACCTAACTAATTAATTTCTGATCACCAAAACAAAATATTCCATAATATCCAAACTATACTCCAAAACTTTCTCAAAGGTAAAATATCGCTGCTAATTATTAGACAGCAGCTGAAAATTGAAATAAGTCTAAAAGCAGGTGTAACAGTCACAAGGTTAATTCAAATTTTAACTGCAGTTTCCTCCACAGTTAACCCTTTCAAAGTTACTGAACGCAAACTCCCACTTGGTACCGTGTTAAAACAGTGGATGTCGTCGTTAACCGATGCTAAATCATCTCATCGAAAAGATCCTAACTCAAAGGGTTAATAAAGTAGCTAGGTCGAAGAGCGGCCCGGCGCGAGGAAGCTGCGGCGGCGGTTAAAAAAAAAAAAAAGGGAGCCGAACAGAAAGAGACTCGCAGACACGGAAGGTCGACACTTCGTTGCAGGACCACGGTCGGTTTAATTAAGTTGCGCGAGCCCGGCAGAAGTTTCGTCGGGTTTGTTTCGCGGCGGCAGAGAGATGCCGGTGTACAGCGACACAAATAAATTTTCCCGGAATGGCATTGTCTTTGAGGTCGACACATTTGCGGAATAATACTCGATAACTCGGGGGCCGAGGAGAAGTTATATTAGGACGGCTTAATTAACCCCCTACCATTCGAGGCCCTGTCTCCCTTCGCCCACCTCCCCCCTCCCGAGCCCCTGCTGCCAGCCTTCCGCAGCCGTTTCGCTCTTTCCCTGTGCCCTTCGACGCTGTCTCACCTCGTGCTCACCTCGCCAATCCGGCGTAACCGAGGAAGGTTCCGAACCGAGCAGCGTTATAGACGCCTGTGCCTCGACTCATTATGGATTCCTTATTAACGGGAATAGATTAGCGGATTAAATCTTAACCGGCGGCAGACGAGGATAGGGGGAGAAATTGGGGATCGCAAGGGAGTTCGATTTGGACTCTCAACGGGATCCGTTTGTCGAGTTTATTGTGGAGAAATCGGAATAATCAGGGAATCGATTGTGGTACCTGCACGGTTCGTACACGAAGCGTAAACGTGCTTGGTATTTGGGGATGAAGGGTTGAGCCAATTTTAGGTTACTTTTCAACCAGTTTGTCTTGGATCGTCAAACGAAATTTGTTTCGGTGATTGTAGGCTTGTTGGATATATGTATGTGTATGATGAATTTCGCAGAGATCGGGAAGGGATACTTTTCGTCTATTACATTCGTAGGTTTTCTCACAATCACTCAATTCGAATTATCGTGTATTGTTTCTCAACGTTGTACTTATACAAAATTATCAACTAACTGTTGATTTTTATTCAAAACTTACAATTGTAAGCAGTCGAAGCGCTCCCGGTCACCAATAACCATCGTGGTGTCACAGAAGAAAGCATTTCCGGTCGTATACAGTAGCGGACGAAAGTTTAAGAGGAGAGGATAATTTAAAACATAGTTAATGGTCTGCAAATATTGTCTGTACATTATTTTTTTTTTGTTATTATGGTACAACATTATTTATTGATTAGACAAGATGGAAATTTTGTTCATCATGCTATTCCTTATAAATCAGTTAATTTAATTTGGTTGACTCTTAGGTCTTGAACTTTTGCCCGTCACAGTATGGTAGAACACTATTTATTGATTACCACAGAATGCAAATTTTGTTCATCATGCTACTCTTTATAAATCAGTTAATTTAATTTCGTTGACTCTTAGGTCTTAAACTTTTGTCCGCCACTGTATGATAGGACACCATTGATTAACACAGAATGCAAATTTTGTTCATCATGCTATTCCTTATAAATCAGTTAACTTAATTTCGTTGACTCTTAGGTCTTAAACTTTTGTCCGCCACTGTATGATAGGACACCATTGATTAACACAGAATGCAAATTTTGTTCATCATGATATTCCTTATAAATCAGTTAACTTAATTTCGTTGACTCTTAGGTCTTAAAGTTTTGTCCGCCACTGTATGATAGGACACCATTGATTAACACAGAATGCAAATTTTGTTCATCATGATATTCCTTATAAATCAGTTAACTTAATTTCGTTGATTCTCTGGTCTTAAAGTTTTGTCCGCTACTGTACGGCAGTCAAAGCGTTAAGAACCTATAGAATCGTTCAGCGAGTGTTTCACGAAGTTGCACAGTTGCCTGAAGAAGCGGGAAAGGATCGTTTTCTCTCGTTCGGACGCTCTTAACGCGGCGTACCGTTAACGCGCGGCGCATGTTCGTGCGGAATCGCGTTTCACCGCCGCGTTTATCGCGAATGGTATGCGCAGCATGCGGACAGGCGATTTCGCGAAGAAAATCGAACGGTAAAACGTGTCGTGCTGGTTCTCCGCGTGGGGAGGGGGACAGAATGAGAAAAGCGGACGGCAGCGTTAAACTTGATTAACATTCGAGGTGTGATGAGTTCCGCGTAAGAAATTCAATGATTTACGGTCCGTTTTGAACGTTACCACCTTTCACTGGGCTTATTTATGGAATTTAATTAGGCAACGGAAGAACGGACAATGTTACAGGCACGTTTTGCGCCGCGATCTTCCGGTGGAAAGGTGTCGCGATGCAATTGGTCAAAGGACTTTGCATGCGGCGACTCGCGAGATTGATCAAACGCTGACGATTTACCCCAGTTTCGGTTCAATCCAAATATACTCTGTCGCTGTAACTTTTATCGATTGATTAAAAAATGCAGAGGGTATCGGAAAGAATATTCGCTGGAATCGTGGTGAAACGGTAAGTTGGGATACAGTGGATTCACTTAATACGTTGAACGCCACGTCACCCATATCTGGGTGACGGTTATGTCTCTTGTAAACAGTCGACACTTTTCTAATTAAAATAAGATTTTGGAGGTAATTTATACTAATTTTATTTGTAACACAATTATGATAAGTATATACGATATAAAGTAACAATAAATTATAAAGTAAATATAACATTGCGCTGTTTACAGTTCGAATCTCGGGTTTGGGTCTTGGGAGGAACTCCACCGATTTACGCTGGGCGTTCAACGTGTTAAGAAGTTTTCTCAGATGTTTCGTCAATTTCGCCAGACATTATAGTCCTAAGAAGATCGTGATGAAAACTTCAAAAATTTCCAAATTCGAAGTATTTACTAAGATTTGTTTATATTCAATGTCATTTAGTTTAGTTAACAGTAGAACCACCGACGATTAGGGTATACTTATTGGAATCAAGGAAATCAAATTGAAAACTGTAGGACAAAAATATCTATTGTACGGGAAACAAATTTTAGTAATCGTAGTGAATTTTCAAATGTGTAGGTACCGTAGTAAATTTACCACGTTTCTACGAAAAATTACGAATTCGGTCATTCTGACCCCTTTGGTAGTTCTAGTGTTAAGCAATACACTAATATTTACATATACGACTGTTTAACCTCTGAGTCTGACTAATAAACAAACTAACGAAAGTCTGAAAATTTGCGAAACCATCACCTGGTGACTAACACAGTCACCTCTCGAGCGCAAAGGGTTAACCCTAGAACTCCTGAGATAATATCTTCCCTCATTTATCGGTTCCTTATCTTTTGGTATTTTAATTCACACTGTCTTTCCAGTTAAAGTTCCCAATTAGTTACATAGTTTCATTCTTCGTTCAGTAATTGTTATTTTTCAGAGAAAAGGAGAGCATGAGGATCTATTTCGCATGATCGCCGCCTCTCCGTAGCGTACCGTCTTCAGTTATACTTCTTTTCTGCTTACTGATTTTAAATGTGTATACAACAATAAATAATTTTAACAGAACTTTTATACGAAACGGAAATGATTTTAATTTAAGATTTTTCAATTGGTGGTTTCGAGGAACCCCCTTCTTGGGAATTCTAGGGGTTAACACGTCGAAAATGGAAGAGCGTTCGATCGAACGTAACAGTTCCCCGATCGCGCGGCGGTCCCTCCTTCCGTTGACCCGGTAAAGTCGGATCGGTAATACGGAGCACTATTTATTCCCGAAGTTTCGAAGGCTCGGGGTGAGCCGAAAGCAGCTCACTTCGAGGTAATTACGAGGATTCGCCGTCTTTCTCGACGGCGGCGGCGCGCCGTGCTCTACGCCCCGTCTCGCTTTCTTCGCCGGCGCAAAGTATACGCCGGTCTCGCTCCCGCCCGCCGATTCTATCGGGCATAATTACCTTTCGCTGTCCCTCTCGGATAATCATTGTAACACCTAAGCACCCTACCTAACCTAACGGAGCCTAGCCAGCGTTTCCAGCGTTATTCGCCATCGATCGACCGCTCTGACGACGATTTCCGTGCCACGACGTGGTCATTGCCGTCGTACGACTGGGATCGTTTCGCTAACGATTACAGTGTCACTCGGCCAATCTAGGATTATCGCTATTTCGGCCCGACCGTGCGGCTGGTAGCACGCTCGGTTATCGATATTCGTGATCACGGTTTCATGAACGCGCATCTTTGCGGTCGCCCCGCGTGGATTCGTGTCTTTGGGCGAACTCTTTCTGCAGTTGGCGTCGATCTGGCCAGGGAGGTGGCTCGAGGAAAGGTTTGAGCGGCGATAGAGTTCGATTCACAGGAGAAGAGTGTCCACGCGAATCAGGAAATTAGGTTACACGGAACTTAGGAAATTTTTATTTTAAGAAATTTGGTTTTATGGAACTTGGAGTTTCGGAATTAATGAATTTGCTCTTAGAGTAACGGACAAAAGTTTAAGACCAGATAGTCAACAATAATGAAGTAATTAATAAGTTAATTCTGTTAATTATTAACTTCTACGTTAATGGTAAGTACTGTATCACTTTGTTAACAATAAAAATGAATGTACAGACAATATTCATAGACCATGGTAGTATACTTTATATTGTCTCCCCGTCTTAAACTTATGTCTGCTACTGTACAATGCAGTGATTTTAGCATTTAGTCGGTAGCAATTTTTGTATGTTTCTGCAATTTTTTTTTAGTTACGTAAATGTGTGTAATAATAATTGCTGTTACACAGCTGTTACACAAAATTATAATAATAATTGCTGTTATAATTTTAGTTAATTTAGTTAGATATTAGTGAAAGTTATTATTACTGTGAAAGGTGGTGGTGTAGATACGAGGTCTGCATAGGTTTAAACTCGTTTGGCAAAGGTATCGTTGTGAATCATAGTGTAACGTGACAATAACACGATAATGATAGTTTTCAATGGATATCGAATATTAACACTTTGCACTTTCTAATCCCACCCAACTCTCCTGAGAAACCTATCGCGTCGATCGAATAATTAGCGACGGAAGTTCGCCTCAAATAGCTTTGCCCCGTCAGAAACGTTGCTGGCACGGTGCATAAGTACCACGGTTTACAATGTTATTACGTATTCTTGCGTAAGCGCTTACATAACGTTTGCCATTCGCCGGCGAAGGTACAAAAGAAATTACACGCTCCTTTTGCCGCCTGCAAAGACGTTCAACAACAATTAATCCCAAGCTTCATCGTCGTCGGGCCACGTTTCTCAAATAAAATATACATTACGAGCGAAAAATTTGGAACCACTCCCCTTGTGATATCCATATCAAACCTTTAAATACTTAATTTTTTTTTTTAAGGAATATCAACCACCATTTCTACACTTTCTATCGAAAAATTAATGCAACACTGAACTCAGTTTGCTTTCAATTTTTGCGTTCAGTCAAATACGTATCCGAGTCCCAGAATTAAATTGCATCAAGTCAATCTTTTTTAAGACATGTCAGTTTGCCTAACAAATTTTCAATTCCTCCCTTTCTAAAAATTATTACTTCTTTAAATAATAGTATACTATTCCAAGCCAATCAGTACAAAGGGTTTTTAATTTTGCATATTTAAACTTTCAATTTCTTCGTTTACAAAAATTATTACTTCTTTAAATAATATACTATTCCAAGCCAATCAGTACAAAGGGTTCTTAATTTTGCATCTTTAAATTTCCGATTTCTTCGTTTACAAAAATTATTACTTTTTTTTATTAAATCACAGTATACTATTCCAAGCCAAGCATTATAAAGGGCTCTTAATTTTGCTCCTTCAAACTTTCAATTCCTTCCTTTATAAAAATTATTACTTTAAATAATAATATACTATTCCAAGCCAAGCAGCACAAAGGGTTCTTAATTTTGCATCTTTAAATTTTCGATTTCTTCGTTTACAAAAATTATTACTTTTTTTTATTAAATCACAGTATACTATTCCAAGCCAAGCATTATAAAGGGCTCTTAATTTTGCTCCTTCAAACTTTCAATTCCTTCCTTTATAAAAATTATTACTTTAAATAATAATATACTATTCCAAGCCAAGCAGCACAAAGAGTTCTTAATTTTGCATCTTTGACTTGCACTCCTGCAAAATCCAGAAAGCACTACTTAATACATTTCAGCTCTAGGATCTAGACATCGATTCCAAGCTTTCCCTTTCCAAGTGTACGTCATTCTTCTGATGATCACGATCCACCGACGGATCCTCGGGTTTGACCCACTGTCCACGAGTCGAACGTTGCAAACGTTTGCACGCGGGGATCGATGACTTTTCGCCCCGCGGATCGATCGCTGCTTCAGTTTTATCGATCCCCGTATTCAATGAGGATACGCGGGCAGCACGCGCGACGCATTAAATCATTGAAATTTATGCAGAACCGGGGGCCCGCTACGCGCAGTATCTTTCACTTTTCATTACGGGATCATTTGTCATGCGTCCGTAGATCCCTTATCGCTGGACGATCATAAACAACCGTGGCATAAATTTCAACTTTCGCGTATAATCTGACGGCGGGCCATCGACCGGCCATCGCGAAATTTATCACTTCAAAATCCACCGATCGCTACGATCGTTTGTTCCCCGATCATGAGCTCCTCCTGCGTTGGATTTCTTATGAAACAGAATGCTGTTCCAGATAACAGAAGTCTTCGTCTTTAACTTTGACACGTTACGAGAGCAAAGTATTCCTTGGTTGAAGAACGAGAATTCGCGACAGTGACGTGATTTTGTGTTTCTCTGCATTTTTAAAAATTTTTTAAAATGTATCAGAACAGTGATTTATTTTAGAGGTATTTGAGAATAGTTTAGCGCAGGAGATGCCTAGATCATGGTTGGGATGTGTAATAAATATGGTACGACACATTTAATAGAGAGATTGTAGCTTAATTTAGTTTAATGATATACTTGTGAGCTGAAGTCAAGTTTTGCGTACTTCATTTTTAATAAATTCCACAGCTTCGTAATCTATTCTCGTTTGAATTGCCCTTAATGATTTACAGGGCTACTATTAAATTTAACTACAATTAAATCTTAACGTATTTGTAATTGTATTATCTTCCCCGAATCATTTCGCTGTTTAACACAGGATTCGGTGAATATTGTTTAAAAATTTAACCACAATTAAATGTTAACGTATTTGCGGTCGTATTATCTTTCCTGAATCATTTCGCTTTTTAACGCAGGTTTCGGTGAATATTGTTTAAATACCTCTTAAACGCTAATACCGGCCAACATTCCTGAATTATCATTAAATCCTAAGCGTATTAATTATATTTTGATGCATCTAATGACGCCAGTAATACTTTTAATAGCCGTTTTATTTACGGTTGAAGCAATAGTACCGTAATTATCCCGTATACCGGACGTTGAATGTGTTCGAGATCGTTTTACGAGTTAGCATAACTTTCGATGGCGAACACACGGAGAAACTTGGAAGGTATGCCACTTTCTGATTGATATAGCAGATTCACAGGCGTTCCAGTTGGGATCGCGCAAGGTTTTTCCGAGAACCGTCCTCTGGATACTAAATTGAGATCGCGACACACTTAAAGCCGAGGTCAATCGGGAGAGAAACCCAATTCCTAAGCTAATCTAATTCCTTTCGTGATCTGCACAGCTTTTAAGCAGTCTTATTCAGGATTCCACCTGTACGTTGTGTTCTTAGCGTGAAAGATTTATCATTTTCAAGCGAAACTTCGTACGGATTGTTGGAAGAAACGTGATTAACGCTAGATTGCCGGAGTGAATCAATTTGACTCATCTATATGAATTGTCAAGTTCAAGTGTCATGTCGAAGGAACAGAAGTAAGGGCGTTTTTGATAAATTTAATAAAAAAAAATCTGCCGAAAATGTATTTTAAAAAGAGAATATACATATAAAAATTGTTTTTAATAAACTTTCATTTTTTTTTTTTCAACTTCAATTTTCATGTTTGAGTCAAATTGACTCGTTTCAGGCGAAATAGGTATACACCCAACATCCGGCAATCTAGTGTTAATGAACTATCGCGACTAAGTCACTTCGATTCGATTGGGAACAAATTAATCCTTAATACCGTACAAAGAAACTCTTTCACATGATTATTCTTCGATTTTGCAATATTCCTAGAAGCGAGTCACGTGTTCTTACGCAATCCACGCGACAAGAAATCGCGGACACGTTTATTGTTAGCAAGAGATTGGTGAAGCTATAAAACTGGACATTATTCATCTCGACGACCAATTTACTCCTCGTACAAATTTTCCCAACCAATTTCGTATTTTTTTTTACATACTAAACAATTTCATCGATTCACCAATCAATCCTTATAATTTGAAACGATTTTGCACTATTATATGAACACAATTGGACAACACTTTAACCCTTTGCATTCCGTCTTTTGGAACGTATTGGATGAACGTATCCTCGGTTCCTCAAAATCACTATTTTTTGTATATACATCTTGGTAACTGTACACATATTTTGATTTGACATCTTGTGCCATTTTATCAGAAAACTTAATACAACTGGGATAAGTTGATTCTCAGGAATCACTAATAAATTCTAATGTCTGTGTTGAGAGGGGACAACGGAACGCAAAGGGTTATATGTTCTCCTCCTAATTGTTCTTAGAATCACATATTTTTTATCGCAAAAATTTACACCTATTTTAAAAATAAGTTCAACGGTCCTATGTAAATGCTTACAAAACGCAGAATAAACTAAACTAAGCACCAAAAGGAACACCCCAACCAATTCCCGACCCCGTTTCATCGCATTACCTAAGAACAAAGCGAGTCCTTTAACAAAGCCGCTTATTTATAGCGGTCACGTATACCTAAGAATAAATCCGGTATAAATTTTCCTAAACCAAACTCTATAAATAATACACGGTGAACAAATGTTGCGCCCGAACCGATCGAGCGCTAAACCTCTCTGTCCCAGTACCCCAGCACGGAAAAAGAACTTGGAAAATGGGTCGATCGATGATTTCGCGTCCACCTGAAATTTCCGAACTTCCATCGGTTTTTTCCCTACCGATCCATCATTCACCGATCCCTCGAACGTCACACGGAAGGACTTAATGCTCGAATCAGCAGTTCGTTCACCCTGCGCGCGCGCGCGCTCGCACCGCATAATTATGTGTCTATGCTTTATGGCAACGATGTAACGAACGCGCGCGCGGGTGCGCTTTCAGACGCTGTAAATTAAAGTCGAGAAAGTGCTCGCGCTACGCGAGCGAGAGAAAGAGAGCGCGCGTTAATTAAAGCTCATTGTAATAAAGAGCACTTTTTATTCACTTTGCCTCGTTCAGCCAGCTAGCCGGTTCGGGGGCTAGCTCGGCGGCGGCGGCGGTGGGATATTTTTATGTTTAATTATATTAGGTTTTACGAGCTCAGCCCGACTTTGCCGTCTTGGCCGGCGTAAAACATCCCCGGGCCCCCCGAACAGTTCTCTCAACTTTAATTGTCGGCCAGGTTCTCCCCGTGGTTTATCCGGCTATAAACACCCAGCCAGGCGACACTTCTATCGACGAGAATCCACGGCGATCTCGTCGCCGACTTCCTTCGTCTTCATTAACTGGCCGCCGCACCGTTGTTCGGATCGGCGAGTTTAGCGACATTTGTGTATGATTGTAGGAATAGCGATCGAGAGGATGCGAGTTTAGGGAAATGTGAAGAGTGCTTATGGTTGAGCGATAGCCATGTGAACTGTAGAATTTTTGGAATAGAGTGTTTCTAAGGCGCGAAAGATTGACGACTCTGAGAAAATTGAGCGACTGAGGAATTTTGGGTGAATCTGATTGAATGCATCGAGTAAGAAAGGTTTTTAATTAGGAAGAAAGGAAATGAGATGCGAATGCGTGACAGAAAGAGTCTGACTATAAAGAGTTTGACTGTGAAGATGGAAAGAGTTTGACTGAGAAGACAGAAAGAGTTTGATTTTGAAAGAAGTAAGAACGTAATGGTTACTAAATTGTAAAGTCATTTAATTTGTTACTGTTAAACTATTTTAAATACATATTAATAATATTCTAATCACTTCGCTTTATTTTATTCACACCTCATCCCTATCATTTCACTCTACTAAATAAATAAAAGTAGAATTTCCTGTATACACGTATTTAGCAGTCAAAGGGTTAAGCGCGACTTTTCGAACGGCTCAATAGAAACGCGGAGGTATCGCGTCATTACCGTTAAGGAGCAGTAAAATATGCAAATGAGCACAGGTGAAAAGTTCATTCCAACCGCGGTGATTAACAGCGTCGTCAATCCGTGCAATCATGCGAGATTAATACCGAAGAATTTCATTAGTCAGCGGCTAGAAAAACCAACACTTTCTCTATCCGCGTGCTGAAACGATGCGGCGGACAAACACGTCCATCGTAAAACGCATCTATCAACCGTTTATAGCGCGTTCATCTCCATTTTCGCGAGGGGGGCTCGACAGTAGAAGAAATTCAAACTGAACGTCGACGTATCGTTAAAAGAACTCGGTGAACCGTCATAAAGGATGCAATTTAATCCTTTGCATCTCGAGAGGTGTTCGTTGGTCGTTTAATAATACTAACTTCAATATTTTTACTAAGATTCCCCTATATAAAAAGTCATTTAATTTAGTTAAGTGATATACTAAAATTTACATACATCTGACTAATAAACGAATTAACCGAAGTCTGAAAATTTGCGAAACTATCATTCGGTGACAACTCTCAATTTACCTCTCGAACACAAACGGTTAATATCACGAACGAGCATACCCCATCATTTACGAATGTCGGATTTGGGAAAAAGCATTATTTAATTTGTACCTCCCCACCTAAAGGTGTGCCGGTCGGGGGCAGGTAATTTTCGGACCGACCCCCGACCCTAGGAGTGTAAGGACGAGTAGGAAAGAATAAAGACAGTCATTCAGAGGAATTTATAGAAAGCGGACCTCGAGTTGTTCTTATTTAATCCAAGTACCCTTGCTGCCCATCCCTAACACGCGTAGCATTTAGCACATCTCCGCGATTTCTTGCTTATTTCAATTCAACAACGAACGCACGTTCGAACGATAGTAACGTGACGCTTCTTATGCAAATGGACTATTGCTAATAGATAAATTAGTTAGTTTGATTTCGTTGACTCTTTGTTCTTAAATTTTTGTTCGCCACTATAATTCTGTGTGCAATTCTTATTTAGCAGTCCTTAATTTTCGAGATCGAAGTCGGAATTAACTTTTACCCTTGAATTGCGAATCTTTAAGCAAATTTATACTTCCTAATCGATGGAAACCAAACAGAGATTTGCTCTGTGCATCTTTATACGTTGCATTTGATGTTATATCAGGGATAAAAATTTGTCGTGAAAGTGTCAACGTCTACGATTTAATTTGTCTCAAAATCAGAACCTCTTCGTTACATTAGATCGTAACCCAAATCAAGAGCCTGAGATTCACAGCAGCAAAAGGGGTTAAAATCAATTCCTCGGCATTCGTTCGATAACCCTGTCCCTCTCCCCATGTCGTTTTACAAAATATACGCACTTTCGCATGGAAAAAGGATAACTCACGGTGATATCAAGATTCGAACGGGTCAGGATGCAGCTGCGTTGTAAGCTGCGGATCTATCCTCCCTCTCCCTCCTACAACGTGCCCCCCCCCCTACCCAGTCTCTCACTCTCTCGCTCCTGGCACCGAGAGATATCAATTAGCACTACGTCCTGGGGAATTAATCTCGGGAATTAATATCGCGACGTTGCCAATTAATTTTCGTTAATTTCGAATCAGCAGTTTCCAGAGCAGTGCCAGTGCGGCCCCCTAACACAAATCCCTATCGCCTATGGTTGCGCATCTCTGTTCCCGTGCGGCAGACAGAGACGCGGACAGGAAGTAAGACGAGGAACCGACAGAGAGATAGAGAGAGAGAGAGAGAGGGAATGATGAGGTGTGAGGGAGAGAGGACAACGACGAGGTTCCAACAGCGACGCTGTGTAGACACTTCCAGGAAAGTTTCCAGCGAACAAGCGGCTGCCTCGTCGACCGTTTCTTGCTTGCACGCCCGACCGCGAGCATTGCGTGCTGCGTTTATCAAAACACACATTTAATTATGCCCCGCGCTCGCAACGGGGCGCCAACAGCGGCGGTTTAAAACTCCCGCGCGATCGGCGCTTCCCGGCAACTTCCGCGTCGCTTATACGGTGGCGCAAAGTTCACTGTCGCACGTTTCGAGCGTTTAACCCTTAACCCCTACATTCATAAACATTCGTTTTACAAGATCGCGCAAAACACGTGAACGCCTTGTAATTTTTTAAGTGAAAGAGATAAAAAGATGAACTACATGTTCATTTTCATTTCCGAAAATTAATGATTAATAAACAGCTTTTCAAATTTAAAGTATGTTTTATTGCTTCTTGTATTCTATGAAACAGAAATCATCAGTATGATATGTTCGTCTGAGAGATGAATGTTTATAAATAGTGTATCTCCCATGCATGTTTATGAATCTAGGGTTAACACTCCTACTTTTAACCCTTTGCAAATATTGTTTATATATTCATTTTTATTGTCATTATGGTAGGACACTATTTATTGATTAACACAAAATGCAAATTTTGTTTATTATGGTATTCCTTATAAATCAGCTAATGTAATTTCGTTTGACTCTTTGGTCTTAAGCTTTTGTTCGCCACTGTATAGTAGAATACTATTTATTGATTAGCATGGAACCCAAATTTCATGTATACTGTTATTTCTAATTAATTCATTAATTCATTTTCTTTCACCCTTTGATCTTACTCTTTCGTCCACTACCGTATGTAGCATAAACGAAATTTTTATTATAAAATACTCTGATTCGTCCATAATCAGAGGTGAACAAGTTCGAATTAGGTTACTCGGCCGTTTCTCTGCTTCTCGTTCCGTACACCGGAAGTCTCAAGGTCGACTAAGGTGTACAAAGTTTACCATCTGAATCTTTTGAAGTCAATATAGGTGTTTATAAAGTTGATCCTCTCAACGATGAGGATTCACGAAAAAAAGGGGTGGTCGAGGTAAACGAACGTTCTTCGACGTGTCTCCCGAAACTTGCCCGGCGCAGACCGGAAACGGCCGCGCAGGACGTTGGTGTTTCTCGTGTCGGTGGCGGCCACGGAGACGGTTTCGTTCGCGTTTATCAAAACACACATTTAATTATTCCGCGCATCGCCGTGGGCGCCGAAAGTGGATACGCGGCTGCTCGCTTATTCCGCGCTTAATTCACACCTGGAACCGTGACGGAGCGACTAGAGCCGCTTAAATTAAAGCGACGGATAATAAAAGCGTTAGCTCGTTGGTGCCTCGGGTTCACCGGATCCCTTCCTCTCTCCTCTTCCTTTTTTTTCCCCGCACCCCCTTTCCCAACCGCACCCCCGCCCCGCCTTCTTTTTTCCCATGACGTTCATTTCCTTGTTCTTCCTTTTTTCACCACGTTTTTCGGCTACGTGTGCGAGCTTTCCTTTTTCACTTGTTTTTTATCCTCCTCCTCCTCTCTCTCTCTGTCCACTTCTATCTTTTTCACTTTCTCTCTCTCTCTCTCTCTCTTTCATCCCCCCGTTTCCGCCGCGTACGGCGCTGCAACTTGCCTTTTGTTTCCCGCCGCCCTTGCCGAGGTTTTAAAACACAGGAATGCGACCGCGTGCAGCCGAATTTAGGGGTGGCCCGCGGTCGACGAAAACTGTGCCATTTTACCAGGCGCCCCTCCCCCTCTCAAACCCCCGTGTTCTAGCGGTACGTTAATTGGGAAAGTGGAGAAAATAGTTGGGAACTGAGTCAAGCTTGATTTGCTGGAATAATGCACCCCTTGGATACTGGGTTTCTGTGTTCCCTTTGGAGAAAGTACAATGATGCCAATTTTTTTACAGACGCGTGACTCCTTAGTTGGCAAATTTTAAACGGGATTAAGGAAAGCTAATTTGGAAGCTTGTTATTTAGTTGTTAGTTGTCTCTCAAACAAGATGTAATCGCTGAGATCGGCAATGTGGTCCAGAGAAATATGTCCAACTTGTAAAATCTATAGCTTAAAATTTAACCCTGAATTTTAACCCTGAATTAAAAAATTTGTTTCAAACTTAATTTTCAAATGTGCAGTGATCTCTATGATTGAGTTAATAAATTAACAAGCAGCAAATTAAGTAGTTGGAATCTTTGAAACAGAATTTCTGAGATCCAGTTCTGTAAGAATCCTCAAAGTCGCCACATTCTCGATTAGAAATTTAATATGCAGATTAAAGCCCAAGATTTTTATCGAAAGCAACAACACATCGCTTGAAACTAATTCGAGTACCGTCTACGGTAATTTAAATACAAAGCGGTCGAAGGAATTCCGCGAGGCGGATCTATAAGCGGCGGGAATAAAACAATTTCTCCGCGAAAAGCCGGCCTCAAATTGAAATACGCGCACGGAATATGTGACCATGGGAAGAGATTACGCGGTGGTTACACCTAGTGAAACGCTTTAACACGCACACGCGTCTCGGGTTCGCGCGAATTTACGCGTGCGCACGCTCGCCTCGCAGCCGGTTAATGAGACACATTCACAAAGTTTGCCCTACGCCGAGACGAGTCGATTGTACGCCGAGAATTAGCTTTTCAATTCAGCTGGTCCCGGCCCGGGGCCGAACTTACGGCTCCAAAGTTCGGCTGAATTTAAATACGTCGTCTGGATAAGTCGCGCAACATGCTCGCGACCGCCCCTTGCCGGTATCGTCCCTCAACCTCCTGCGAATTTCCCGCTTTTCACCCTGGTTCTTCATATCCAGGCTTGTTTGTCGAGGAATAAAAATATTGTTAACTCAAGCTCACGTTTTATAGATCAATATTTATATTTCTATAGGACTTCATTTTATTCAGAGAGACAGATGGTAGGATTTAGGTGTAAGCGAAACAAAGTAAAGTTCTCAGATACATATTTAAAATAACGCAGATAAACGCAGTTTTTAAGATTATTAAGATTATAATTTTGTTTAAGTTGGTCGTAATAAAGCTAGTTAAAACTCCGTCATGTTTGTATATTAACACTAGGTTTACGAACATTTTTTGTGTATCTACTTCTAAGATTTATATATCAAGGAATAGGTATGCATAAAAAAAGAATTTGAAATTGTAGAACTCAGAGGGGCATAGATTTGGGTATATTTGTATCGTTCCATCGATAAAACTCAGCAAAAGTTGCTGGGAATAATAGTAATTATTTTTGCAAATTTTACTCACTAAGTCTAAAATCCGTCAAATTGACGGGTCCCGTAAACCTAGTGTTAATATTTGCGATTCTGTTGATACTAATTGCTATCGTTATTTTATAAATACGCTGTGATTCAAGCGTATAGTTTTTCTATGCCGATTTATAGAGTCTCGCTTAAGCTTTTTGAGTATTCAACGAATTCTGTATTGGATGCTTTAGAATAAATTCGTATCCAAAAAGTAGAGAAACTGCAGTAAACTTAGAGAAGAAGAAAAATAAGAGAAACGCCTTTATTACCGCTCAATTAATTCGATGAACCCAGTACAGCTGAATTCTAAGAACCCAGAAATATCCAGCACGGATGGAATAGAACTTACCGTAACTCTTTCAGAGTGTAGATCAAAGGTGACCGTTCGCGGATAATTTTGCGCGTCACTATACTTTCTCTCTGGATCGAACGAGTCATTATCAAAGCGGTTTCCACGACAAGCTACCAATCATGCACTCGTCGCTATCGGAAGACGCTGTCGGTTTCGCCGTGAGAAATCGTGAGAATGTCTCATAGACAACTTTCGTTCGATCGAAAACAGGACGAAAATAGAGGCTCCTCCTTGGTGTATCGGCTTTCAAAGCGTTTTCAACTCGTCGAAACGCTCGCTGCGCGATTATTCAGCCGGCATCCGGTCCGCAGGCAAATTACGTGTATCCCTTAGCCGTGAATTCTAATTAACAAGCGAAAATGAGATCGAAGAGAGGGCCCGGGCTCCGCGGGAGGGCTGGCTTCGATTAGCCCAGGGGACTCTCGTCGCTAAATTCGAAACAAAATAAGAGGGACAGAGACGAGGAACGGGGAGGGGGGGGGTGGCGTTCTCCCTGTGAATCTCACCCGCGTTCCGGTAATGGAACTTCTGCCGCTTTTATAAAACGGCCCCGGCTTTCTTAAATAATGAGATACATTTAATCAGAGGATTAATGAACGCCAAAGAAGTGGAATGAATTATGAATGATATTTATTCGTCGAGTACCCAGGCCGACTCAGGGAAATGATAATGCGGATCTTCGTCACGATCGTAATAATAACGGCGACAGCGACAACAGCAGCAACAACGACGACGACAGAAAGAAACGGCTGTGACGAAAAGCGAGAGAAAGAGAGGGCGCGAGGAGGGGTAGCGAGTGGCGAGCGGAGAAAGGTGGGAAGAGGTACGACGATAAAGGGAAGGACGAGGTGCAGGAACAATAAGAAACGTGTTCAGGAAAGCCAGAGCCAAAGGGCGGCGACGGCGGCTGGTTGAGGGCCGGGGGTGGGCGGCGGGAGAAAGGGGTTGGGACGCGAAACTTCGTCTCTCGCCTCTATTTGCATAAAATCGTCGTAGTCGACGCCTTCGAAGATAATGAAATGAAACTAAACAAATAACGCGGATGCTAAACATTAATTACATTCGCCGTGGAAAGCGAGGAGCGACGGGGAGGGCGGCGAGCGAGTGTAGCGAGGGCTTCGTGGAAATTAAGAGACGTCGGCGAGAGGGGTTGACGAAGGGGTTGCACGGGGTAACCGGGGGGAAACACGGTTCGAGGGGCGGAGGGGTCGGGGTAGCCTAAGGGGTGGCGAATTAAGAAATCGTTTAAGAAGTTTATATCGGGCGGGCTGCCAGAAAGAAAGGGTTGAAACGCCCACTTTCGGAGAGGTACTACTGCATTTTAAACGACGATCCACCCTTTCGTTCCACCGTTTGCGATCCTTGTTCACAAATTTTGATTTATAAATCGAATTTACCGCCTACGCCTTGCGTATCATTTATGAGTGGTCCAAGGATACTTTGTTTCTCTCATTTTAATGAAAAATGTGGAATTAGAAGGATGTTAATGGGGTACAGTTGACATTCAGGGACGTCAGTTTGCTAATGGACGCTGTTTTGATAGCAATTTTTAAGAAATATCATTCTTTGGTGATCGAACTAGTTTTGCTAACCGTTCAGTTCGTTTCTTTTACCAACTCTTTTTCTGAAAATATCTAAAATAGCGGACAAAAGGAAGTTTAAACGTTGGACGATACGAAGAAACACCAGTATCGCACAATGTTGGTTATTTATGTGTCACATAAATATAGTTGTTTAAACAAAAGAATATCTATACTCTATGGAAAAAAGGTATACCTCATAACAGACAGAAATTACCAACATATATCTATATACATTCTAATTTTAAACTTTCTTTAAAACTTCCATCCATTTGTACTACAGTATCTACATTGTTGTATACATCTCTATGCTACCTACATCTACATGTATTTTACATTTAATTCTAATCGTTGCTGGTACCCAAATAAAACCTGGAAACCGTAACCCGTTCACAAGGCCCACAGCGTATCATAATTAATCGACGAGGAACCGAATCCTGCTCGATCCGAGCAATTACCGTAGTCGAAGGAACGAAAGGGAACGAAAGCTCGTTACTCTCGAAAACTTTATCGAAAGGCCACGGAGGGCCGTGCAGCGTCGCTTAAAAAAATATACGAGAGGAGTCCCGTGTCTTGGCGAAGAGCTCCTCTCGCATTTTCTGTAAACGATAAACCTCACCACACGAACGCACACGCGTCTACATACCCGCGTGCGCGCGCACACACACACACACACACACACGCTTACGTATACGGATACACAAACATAGTAGGACGAGTTATGCGACGCGCAGATCCTCACGTACGGATGTATGATAGCCACTGACCGTTGCATTTCGTTGGGTATGCATTTACGAGCATGTTGGACCTCTTTCGCGGAGACATTGATGGACAAGCGCAGCTTATATGGCTACTCCAAGAGAGGCTCGTCGCGGCCGTTTACATATTTATGTTATGACTCCGCTTCACTCGACTTAATTGACGGAATTGCCATAAATTTGCGAATATCGCGCGGACGAAGACGACCAAGACGACCAAGTCGGGGGGCATCGCGAGCACACACGCGTTCTACGTGTATTTATACGAGCTTGCGCGCACACACGTAAACCGTGTACACACGCTCATTTATACGTGTGTATCGGTGTGCATGCGCATCTGGGATCGGAAACGAATTCCAATGAATACCGATTAGGAGAGTCACGGGAACGTCGTTTCGTATCCGACCGACCGCTAGGTGGGAATTCCGAAAGACGGGGCTGTAATTGACGGGATTCCAGCGAGTTTTGAGCACGTACAGCTTTTAACAGTGATCGATACAGCCGTTTTGTCTGTCGTGTAGTGGTGGACGAAACGCGAAGTTTCCATCGAGTTTTGGAGGGTTTACAAGAGGGACGTAAGAGACTCGGGAAGAATGGTGTCGTTCTGGGCCAACGGTATTTGCTGGCGAAATTGCTGGACCCCGGAAATTTTCGATAGAATCCACGGCAGGGAAGAGTATTACAATTCTTTATCGATAAAAGTCTGCGGGAATATTTTACCTGTCAACTGGGATGCGCCGGTCGATTCTTTGTTTCGATCGCCGTCGCTAGGAATGCGATTCGTTCATTGCAAGAAGGTTTTCAATTTCTTGCCTGTTCACGGTGTTATTGTATTTTTATTATGATATATGCAGCTGTTTATTACTTATGTTAAGTTGTTTTTTGAATTTTGAGAAACATGTTTTTTAACCAGAACTGGTATGGTTTATCATGTTGACAGAGAAAAATTTGAAATCTCTGCACTGTATTATAGAACGCTGAATTTGAGGTCAAGCAATCAGTGCAAAGAACATTTTTAACGCTATACCTACAAAGACTGGTTAGAATGACCAATTCGTAATTTTTCATGGAAACTTTGTGCATTTATCGTGATACCTACACTTTTGAGAATTTACTGTGATCTTTACTGCAATCATTACGATTATTGTATAAGGTATTTTTTAAATACAATTTTTAATTTGACTTCTTCGTCCCGAATAAGTATACCCTAACTCATCGGTAGGTTTAGTGTTAAAAATATACTATGCACATAACAAAGAAAGTCTGTAGCAGTTTCAGCGTTCAAAATTAAAGATCGTAAATATAGATTATGAAATAAAGAATTGTTAGAAAATTGTTGAAATGGTTATTCTACCCTTGAAATCCCTGCACTGTATTATAGAACTCTGGATTTGAGATCAAGCAATCAGTGCAAAGAACATTTTTAACGCTATAACTACGAAGACTGGTTAAAATGACCAATTCGTAATTTTTCATGGAAACTTTGTGCATTTATCGTGATACCTACACTTTTGAGAATTTACTGTGATCTTTACTGCAATCATTACGATTATTGTATAAGGTATTTTTTAAATACAATTTTTAATTTGACTTCTTCGTCCCGAATAAGTATACCCTAACTCATCGGTAGGTTTAGTGTTAAAAATATACTATGCACATAACAAAGGAAGTTTAAAGCAGTTTCAGCTTTCAAAATTAAAGATCGTAAATATAGAATTGTTAGAAAATTGTTGAAACGGTTATTCTACCCCTGCAACAAGTCATCCGAGGCGAGGTTCTCAGAAGTGCGCTAATAATGAAGCTCCCTGTACATTCCATGCAGATGCTAAACACTAAAACACTCACCACTGTTTATTGCTATCCGGCCTCTTCCTGAATGCCACTTAACAGTTACTCGCTCCTCTTCTACCACAACGACCACAGAAAACGTTGCAAAAAGGACAGCAGTGGATAGGTCAGAGTTCATCATGAAATTACCAATGAAGGCAGCTAAACATTTCCAACGTACGCTCCCGTCCATAGTCGACGTCGACTTTGCGAAATCTCGAAGGAAACGTTCACCGTGATAGACATTAAACAGACAATATTACTCTACGTAAACTTAATTTTCAACGATTTTTAACTCAATTCAGCTTCACTTAATCTAGTAAACCGCGACGCTACGTTTCACGATGCATTCACTTCTCACAACCACAATTCCTATCGATCGAATAGATTTTATAATAGTCGCTATAGTGCGCAAAATCCAATTTTCACTTGGATCGTTCACTTCACTTGGTAAAATCAAGGATTACAATCAATTATAAATTAAACACCCAATAGCGCACAACCTAAACATAAAACAAGCGTTCATATTATTCATATTGAAATTTCCCATAAAATGAATGATTAACAAGTACACTTCGATCGATAACCGCAACGTGCACTTTCTCTTGTTCCAAACTCATTAAGCCGTCAACTTATTATGGACCGCAGTGTATAATCCACGCTTCCCGCGGAAGAGTCGCCGGGATCCTCTCGCGTTTACGCGACTCGTCATTGTGCAACGATTACTTAGCCGGCTTATGGCGGCCTGCACGAGATGCATTCCAACGTATACCCCGATTAAGAGAGCCAGGGGAACGTCGTCTGGTATCCGGGAGCATCCGGCGACTCGATGGGAATTCGAAAAAGTCGCCGTTGGCGGTTTATCGTATAGGTTTAGCGGGATTCGTCGGGGAATAACTCACGTATTCGGATCTCTGGCACTCTAGGGGCTGAGGGGGAGAGAGAGGACATGGAAGGAAGAAGAGAAAGAGAGAAAGAGAGAGGGAGACTGAAAGAAAGAAAGAAAGAGACAGAAGGAGAAAGAAAGAAAAACAGTTTGAGAGAGTGGGTGGGAGAGAGAAAGAAACTGAAAGAAATTTGAGAGAGGGGGAGGAGAAAGGAAGAAAGAAAGAGAAAGAAAGAGAAAGAAAGAATGAGGCAGAAGGAAAGAGAAAGAGAAAGAGTTTGAGACAGAGGGGGGTGGGAGAGAGAAAGAAAAAAAAGAGAATTTGAGAGAGGGAGAGGAGAAAGAAAGAAAAAAAGAGAAAGAGTCGGAGAGAGAGGGAGAGAGGGAAAGAGTTTGAGAGAGAGGCGGAGAGAGAAAGAAAGAGAAAAAGAGAGTTTAAGAGAGGGAGAGAAAGAGAAAGAAAGAAAGAGAAAGAAAGCAGGAGAAAGAAAGCAAGAGAAAGAGAGGAGAGGAGAGCGTTTCTCTTTAATTGAATCGGATCTACATATCTGGATGGCTCCATTCGTCCGTGCGCGGAGCGGAGATTCTATAACGAAGGCGGACGCGTTCCGGTCTCGCGAAAAAAAATGGATATTTGCCAAAGCGTTTATCTTCGTGTAATTGCGCTTTTAAATTTGCTCGTGCCGCTTCAGCCACCACCCACCCCCTCCCCATCTGCGCGCCCCCTTCGCCATGGGTTCCGCTGCTCTCCCCAACCCCCCTGTTGTTACATTTCCAATTTCTGGATACCCTTTTTTATTGAAACATTGTTGCTTTGTGTTATGGTAAATTGTGCCGGGTGAAACTCGTTTGTGATTGCTGGCCTGGACTGTTCTCGGTTGTGGGCGGCTTGTTCTGGTCACAACCGGAGTTGATTTTAAGATCCTTGATCGTGGGATCTTGGAAGAACGATGGTGTGGATTATTGAGATGATAATATCAAGTGATTCATATTGTATTGCTTTTATTTTTTGCGAAAGTTCACGTAGCAGTGATTGATCGGTAAAACGAAGATCATGGTACCTTATACCGTTAACCTGTTTCCCACTGATCGCTTTTTATAACTTCCTATCAGCTGTATACGTTGTTATTTAAATGAAACTGATGAAGCATGACGATATTCTTGTACCCTCGTATCGTTTACATTTTAAATTACCTCGGCCGCGAGTAGACATTACAATCAGCAATTCATATTCGAACGTAAAACACACAAATGATGATTGAAACTTTGAATACGTAAATGTGTTTTAATCAGCAGTAAGCGATTTTGCGATCACTATTTTCAGCGATGATCCAACGACCAACGATTCTCGCGGACAAATCGTAAATCATCAGCCGCGATTCGTTTCTAACGGTACGCGGGTCTGCTGACCTTTGGAGAAATTTTGAGACGTTCATGCGAATTCCTAGGGAACCAGATTTTCACTCGAAGGTCGCCAAACGTGGAATCTTTGATTTCGAATAAAAATGACGGCGTTACGCGGCAATAGGGGCAGATAACCGCTGCGAAGACGCGATAGTGACGTTTCCCGGATGATGTAGACGGGCATAAAGTGGACAAACTAGGGCCATTTGTCTGCTTTCCTGGGTGCCTGCACTCCAACGATGCCGCGGCGTCGAGGGTGCAGCAGGAGGGAACCGGGCACTGGTTTATTTCAGGGATAATCCAAACAAATGTACTCGGTGGCTCGCGAGTAAATAACATGCAAATGCCGTAATGCTGGTTGACCGATGGTTTCACTCGTCTCCGGTCTCGGACGTGCCTCGCGAAACACCACGTCCCCGTGCCTTTCTTCCACAAAAAGAAGCTTCAACGTCGATACGTGGCCATTTATACGATTCTGAACTTGAACACCGTGCAAGGATATAATTTGTAGTAAATCAACGGATGTGTTATTTATTAGGTGTAAATCTGTCAATTTGGGATCTGGAATCTGCACTGAGATCGTAGCAAAGGTATAATTATGTGAAAGGTGCAATTGCCTTGGTAAAGATTTCGAGAGAAAGTAGAGAACTATAGTGAAAGACAATATTTCTGTTTCGTGTGTAAGATTATTTGTGGATCATTGTGGAGATCTGACGATATAATTTAATTTTCCAAAGGTAATCAGAAAGAAGGTAATCTGCAATTTTGGCAGCCTTGAGATACAATATTTTAGTATAACGCTTAGGATACGAATTACGGTCCCTATAATTACCATTTGCGAGGATTAAAGAAAATTAACAAAAGATTTATGCAGGAGTCGGCAATCGACGGGAGAATCGGTTAATTAAAACGCGTAAACGCGTGCATGTATTTTGCCAAATGAACCTTTTTTTATTCGTGCCGGAGGGGGGAGGTGACTGCAACGTTACCGGTGAATACAAATATTATAAATTTCCCACTCGAATATGAAGCCATTTTTTTCCAGGCCAGAGCGTCGAAGAAGACTGATGATTTAATGCATTACGCCGGGATCGCGTGTTTTCACGTGTTTACCTATTCGTATTATGTTGAAAAGCGGCATCGATTTCCATAAAAATTTTTATTCATTTCATAATGGCACTTTTATCTCGGAGCCGGAAAAAGCGCCGGCCTCCCGTTCAGTTTTCGTTGGCCGATTAATAAAACGAATGCCCGGCCGGGCGGGTTTTGTATTTTTAATTCGACGCTCATAAGTCGCGTTCTCAGCGTGCCCCCGTCTTAATTAATTACAAAACCCGTTCGTTTCTCTTGCGTTTCGTGTTTTATTCGCGAGCCTCGCCGCCTGCTTCAACCGAGCCAATTCATCACGGGGATAGCCGAAAATTTTCATCCCTTAAAATTAACTCCCACAACTATCACCGCGGACGCTGAGAACAAACCGCGATGGTCAAAATTAACGGTGGTCCGTAATTTCTCGCAGAAATTATCGCGTGAATTTTCACCGCTACAATTTCGACGATTTACCTCCGATTCGAACACCTATCATACGCGTCTATTAATTCCTTCAACACAAATAAATATATTTTACCAATCGCTGCTGTTAAACCTTATCATTTCTAAAACACAACAAAATTGCAAGAGCAGTTTTATAACCCACACCTATAACGAAATTAACATATAATAAATTAATAACAATTGATAACAGTACACACAATAAATCAGTAATACCCTAAAATTAACATAACCTCCAATATAACCATCACATATCAACACATCAAAATTACCATTAATTTTATAATTTTCCCCATCATTCCTCCAAGAAAACTGTCTTTAATCCCCTTGGATATTCCCAGAAAACGCCTGAACTCTAAGAACAAGGGTACAATTCCGGAAGTCTTTCGAGCATTAACGATTGTCCCGATCGCAAGGAGGGACATGCAACGTAGTTCTCCCGGCTGCCGGCCGATTCTCATTCGACTCTAACGGGGGTTGAACAGATAACCTGGTTTCGAAAGGGGCAGCAGATGGGGTGTTGGCCACTGGCTATCTCAGACTTCCCTCATCTTGTGCCGGTCTGCCCTCCCCCTCGTTGTCCCCGCCTCGCCCCTCGCGACGAGAGAGGCTACCACCCTCCTTGCTTTATCCGCCCGCTCACCATCCGCCCCCATAGTTTCCTGGGAGATCGATTGTTATGCATAGCCTGTATTTGCCCGGCCAGCTCTCCTGTAACCGGCCCCGCAGTCTGGAAACTCGGCGAGGCTGCAAGAAGCGACGGCGACTCGGGAGCTCGACTCGACCGATTGACCAGCGGCCAGAAGGGACCCGAGACGCCCACGAAGAAGGCAATTTCAAATGGACAGGCAAATTAGACGGGCCGGCTACTTTTAAGGTTTCGCAGGACACCGGCCGGATGGACAAATCGATACACGCTTAACAGCGGGGCTGGGTGCAGGGGTTACAGTGTCGGGGGTGGCTTCGGGGTGGTTTGGTTAACGAGTCGATTAGGATGTCGACGAGACTTGAAACAGTTTTTGGTGGAGGACGATTTAAGCGTCGAAGAGAGGTCATGGTTGTAGGTATTACTGAGCATTCGTTTGTATGGGAAAATTAAACGCTGAAACTTGAATTCTAGCATGGGTAATCGAAACTTAATTTTTAGGATCTGAAGTTTGGGATTTAGACTTGAAGGTATCACTGTGCATCCATTTGTGTTAGAATCGCAGAGAGCGAGAGTTAGAGAATTAAATGCTGAATTTTGGATTTTAGCATTGGTAATCGAAGCCTAATTTTAGCTTTTGAAATTTGGGATTTAGGGTTGAAGAATTTATTATGTTACTGAGCATTCACTTATGTTAATATTGTATAGAATAAAAGTTAGAAAAGTGAATATGAAGTTTGGATTTAAGCATCGACAATCAAAGTTTAATCACAAATTGCATAATTTAACGTAGGAAGCGATAAATTTGGTCGTCAGATTGTTAATTCAGTTCGTAATCATTAGCAACTATTTTTTCGACGTATTGTTCGTCAGAAGTTTCTTTCGAACAAGTTAAGAAATCAACAGAAGCGATCACCGGCCAGTTTTGAGAGTCCAGGCAGCTGACACGGACGAGGAGACCGCTGTCCCTTCCAGGATGTTTATTCTTGCTTGGACCAGCCTGTTCCAGGCAAACAACGAAATGCAAATCGAGATTATTCCGGACTGTGCTAACCGTTAACCTGAATTATTCGAGTCTTAATGATAGCTTAGGCACCGGCCCACTGATCTGAGGGATTAGAGCGTGAATATTGCCAGGACTAATGAACACACGTTGAATTAGGTGCTCTCATTTAAACGTTTCCAATAACAAAATGGTCCTTTCGTTGATCCATCAGCCATTAACCCCTTTACGTCTTCATCGAAAGAAGTCGTCAAAAAATCTCCCGTATCTACCCAAAATTTTCACTCGAAGCTCTCTTAATTCTGCTGTTGAATCTTTTTACCATCAAAAGTCCTTCGAAAAAAATTTTAAAAATGTCCTTTCACAAGAAAGAACTACTAATTAAGAGAAAAATGATTATTTGGTATAAAATTAAAATAATATATCAAGTTAATCTATTGAAAAATTCTTTATCTACTGTCAGACTTTAATTTTTTTAATCAAATGGAATCGTATTTAAGACAAGAGTGTCCCGAAGACCGCAGGAGGGTTAATAATTATCCTCAGAAATTCCCAGGAAATAACCCCTGATAACCTCATTGGGACGACAATGATCGCCCAGAGTCGCCAGCGAGCTGCGCAGGATGCACACACAGGCGAAACCACGATATGAGATATAGAGGTGTTGCAGGAACAATGGACACGGACCGCGGTTAACCGAAGAAAGCTGAAACGGGATAAACTGAGAAACAATAAAGTGGAACGGTCCTGCACGAGTAAATGGGTAACGACGTTTGAATCACGGAGGCCGAGGGAACACCCTAGGGAGAGGACAGGGTGTCGTCCACGGTGAAAGTGTTCCCGTGAATCCTTCTCTTTTTTTGCTTCGACTAACACCATTTCTTCCTCGCTGCGACACGAGTTCGAGCAGTCGATGGTACAGTACCGTTCAAAAGTTTGAAAGCATATTTTGGTATACACAATTATTGAATCTCTCGTTTCTTGTCCACCAGGAATTAATTACTGTTTGCGTTGATACTAATTTTAGCTTCTGAAATGTAGAAATTTATAAGGTAACTGCATTCTGAATCTCCTCTTTTCTTGAATTTTTGAGAGGTTTAGAACGTGTAGCGATTTCGAACTTCTGAAGGGTAGTGTACGTCTTATCTAATTTTCCATTTTACGTATTGGTAATAGTTTCATGTAAATTCAAAAATTTTAGAATGCAGAAGCTTCTAAGGTAATTGTGCCCCAAACCTATTCTTTTTCTGAATTATTAAGATTGTTTTAAAATTTTTGATTGGTAGTATACGTTTTACTTTCTTTTCTTAATCACTGACAGTTCTAGATACTTCTGTAGACCTTGCAATGCAGAAATTTCTAAAGTAACACTACCCCAAATCAGTTTTCCCTCCAAATTCTCGCCTGTGCTTAAAACCACGTGCAACTTCCAAACTTTCCCTCGACACTGCACGTTTCACCCTCCTTCTTTCCTTCTCTCCTATGCTACCTTTACCACCCCTTCAATTTTTCTCCTTCCCGTCCACAAAACAAGCTCCCTTCCAACAGAGAATCGCGCGTGTATCCGCGTGAAAAGGTCCCTCGTGGCTCGAAGCGTTTACGCGTTCATAAAACTCGAAGGATCGCTTCGAGGCTATCCAGCGTGCCCGTAGGAGCGACGGGACGCGACGGGAGCAGGAAGACGAGGCGAAAAGGAAGCGGAAGAGAGGTCTGGCTGGCGCACGATGCAGCGGGGTGCTAAGGGGGTGGCGAGAGAGCGAACGAGGGTGTTTTTCCACCACCAGTTGCTCGCGGCATCCGCAAACCCCTCTCGATCCTGATGCTACACAGAAAGAGGGACAGGGAGGGTGAGGGGGAGGGAAACCAACGCTGCCAGACCATAAAAGTCCCAAACTCACTTCCATCGTCCACTTGCCGCTCCTCTCTTTCGACGTTCGGCCTCTTCGACCTGGATATACACACACACACGCAGACACACATGTACAATTGGATTCTAGGGCGTAACGAGGAACACACACGGACACGGGGGAAAAAAGAAGTCGTGTCACGGTTCAACGCGCACGACGTGAAGGTGAACGACCGTGAAGGAGGATCCGACAGTGCTGATGGAATTTAGATTAATGGACCCTCGGCGGAGATTGCGGGGGAGGATGCGCGATCGTGTGTTACACTCGCCTGGGCTTGTTTCCTCCTTATGCCTCCCTGGACGTCTTTCATGGTGTTACGTTTTCAGAGGAAAATTGGAATTTTAGGAGTTGGAATAATTTTTTCTTAGCGTGTTCGGTGCGAATGTGTTGGATGCGTGGAATTGCATTTGTTTGTATCTGTAATGACGGAGTGACAGTACTCGGTGAAGTATATGGTTTTTAATGCGCAGCAGATTCGTCGAGGATGAAGTTAAAGTAGTATTTAAATATTTCTGAAGGATTAGGTTCCTTTTGGATATGATTTTTCATTTTTAGAAATTGTTGGAAATTTTTAAACTGCTAAATCTAAATTTGCAAAATTTCGTCGCAAACCGATGTAATTGCAACCACCCTCCTGTAATCTTTATATATAAATTTCCTAGTTTTCCAACAACTATTTTATTTGACACGTCAAAGTCAGTATTGCAATGCTTCGCAATTAATTTTATAACTTTTCCCTTAACAAAATGGCACTTCCTACTTTCACAAAGGAGAAACTAAAATTTCACTTGCGAATTGTCTTGCACCTTAACTTACAATAATTGCCTCAATTTTACGCACCCCTTACTATTTTTCGTATCATAAACACTGATACAATACCCGATTATTGAGAGAAACTCGATTATTAAAATTCGTATTCACGCGTTTCCCAATTTTACACCGTTCGCTTTATTAAGTTAATCAAGGACAGCGAGCGGCGCGTCGAAAATAACTCGACCGTTTCCTCGTCGTTGGAGCCGCCTGCACGAGGGTGTTCGGCGTCTAAAAAGAGTTTCGGATAGCCGTTGTCAACGCGTAATCGTAAACCGATAAAAAACGAACGAGAAGATTTCGAAGAAACTCGTCCGAGGGGTGGCTTTTTTTCCCGGCCACCAGTTGCTGCCGGGCCAGAAAAGCCCCGCTCGAATCGACGCTGCATTACCGTAAAAGTCTGAAGCTCTCGGTTAACGCCGTTGCCTCCTCTTCTTTTTCCCTTTTCCCGTCCCTTTGCCCCTGCCACCCCCAACCCCCGCGACCAGACCGGCTCAGAGACTCTCCTCGGCCGCGAAACTGGGTTAGAGAATAAAACCGAGGGGGGAAAATGCCGGCGAACGAGTCGATTGCCAGGGGGATGGAGCCACCACCGCTGTGATTCCGTGATCCCGAGCGATTCTCTACCTTGGCCTGAAGTTGCGCGAAAGCACGGAAGCGTCGTTTCGGTGGAAATGGTTCAAGGCCGATCAATTGAGAGCTACTCGCGACTACATCGGAAGATCTGCCCGCTTTAACCCTTTATTTCGATGCTCCTTTTGCTCGATACTTTCGTAGATTCGTTTATAATGTTGCGACTAGATCGGAAGATCTGCCTGCTTTAACCCTTTATTTCGATGCTCCTTTTGCTTGATACTTTCGTAGATTCGTTTATAATGTTGCGACTAGATCGGAAGATCTGCCCGCTTTAACCCTTTATTTCGATGCTCCTTTTGTTCGATACTTTCATAGATTCGTTTATAATGTTGCGACTAGATCGGAAGATCTGCCTGCTTTAACCCTTTATTTCGATGCTCCTTTTGCTCGATACTTTCGTAGATTCGTTTATAATGTTTAACGCTGGATCTTGGGAATTACTGATAACATTGTGAAGCTGATATACGAAGTTTAACCGAGGGAAATTGAAGAGAATGGAATTATTAGGGAGCTGTTGAAAATTAAAATAACAGTTATAGCGTTTAGGTGAGCGTTAAGCTTATGCGTAGAAGTGTGAATGAGTTTGAATGAATGAGATTTTCTTGTCTATGGTAATGTTATGTGTAGTTTATGGTGCGTATGTTATATGTGAGCGTGTTGTGTATCTAAAGAAATAATTGTCAAGGAGAGCGAGTCAGAGAATAATCCGAGGGAGTATTAATATTAATATTATTGCTATAATGTTAGTATTCTTCTTTAATGTGCTTCTTTCTTCACTTCATTCTTTTCAAAAATATTATAATATTTTGTGTACATAAATAAATAATTCATCTATTTTTACCCATATATTCATTCTATGGTACACTACCCGCCAAACGTTTCGAATCTCCCAGAAATTCTAAGAAACACTTGAATTCTCAAGAAAAGAAGCTTAAAATGGTATCTCAGGAAGCCCTTCCACGAAAAGTCTACCACGATAAAGGAAACTGCTGTTAAAATCAGCAACATTAGTTTCAAACGAACAATAAATTGTCACAAGAGATTTAATATGACTGCAATTCTGAAAGTGATTCCACACTTTCAGCTGATGCTGTGCATACGACCAACAATTTTGCTGACGCTCTGTTTTTGAAATTTATCTCCCTAATCCGAGTGTTCCCATTAACTCTTCCGTCTTCGACTCGTTCTTAACGATTCCCATAAGAAACGTCTTCCTAGACCTTCCATTACTATCCAGGCACCCGTTAATTTCCCATATCTATCGTTACGCAAAACAGTTGCGTTAATTCGAGGCAGGAGGTTCAGGCAGAAAAATTGAACGCCCGAAGCTGAAGGCGTGTTCGCGGAAAGCGTTCAGCTTCCGGCGGTTTCGGGTTTAAACACTCGGAGATAAGACTATTCCAGTGGATGGTATTCAAAGCAGCCTGACCGTGGCTACCGGGCTTGTGCTTTATTTCAGGCCGGCTGAGCCTTGGCAGAAAATTAATTTGCTCAATTATGCCGTTTTTAGCAGTACACACCCGGGCTAAGAAGCGCGTCCTGCTTCGCGATCGCGAGTCGTGCATTATGCCCGAGGGCCCAGGGTAAAAGGGGGGGGGGGACGACGCGCACCCTACACAGCAGTCTCTGCTTACATTAGCCACCCCTTATGCAAATTAATACGAAACAAAGTACGCCGCCGCGATCCTTCAACCCTCCGCCAGGGGAAAAGATATACCGCTGTCTCTTGTCCCGAGCCTTCGTTCACCTGCGTAATACTTGAAACTATAACGTAGCATGGTGAAGCATAGCGTGCCCCAACACTGTAGCGTGATCCGCTTCTGTTACCATGTTTCCGCGTTGGATAGTCGGCCATCGATTCCACGAGAGGAGTTACGATCTCATCGCAGTGGAAATTTGGATTTAATAAGCCGTAAGAATCTATTTTTCTGACAGAGATATTCGTCGATCATGAGACAGTCTTGTAGCTGTATCTATTATAGAGAGAAGGGTAAGGAAATTTTATGGTTGACACTTATAAGGGTTTCCACGTTTTAAGTGGATTTTCTGTGTTAATCCCTCTCGAACTTCCAGTTTAACTCAGATTTGGAGCAAATTTGGAATAATCTAAGAGCTCGAAGACAAGTATTATTCAAATATTTCAGAAGCTAGTTTAGCGAAGTCTCAAATATTGCATAAAACTAGTTTAGCAAATGCTGGTTTAGCAAAGTCGCAGATATAACATAAAAGCTGGTTCAGCAAAATCTCAGATATTACATAGAACATTGAGAAAAGATTACACAACCGAGCGACGCGGATCTCCACGCCCTCGGCGTCCTCTCAACCCTTTTCAAATTCGCCTGTAAAATTCGAATCGCTCCAAGTTCGGCGCGACGAAGGAGGGTATCGTTCTGAACCAGCGAGGGTAGGGAACTCGCAGGGCAGACAGATGCAAATTAGCGAATTCATAGGCGCTTTCCGGGCGGGTTCCAAGCCGGAGGGTTCGGTCCCGCGTCTCGTGGACGGGGAGAATCTTGCGCGGGACGCAGAAAAAGACGGCAATTGCAACAGACATTAGGTGGGTCGAAGTGGGTAGCAGCGGAGAGAAGGTAGCTCAGGCCGGCGGTAGAATGAGGGATGGGCCGAGTGTCCAGGTTGGAGGGTCGTTTATTGATCTCTCAAGTCCGAACCTCGCCTCGTGTACAAGAGGGACCTAACCCCATCCCATACGCCCTCGTGACTGGCCACAACCGCCCCAGCGGCCGCACGCCGAGACACTGGACACAACGACTCCCTCCTCGGCCTCTCTCCTTCCACCTTATTCCACCCTCTTGGGAAAATAGGTTCCCAACCAGAACCCTTTGCTCGTCGCGGCGAAACACCGGCTTTGCACTCGCCGATCGCCGAGATAAAACATTAACAGACACTCTCTATCCCTCATACAACTACACGCATCTTTTATCAAAAACGATTCGTCGCTTCTTAAACTGTTCTTCTGTAACCTGCTCCAAAAAGTTCCTTCGATGCACACACTCGTCGAATCGTAACGATCATTAAGAGATCGCTATCATTAAGAGTTTAATGGATTCTTGGCGATGTTCGAAGGTGCAGGTTCAATGGAAACGGGACAGTGTCCGCCGACAGCCGGCCATTCTGACCAGAATTCCGGTGTCGTCTCCGGCGCCAGGACAATGGAGTGAGATGCTCCCGCTTGAGAACCGTCCACTTAGCCGAAGGGTTGCTAGTTGCAGATAACTTATTCCAGCTTCGCCCCTCGCCGCGCCCCGCACCACCGAGGGAGAACCCTCCTCTCGCGCAGATCTTGGCCGGCGAGCGAGCGGTCATCTTGTCTGCCCTGGCCCCGTCCGTAATATGGATCGCAGCGGCGCCGAGCCATTTCCACGAGGTCTTAACAACACCGTCGGTACAGGTTGTCGATAAATCGAGAGCCGTCCGGTTCCCTCTGACACGCCTCCGCGAGCCGAGAGACGTTAGACACCTGCTCAGACTTACTCGCTGGTCAGTTTCTGGACGCGAACTCCTCTTCGGTGTCCCTTTTCTTGTTTTCTTTCTTTCTGGCTGTTTCTCTGCCAGCTGGGGAACATAGGGAGGATGAATGCACGGTCGTGGAACCGTCGACGCGAGATGATTCGTTGAAAGGGGGATGATTCTTTGACGCGTGTTGCGGATCAAGAACCCTGGATGAGAGCTTCGATGGTTAGATCTCTTTCTCTCTTTTTGTATCCCTCTCGGTTGTTGTTACGATGCAACCGGAGAGGGATTTGCGAAGAAAAGACGCACGGTGCTCGACGCTTCAGCATCGGTTAGCTTCGAATCGCGCGTCGCTGTTCCGATGAATCGACTGTTCCCTTTGTTGCTCGAGCACTTTAGACGTGAACGAGCTTCCACGGGATGTGGGGTTACGAGTGTAACTCTTTTTGCGACCTTATGGCGCAGGAAGTCGCTTGGTTATTGCGTTATCGATGGGGAATGAAGTTTTACATTGTTTATGATAAAACTGAGGAAAATTGATCAATGATGCTTTCTTTTTCCCTTTCATCTTTCTTCTCTGCGATAATTGATCGCGATTCTTCTTCAAGGAGATTAAAATAGTTGGAATTAAGATTTTTTAATTTTTCTTTTAAAGTTACTCTTCGTTTGCTTGACACCTGAGTGTAAAGGCATTTTCCACAAGATAAAGCTTCTACATTTCAATTACTGTGAAACATTGAATAAAATAAGAAACCACGTTCCTCCAACATAAAATATGCTGTACCTTTCAACAGAATGTTACACCAGAATAATTAGATCCTCATAAAGATTGAACGCGTTCCAACGAAAAAAGATACTCAAAACAAGGGAAGTACAATGCACTGTTATACAGACGCCCCTCAACTTTCCCACGATTTCGTACATTTTTAAAAATTCAACTTTTTAAGCCTTTGCAGTCGGATGTCCCCTCTCAGGCATCACTTTACAATGTTGTTCCGATCAATACTTTAAAACACAGTTTTGATGCAAATTTTTTTACATCCCTCTGCACACACTTTCAGTTAACCTGAACCAATTGTGTGCGAAAGTCGAGGAGTGCCTGTATACGTATTGTGCGACGACGTTTCTCGATGAACGCAATCGTTCCTTCAAACCCTTTGACGTGGCCGATATCGTATCTCGGTGTGCATCGAAGATAGCGGCGTTCTCATTCATCGCAAACGATTCATCGTCGCGTCGCCTCGGTATCGGATGAAAAAAAAGAACGGGAACGAGGAGCGGAGAACAAACGGGGAAAGAGAGAGAAAATAAGAGAGAGAGAGGTGAAAGGTTCACACGCAAGAAAGTTCTTTGATAATTCCGCAATCTCATTCCCCGGTTCATTTACTTTCTTTCCCCACCTGTCTACACCTAGTTAACCCCCGGGCACCATGGCCAAGGAGTTTTGCATCCCGCTTCTAATAATAGCCATCGCGCCTTCATACATTTTCATGGCATTACAAAATCGGAACAAATAGAGTGTACACGCGGCAATTACGAATGCATTATGCAATATAAATATTGATGCTTCCTGCAAAAACGAAACGCCGAACAGGGCGAACGGAATGCAAAGCGTTCCGGGAAGGGACCTGGGGATCCGAGACGATAACGTCTCTCGATGGGCCCGATCTTTCGCCTCCGTTCCCGCGTTATTTCTATACTCAACCCGTTCCCGTTCCAGTTAACCACGAAGAGGTGGTCATATTCGACGATGCGCCGATCATTACGCTGGTTCGCGTCGTTTATGCATTTTCTCACGTTCCCTCTGTTTAATTTTCACAGACAACTTTCAAAAATCCCTCTGTGATTACCAGGCTCGATAATTTGTTAATTTTTGGGATTTTTGTTTTTTAACTTCAGCGACATGCGTGGAATTTGTAGACAGAGGTCGTTGTTTACGATTGTATAAGTATCATAAAAATAAAATTTATTTATTATGGGTTAACACGTTTCTTGCCAAGCTTTTTTGTTACCAAATGTCATTCTGTCTGTTTGCGATCGAATGGATGTGATTTTAGGAAAATGTAACGAGTGCTTGAGTTGAGGGAAAGCCGTGTGAACGTAGAATGTTTGGACTCGAGTGTTTTTTAAGGCGCAAACGATGAGCACCTGAGAAAATTGAGCGACTGAGGAATTTTGGGTGAACGTAACCGAATGTATCGAGTGAGAAAGGCTTAGAATTAGAAAGAAAGGAAATGAGTGTTTGAAAGAGTTTGACTGAGAAGACAGAAAGAGTGTGGTTCTGAAAAAAGTGAGAATTAAATTAAAGTTTAAGTTGTTACTATTAAACTGTTTTAAATACATTTTAATAATATTTTAATCACTTCACTTTATTTTATTCGCACCTGAGCTCTATCATCTCACTCTGCTAAATAAATAAAAGTAGAATTTCCTATAACTACGATACTATGTACAATTGGTTGTGGTAAGTGAAGCTAGCAAGGAAACATTCTAAGAAGGTGATCGCAGATTTTTATGAAATTTTAACGCGTGTCGAACGTTCAGCAAGCGTTTCCGGTTAATCAATTTTACGCTAAGCGTGGTTTCACCGTGATTCGCTTCGTGTTCTGGCCGATAATAATTTGTCAAGCGACGTAAAATCTGTCTTGTTGGAATAAGATTTAATGCCCGCGTCTGGCAGCTATCGTTCGCCTCACTTCGCGATGCTTCTCCTTGCTATTTACCAGCCGGGAGTTAATCGAATTTCCAAGATTCAAGAGTAGCATTCGTTGCATCTTGCTGAATCTGCTTAATTCCAGGCGAATCTCATTGTGCACGCTTTACGGTGACGATCTAAATTGACAAAAATTGAATGGAAATCAGGTAATTCGAGCGGGGCTAATGAAGTTTCGCTGCTTGATAGAATGAACGCTCATAATAGCCGTTCGTTAGTCTCTGCCGAAGTAATATCTCTGTCTTGTTGCCCGGGCCATATTTTATACGGTTGTCAACGAAATTCTCATTGCAATATTGTCCGCCATTTTATCGACTGTTATTCGTCCGGATTCGATATCTCGAATGGGAAGGGCACAATTTTAATATTCCACATTGCAGTACACGTGAAAATGTGAGGAGAAGCGATTCTGTTTCTTCTTAAGTACACAGTGTAAAATATTTGTAAAGAATGTAATCGTAATGGTTTGGAGTGTTTAGGTTCATTTGCGTAAAATGCATCAAAAATATTAAGTATGCAGTAGCAGATACAAGTTTAAGACGACAGAATAATATAAAACATAGTTTTATGGTATGCAAATATTGTTCATATACTTATTTTGATCGTCATTATGATAGAACACTATTTATTGATTAGCATAGAATACGAAATTTATTTATCCTGCTATTTCTTATTAATTAATTAATTTCTAAACTTTTAAGAAATTAACTCTAATCGAGGAGTTATACCAAACCAACACTTAAATATTCATTCCTGCATAACAAAGAATTGTAATTACTTTAATCTACTTCCACTTAATCATCCCCTGACCCAATAAAATCTTTACCATCAAATACAAAACTCTGTTCGTTGCTTCTTTCAACACACTCCCAACATCTCTAAAGCTCTTCGTCTCCCTAATTTCGTCTCGAAGACTATTACCATCCAACACTCTCTTCTCCTATTTTCAAACTACAATTCACAATACCATTGACAATTCCTTGCGCAACATTCAACTCTCAACGTCCAATGTACAACAATAAGCTGATCGAATTCTTTTAATCCGTAACCGGGACCGAGCGTTATCGCCGAAGTGTGAGGCCCAGAAACGGCTGCGAGCAGCGTATGTAAGACGGATCATTAGTAGGGCGATTGAATTAAAATATTTGATTGGCGAAAGGGTTGTGGCAGATGGCGGTGGTCGCGATCCCTGCGAACGACCTGGCAGTCGGTGTATATCGCGGTGTGGCTGCGCTCTCTCGCCGAATTTGAAATGCTAAATAGCAAATACGCCTAATGAACACGTATGCCCGGCCCCTGTCCATGGGTACGTACGTATGTATGTATGCATGTATATATGTATGTTTGTACCGAACGGCGACATTACTGCCAGGGTATTTGCGTTGGCCGGGCCCCCGCCGGATAATAGATTCATCCTTCACGCTTCTTAATTAGGAGTTAAGTTTTATTGGCCTTTAGCCGGACACCGGTCGCTTTTCGCGCCAGCCCGCGTCACGCACGGAGCCGAATTATAAGAGCGAGTTGGACGCTGATAGCGCGTCCGATCGCTTGCGAGCGATCAACTGCACATTAACTCCTTAACACAGTGGTCCTTAACCTTCCCATGGTTAACGAGAAGCGGTTCTTAACACCTTAACACAATGGACCTTAACACAGAGGTCCTTAACCTTCTCGTGGTTAGCAAGCAGTGATTCTTAATATCTTAATACAGTTGTCCTTAACCTTCCCGTGGTTAACGAGAAGCGCTTCTTAACACTTTAGCACAGTGGACCTTAACACAGTGGACCTTAACACAGTGGACCATAACACAGTGGACCTTAATACAGTGGACCTTAACACAGTGGACCTTAACACAGTGGTCCTTAACACAGTTGACCTTAACACAGTGGTCCTTAACCTTCTCGTGATTAACGAGAAGTAGTTCTTAACACCTTAACACAGTGGACCATAACACAGTGGACTATAACACAGTGGACCTTAACACAGTGGATCTTAACACAGTGGACCTTAACACAGTGGACCTTAACACAGTGGACCTTAACACAGTAGACCTTAACACAGTAGACCTTAACACAGTAGACCTTAACACAGTGGACCTTAACACAGTGGACCTTAACACAGTGGACCTTAACACAGTGGACCTTAACCTTCTCATGGTAACGAGAAGTGGTTCTTAACACCTTAACCTTCTTGAAGCATAGAATACTTTTGATTGAAAAGAAAATTGACGGAACGGTAAATTATCTGTGGTTATAAAGTGTAATCGAAATTGAAATGAGTATGATGAACATAGCGTAGCGTTTACTAAAAAAATTGTGTAGAAATATATGTATCATACGTTTCAGTCACAATGTTATATTGTGTATTGGTAAAAGAGAAAGTAACGGTTAAAATATGTGGTATTTATAGAAAGTGTAACGAGTAGAACAGCCTCTGTAAGTGTGTAGATCCATAACGAATCACATCTTGATTCCATGAAATTTCTTGCAATCCTGAATATCGGTTAACAACCATACTGTTATGGTATTAATCCGTTAACAGGTCAGGTGTCTAAACACATCTTCAGTACAATAAACGTACATCGTCTAGAGATTAATTACTATAATATTTTAATAAAGCTTATCATACCGGTGAATCAATCTTGGCCACTTATTTCCATAACGTCTCCACACGAGTATTTGAAAACCTCCAGAGCCAGTCGTGTGGCGATCATAAAAGAAATACCCCTAAACTAAAAATCAGAAATCATAAAACGGATACTCCCCTATATTCGAGGACACCCGTAAACCGTCGAATCCGCTTGGCAGCCGAAAACGTCACGAAGGGAGCCGGGAGCAGAGGCGATAAAACGAAAGTCCGAATCCATTCTCAGCGTTGTTAATAACACCTTCGCACGACATCCCTGGAACGAGCGTTTTTAATTTGCGACCACCGAAATCTCCGACTTAATTACGTCTTCCAGCGGCCTCGTCGCCTCCGGGACCGTTCTCATTGACGCATTTAAATAAACGCCCGTAGGTGGGGCGGGGGATCGGGGGGGGGGGGGGGGTGGAACCCGGGGTCCGTTTCGCGTTTAATCGTCGGAACCGTAAATATCCCGGTAATTCGTTTTATCTTAACGTTTGCACCTCGATGTGCACGGTCGATGCGCGGCGCGGCCGTGTGCGTGCGTGCGTAAAGCGATTTTGAGAACGCGCCGCGGAGCAGCCGAATATATTAATTTAATCGTCCTATTAACGGCCCGTTTTATATTCCGTACGTGGGTGTTCATCTTTTCGCGTTTGCCTACGCTCTGTGTCCCTTTAATTCTGGTCATCGACTGACGACGGGCGGCTATCATCGATTTCATTATTCTTTGGCGTTCGAAGGGGGAACGAAACCGACGGATCGTATAAAACCGAATCGATAGTGTTGGAAATTTGTGAGGAATTGTTTGCATAAATAATTGAGCAAGCAGATTTAATCTATCTGTATATTCACACTTTGGTTTAACAACCAAACATATTAATTTGCACCTTCTTGCAATTAGTATTCCTAAGGATTGCGCTTCTTTCTGCTTCCATTCCTGTTCTACACAAGTGAAGGGTGCAAGAAGAAAAAGAAACACCTGCATTGACAAAATAAAATTCCAGAATTTCAAATAGTTCTTCCATTTTTATCCTAAAAAATCGCCATCAAAATTAACGAACTGCATCAACCCTTTAATACACCACATTTCTTCCAACGAACCGTCAAAAGACCATAATTAAAATTATTACAGCGTGAGAAAACCAACACATACCTCTCACCCTAAAAAATCCCGTAACCGAAACACAAATCTGTACAAAGCTGTTCTTAAGTCCAGTCTGATAAAACCTCAGGTCCGTCAGCGGACTCAAAGAAACCCTTTCCCTCTCGTCATCCACCCTTGGATCCTCGTTTCTCATACACACCACCCCCAAGCGTCCCGCGGACGCAATTCTTGGCTCTAATTTGTATTTAATTAAGCAAGTCTCCTGGCCAGCTCCCTTGGCCAGGACCGAGTAGTTCGCCCGGTCCGGGCGGCGCGTTGGGGTTCATTAGGTTATTGAAACCTTAGACAATGTAACTAGTGGCCGGCGAACACGGTGCTCCAGGGGCTTCGTAATGCCCGCTGCCTCGAGTGCTACGACATTTTGCATCTTTGGCCACTCCCAGCGGCGGACGGGTCTACGACCGACCGTTCCACGACCGCCAAACGCGACCACGTCCGCTTGGGGATCTACCGAAAGGGGCCGCGGGCTGGTCGCGTCCGGGTGACGCGCGAGTTTATATGCTAATGAACGGACATTAATTAAACGGCGGGGCCGCCATCTTTCAGCCGCGATTCTTCAACCTTTCTACGGGAAACCGGGAAAAATTTGCTTGGACGTCAAGCGTCTCGACTGAACGACGGGGACATTGGGTCACGTGGTGCTTGCGGAGAGCGGATACGCGAACGGTTCGAGCTAGTATGCCCGAGGGATTCCTCGGGAGGATTCCTGTTCGTGGGTCGAACCGGTGGTTTTCACCCATGGGCGCTGTTAACGGGGACCATGATTGACGCGTGGATGGACAAGTGGCCGCATCCATGCATAAGTTAAGAGAGAATGACGGCGAACGGGTGTGTGGCTTTTAAAAACGGGGTGGGGTGTGAATCTTGCTCTATGATTATTCTGTGTGGCAGATGTTGAGTTTTAAATTGCTGTAACGGTTCGTGGAACTGTCGTAGAAAATATTGTATGATGTGATATATACAATAATATTACAATGTTAATATTTTTATACTACTGTATTTTCATATTTCTACTAATAATTAAATACTTTAATAATCATTTACTTTAATACTTAATTATACTATTTTTTCTTTTATTTCAGCGTAATCAACCCCTACTAAGGTTATTTTGCAATCAATATATTACTGTATTACTGTATTGCTATAGATTTCTACACTGCTATAAGGATATATAACTATATTGCTATATTGCTGTAGATTTCTACACTGCTATAAAAATATATAACTATATCCCTATATTGCTATAGATCTCTACACTGCTATAATAGTACATAACTATATTTCTACATTGCTATAATAAATATATTATTGTATTTCCACATTACTGTAGATTTTTACACAACTCCAGCGATATATTTCTATATCTCTATATTACTCTGTATTTTCGTACCGCTACATTCCTACATTGCTATATTTTTACATTGCAATTCACACTTGCATTCTTTCTATATCAAACTGTACTATACCACACTCGCTATAACAGCTTCTCTGGACTACGGCTGTTCAACACAAAAAGACCTTTGATCGGTTCACTATTATCAGAATAATTTAAAGTGATCACGATACGCGTGGTTCATTCTGTATATTCCGCGGTGTGGCTTTAAAAATGTCGCGGAATGAATGGCTCGCGTCACAGCGCCAGGAGCGTCCAGATCGAAGGCAGATAGACATCTCGCCGGCGAACGAGTCGTGTGACGATGCTATTTAGCAGCGGTGACAGCCTCGATAACGTTCGTGCTTTGAATTCTTGTAATTACACGCCGGACACCGGACTCTGTCGCGGATGTAAACCAAGGAATCGACCGGTATCGCTCGTCCGTTGCGTTAACGATTCCATTTTCTCAGAAACGTGATCGTGCGTCGCGATCGGGACCAATTACAAACAGATATTCCTTTAATTAAACCGTACATCTGAATTGCACAGGAAAGATGAAATTTTATATGCGATTTTGATAAGAGGATACAATAGAAAGGATAATTGTAAGTAAAAGTAGTAAGGGTCAATAATTAAGTAACTACAGTGATCCATACTATAATAGTCGCTTACAAATTTCTAAATGCAAAGAATAAAACGTATGATCCTTGGAGATTGTGAGATATCTACACGAAGATGTTCCATTATTTTTTAATTATTAATTGATATACATGCAATAACTCTTCTGTGCAGTTTAGTGAGTAAGAATACGGAAAGTCGATAATACCTTATTTGAGTATGCAAATGATACAGAAGGTGAATGCGACATTCTAAAGAAACCATTATTAAATATTCTTCTATCATCCTTCTCTCAAAAATTGTAACCTTCTCATTTTCCATCCCTAAAACCAAGCAAACTCAAAATTCCACCCTTCTGTACAGTTTAATGAGTAAGAATACGCAAAGTCGATAATACCTTATTTGAGTATGCAAATGATACAAAAAGTGAATGCGACATTCTACAGAAACCATTATTAAATATTCTTCTATCATCCTTCTCTCAAAAATTGTAACCTTCTCATTTGCTATGGCCAAAACCAAGCAAACTCAAAATTCCACCCTTCTGTACAGTTTAATGAGTAAGAATACACAAAATCGATAATACCTTATTTGAGTATGCAAATGATACAAAAAGTGAATGCGACATTCTAAAGAAACAACTATTAAATATTCTTCTCTCATCTTTTTCTCAAAAATTGTAACCTTCTCATTTGCTATGCCCAAAACCAAGCAAACTCAAAATTCCAGGGTAGAATAGGGAAATAGTATCGACCATGCGTATCGATGGGCCGCGAGCGATTTCACAGCCAGCCCGCATGCGAGTTTCCCCTCGAGGGAGCGATCATGCGGGCGCCGAAAGGATTTATTTAAGAACTGTTCGCGTTTTTCCTCTGCCTCTTCAGCCGGGAAACAACAGACGGTTCCCGTGACCGGCCCGACAGGAGGGGAAGGGTGTTACGCCATCTCGAAGCTGGGAGCACACGGCGCTGTCTGCTTCTTTTTCATTTCCCTGGGCAAAATTTAATTTGGAACGCGTCCAGTTGCACCTTTTCGCTCCGGCTGACTGGTACGAGGAAGCGAAGCCCCGGAAGATCACACGAAAAATGTACGTGCTTCCTGTCCGGGCACGGAGAGATCTCCGGAACCGCGGGGAACGAATTAGGAATTTTACTAACTCGGATAGTCGCATTTAATTTTAAGCCGGAAACCATACGAGTCATTACTGTCTCCATTTTCGTGCGTATATTAAATTACTGGCGAGAGGGGGGAGGGGTCCGCGATTCGAGCGAGGAAAGAGAGGGAATCGGGCATATTACGAAAGAGCACCGTGCACTCGAGGATTAGCCGAAGTCGTCCTGCGGATAATACGCGTTCTACGTCGACCAGAGGCTTGGACAATCGGGAAACTGGCTGGGAGGAGTAGGTCCTTCGGATACTGCGGTTAGCTGTTGGAGGGATATTTTTCGACGACTTCTTCGTCAGTACAATTGAACGTGGAAAGTGGAGATTCCAAAAAGAAGTGATAATTAATAGATGCTTCCATACTCCTCTGTTCATATATTCCAGTATCCTTATATCCATATATTTCTGCATTCTTATATATCTATGCATCTATATTTCTATATTTCTATATTCCTATATTTCTATATCCCTATATTCCTATATTCCTATATTTCTATATACCTATATTCCAAATTCCTATATCTCTATATTCCTATATTCCTATATTCCTATATTCCTATATTCCTATATTCCTATATTCCTATATTCCTATATTCCTATATTCCTATATTCCTATATTTCTATATTTCTATATTTCTATATTCCTATGTTTCTATATTTCTATATTTCTATATTTCTATATTTCTATATTTCTATATTTCTGTATTTCTATATTTCTATATTTCTACATTTCTACATTTCTATATTTCTATATTTCTATGTTTCTATATTTCTATATTTCTATAATCCTATATTTCTATATTTCTATATTACTATATTCCTATATTTCTATATTTCTATATTCCTATAATTCTATATTCCTATATTCCTATATTTCTATATATCTATATTTCCATATTTCTCTATTCTTCTATATACCCTTATATCTGCACTATTCACTTATATATCGAAAATTCTCATAAGAAGATTTCTGCAGGTTTTGATTACGAAGGATTCGGATAACCAAGACACCAGCAGTATCAAGTATTCATTACTTTAGGCAGCTGTGAATGCTCGTAAGGAGCTCGAAGAGCGATGTTTCACGCGGGAAACGGAAACAAGTGGCACAATTAAGCGGCGGAGATGAAAATTAGCCGAGAAAGGATGCCGAGGATCGCGCAGTCGACATTATACTCATTTTTAAGGTCCGGCTCGGCGTTTACACGCAACGATAGCGCATATATCGCGTTACTTAGTTCCGTTTGTAGTCGTTTCTCGCGCGTCCCTCTTTCTCAGTTCCCCGGCAGCGTTATATTTAAATATAACTTCCCTCATGAGAGCCTGCACAAGAGCTCTGAAACGTACGAAAATTAATGAAAGAGTGTGCGCGCCGTTCCAGTTGCCGTGCCCGTAACCCTTTCCTCTTTCTCTCTCTCATACACACACCTCCCCTTTCCCTTCATCCGATCCTCCTTCTCTCTCCTGCATCGCGACCAATAATTTATTTGACTTTCAGTGCACGTGACATCATCATGGACGCATTAACCGCGCTTGCAATGCATGTAACGCGATAATAAACATTAAGCGCGCTTTCACAGCGCTGAATTAGCTTCCTGCTCGCTTAACCACTTCTCTGCGGCTGCTCACCTTTTCTCACAAACAAACTATTATTTCCTCCTCGAGGTCTTGAAAAACGTTCTGATGCACAGCAAAAGCTTACATCGAGAATAGTTTCGTTTCCATAAATTCTACTAATACAGCAACAACATTTTATAAGAACTTCTATGCGTTCACAGAGGATTTCTATACGTGACATGCAAAAACATAGAAGATATTCCAAGTACAGTACTCGCTACTGAATTCGACGAAGAGAAAGACAGACTGCTGCTTTTATTTCTATTCCACTTCCTCACTTCTGTTCGTAAGAACATGAATTCCCGTGAAAATCTGCGCTCTAATGACACAGAAGCAACAAAGCGTAGAAATAAAGGAATCCGTTTCCTCCTCGAAGGGAAGCAAATATTTCGCGGTATAAATTAGCAAGCGGGACGACAGCACCTGGAATCAAGAATTCACGATGAACGCGGTCAAAAAATTAAGACGGTCTCCATGGTCGTTCGACACGGCTGTTTCCCGAACGCAGCCTAATCGCGATATGCAAATCGCCACGCAGATCGGCCTGTCCCTGACGCAACGACTTAATTACAAAGGTTACTCTTCCGGCGGCACTCTTTTCTACAATCCGGACGGTATCTGGCCGCGATCGTGGCCAATTATTAATTTATAACCTCGGCTGATGCGCGAGGCGCGCGCGCGCGCGCACGGATTCGAGCCGCCGTAAACCTCCGTTAATTAGGTTCTTCAATCGGCAGTTATTGTTTCGTGGCGGCCCTAATTTGGCGGCCGACAGCTGCCACTGCGAGCGGAGGCGCTAATTAAAACACCTAATTGTGGCCATTAACGCGAAATGCGACGTAGCGTTGCGTTGCCTGGCGAACGGTTCACACCGATCCGCGCGCGCTCGGTTATGCCACCGCTTTAAGCAGCGCTATAAATACGATCTAATTAGCATTTCTCGGTGTCTCGATTGAAATTAAGCGGCCCGCGGAGCAAACAGAGGCGGAAAAGAGAGAGGGAGCTGTCGCCTGGTTAAGCTCGAGTCGTCAATTGCCACTCCCCTTATACATTTAACGGCCACTTAAAGCCGGAGAACGGACCGTCGTGACTTGGTTACCAATTTTGTTTGGAAAAAAGAAAGTGGAGATGATAAACAAACGAGGAAAAAGAGAGACGGTGGGGAATTCTTGGGGGAACGAAACGGAGATCGGTTCGATACGGAGATCTCAAGTCAACGGTCGCCTCTCAACCCTTTCGCAGAGTGCGATCTAACGGTAAGAAACGCAGAAGTGGCAATTTAATTACTTCGTCGTAAGATATTTTCCTTGGTTTTTATGACTTCATTAATGTCGGCACATAACTATAATTCTATTTATGATGTAAAACCTACAGTATCGCCTTGTCTAATAGCTTCTCTTAGATTCTCGCCATGAAAGGGTTAATGCAACTCCTCATCCAGCAAAAGATATAAATCCTCAATTATATCACGTTTAATAGTGATTCAGCAAAAGAGAAACTTTTACGTTTCCTTTGAAAATCTGATCAACTCAAAAACATCGAGACACGATGTTACATAAAAAAATTACTTTCTCGTGAAACTATGACAAAATTCGAGGTATCTCATGCAACGAAGTGTTCCCCAATTTCAATGTTTCTCAGAAAACAAATTAAGTCCACAGTTACGAGCAAATGTTTTTCCGGTTGCCAGCCGAGATTCTCAAAACTTCGACTTCCGGGTAAACCACGGAACCTGTTCGATTTCGATCCAACTGCAGGCGATTCGCACAACGTGGATCGTGCACGGGAAGAATCTATTTCGCGAGATATCGTTTGCCAAAGGTGGTCGACTCGCGCCTGGCTTCGTTAAAAGAATTTCCGCGTACCGAATTAAACGATGAAACGTGGTAATTGCGATGAATTTAAAGGCGGCGTCAATCGTACGTCAATTAGATTCTAAAAGCGTTAGAAAGCAAAGTGGACCCGGCAACTTTCTCGACTTTCATCCGATCATTCATGCATTTCGCAGCTGAGAATTCGTGCCGGCTCGCGAGGTTTAACGGAGAGTATTTTAAAATTCTTGAATGGCTCCGTTTCCTGGTCGAAGTGGCCTCCGAAATGATTAAAAGCGCCTTTAGATTTTAATTGCTTCTAATTCGCAAGATTAATACGTGTTTGTGAAATTAAGGAGGGAAGAAAAGAAAAGAAAAGGGCTTTTAGTATTTTTAATGCATTTCTGAAGTAACGTACAATGTTTGTTTTCTTAATTTATGTTTCTTTCACTGCTTGATCGGTATTACGAAAGAATTGAATTCACGAGATCTTGTTTTTGAAATGGTTGAACTGCATAAAAAATTGATTCTTTTATTCTTTTAATTCTTTCTTCAATTTCTGCCCACTTTTTTCGTTGTATTTGCAAACATGATATCCTCTCTGGGTTTTTTTGGCTGTGTAAACTTAAGCAGGAATTGATTATACGAATTTTTAACTCGATTTCCATGGCTCGCTACATAGCGAATTCTGGAATCAAACTCGAATCTCCCAATTCTGTACGCAACAAATCGTTTTCTCGAATTCCTGATCGGATTTCCCCTATTAAAACCAAGCGTAGCTCGATTTCTCAGCGCCCTACCAAAACCAACAGCCATCATATCCCGATATCCGTAACCTCAGCACCCAACGCAAACCGCAGAACCTTTCACTCTTTCCCCCGGCCGTTGTACCGTCGATATAGAGTATCACCAAATACAGAAGTCAACCACCGTTCAAATTGTCCTTGCTGTCCCCTTATAACGAATCACAGCAACCAATAAATTACGGCAATGTCTCTTAAAATTCAATGAATCGTATTCTACCCCTAATAATTTAATATCGCTGCAATCACCGTATGATAACACAGGGGATACACTGTCTAACGATAAGTATTATACAAAGTAAATGAAAATTCTGCATCGCGTTTTTGAATAATTTTTCAATCAAACCTTGCAGCTCTGCGAAGCATCATAAAATTCTGAAAGAAGTCCCAGTCTGCCAGATTACAGTCGTCATGGTCCTATGTTTCCTAGTTTGGCAAAACTACAAACTGTCTCACGAAGTAAACGAACCATTGCCGTGATACCCCCTCTACAAGATTTCACAATTCACCTTATTGCCTTCCCTAATGGGTATACGATCACACAAATCATCCCGGCCATCACAGGTTATTCTAATTATCCGTGATACACCGTCTTACGAAGTAAACGAACCATCCCGTGATACTTCCCTGTACCGTTTAACCATTCACCATATACGATCACAGAAATCATCCCGGTCATCACAGGTCATTCTAATTATCCGTGATACACTGTCTCACGAAATAAACGGACCATCCCTGATACCCACTATACGGTTTTACCATTCACCTTATTGCCTCTCTTAATGTGTATACAATCACAGAAATCATCCCGACCATCACGGGTTATCCTAATTATCCGTGATACACTGTCTCACGAAGCAAACGAATTACCCCGTGATACCTCCCTGTACCGTTTTACCATTCACCTTATTGCCTCTCCTAATGTGTATACAATCATAGAAATCATCCCGACCATCACGGGTTATCCTAATTATCCGTGATACACTGTCTCACGAAGCAAACGAATTACCCCGTGATACCTCCCTGTACCGTTTTACCATTCACCTTATTGCCTCTCCTAATGTGTATACAATCATAGAAATCATCCCGACCATCACGGGTTATCCTAATTATCCGTGATACACCGTCTCACGAAGTAAACGAACCATTCCGTGATACCCACTGTACCGTTTTACCATTCACCTCATCGTCTCTCCTAACTGGTACACGGTCACAGGAATCATCGCTGCCGTCACGGGTTATCCTAATTATCCGTGATACATTGTCTCACGAAGTAAACGAAATACCCCGTGATACCTCCCTGTACCGTTTTACTATTCACCTTATCGTCTCTCCTAATGTGTATACAATCACAGAAATCATCCCGACCATCACGGGTTATCCTAATAATTCGTGATACAATGTCTCACGAAGTAAACGAATTATTCCCGCGATACCTCCCTGTACCGTTTTACTATTCACCTTATCGTCTCTCCTAACTGGTACACGGTCACAGGAATCATCGCTGCCGTCACGGGTTATCCTAATCATTCGTGATACAATGTCTCACGAAGTAAACGAATTATTCCCGCGATACCTCCCAGTACCGTTTTACTATTCACCTTATCGTCTCTCCTAACGGATACACGGCCACAGGAATCATCGCTGCCGTCACGGGTTATCCTAATTATCCGTGAGCGCGATTATTCGCAGGCCTGGCGTACGCAGAACGGCGTATTCACAGAAACGCGGTTGTATCGGGCGTGGCACGGGCTCACACCGTCCGCTGCACCGGTTCCAGCGATGCTCGCCGACCGGGTCCCATGAGCGCGCGCGTAACATCGGGCGAGTGTCAAGTCGCCGGCAACACAATGACGTTATAATGACTAATGATCATATCATTTAATTAACATCGCGCCTAACCAGGCCAGGCTTCATTAGCCTGCCGCGGCCTTAGACGGACGCGTACAACGCCACGCTTATTATGTATCTATCGGCCGGCGATTGTCCGTGGCGCGTGTTAAAGCGGCCAGGTTGTACCTGGCCCGACACGGTTCCTCGGTGTGCCGCTAAATTTCCACGTTGTACGTATGCCACCTATATATATTGTGTATATACAAGGCAGGCTGCTGCGTGGCGGTGGCAAGCAACAACGGCCGGACAACGTTCCGCTACGCCCCACGGGGGAAAAGGAGGAAAGCACCGGGCGATCGATCCCGCCTGGCCGTGGATCACCTTCGAGAGACCGATACCGGGGCGGCTCGTTCGGTTGCAGGGATGAAAGGAGAGGCCACGGCGCGGATGTCGTCGATGATCCAGCCGGGGTAATTGAAACGATGTTTTCGGGGCTGTCGATGATCACGGGGGAGGTTTAGGAAGAAAAAATTGTGACTGAAGGTTTTAATCAGGTGATTTCAAATTTGGTTAGGGACGAGTTTGAAAAATTTGGAGGTTGGAGTAAGAAGGTGTTCTTGGTCGATGATCACGGGGGAGGTTTCGAAAGAAAAAATTGTGACTGCAGGTTTTAATTAGGTGATTTCAAATTTGGTGGAGGGACGAGTTTGAAAAATTTGAAGGTAGGAGTAAGAAGGTGTTCTTGGAGGTTGTCGATAATCGTGGGGGAGGTTTCGAAAGGGTTAGGAATTTTGTGCGGAGAAAGAATTGTAGCTGGAGATTGTAATGAGGTGATTCTAAGTTTGATATAGGGATGAATTTGAAAAATTTAAAGCTAAGGATAAGAAGGTGTTCTTGGAAGTATCAATGGAGAGTGGAGATAATTAAAATTGTGCTTTTGGTAACGGGGGATATTTTGAGAAGGTTGGGAATTTTGTTCTGGGAAAAGTTATGGTTGCAAGCTTTAATGAGATGATTTTAAGTTTGATACAGAGACAAATTTGAAAAATTTCTGAAATGAGAGTAAGAAAGTGTTTTTGGAGGTGTCCGATAGTAAACGGTACTGTTTTCCTAGGGGGTAGAAATTTTGTTCTAGAAAAATTGAGATTGGGGACTGCTTCGAGCAGTTTTGAACTGTCAGAGATATATTTTTAATCGAATAATTAAAAGGTAATAATTTGTAGATAAATGTAAATCAATGCTTCCGTGGTACGTGATTATTATTGTATTTCTCTAGTATTTCTCTAATATTCAAGAGTAACTTACTCGAAAAATTGTGGTTCAAAGATTGAATCAGCTGCCATGAGTAGTGGCTAATTTCTAGATTGCGGCAGTCACGGTAAGATTTCCGATACATCAGCTAGAAGCTTGAAATCCATTGATGAAAGTAACGTTCTAAAGCATGAATGGAATATAGGATACATTAAGCAGCCGCTATTTTCGTCCGTTCACTTATCTGTACCATGTGAAGTGCTTCAAGATTCAAAAGCCTCTTACGCGTGTCACTTGAGCATCTGACAGGTGTTTTAACACCCTGATTAAGATCTTTCATTTATTCCTATCACTCCTGATGTTCTCTCACAGAATACTGACAAGGATCATAATGCGGTCAAAATATTTTACGTCTGTTTCATATACAGCGCTTTCGACTTAAAAGTAATCAGTTTCCGTCCTATAAAATACTCATCAACAGCGAAAAAGAATACCTTCCAAATTCTTCTTCTGCAACGAAGAAACTTAAGTTCTCATCTACCCAATTTTACAATGAAACTTAAGTTCTAATCTATCCAATCTTATAATGAAACTTAAGTACTAATCTATTCAATTTAGCTTTAAACTTAATCAATATTAATCTACCCACTTGTGAAACTTAAGTTCTAATCAACACATTTTTACAATGTAACTTAAGTTCTAGTCTACCCAATATTATAATGAAACTTAAGTACTAATCTACTCAATTTAGCTTTAAACTTAATCAATATTAATCTACCCAATCGTGAAACTTAAGTTCTAATCAACACATTTTTACAATGAAACTTAAGTTTTAGTCTACCCAATATTATAATGAAACTTAAGTACTAATCTACTCAATTTAGCTTTAAACTTAATCAATATTAATCTACCCAATCGTGAAACTTAAGTTCTAATCAACACATTTTTACAATGAAACTTAAGTTTTAGTCTACCCAATATTATAATGAAACTTAAGTACTAATCTACTCAATTTAGCTTTAAACTTAATCAATACCAATCTACCCAATCGTGAAACTTAAGTTTTAATCTACCCAATCTTATAATGAAACTTCAGTTCTAATCTACTCAATCTTATAATGAAACTTCAGTTCTAATCTACTCAACCTTATAATGAAACATAAGTTCTAATCCACACAATTTAACTTTAATATCTAACTTTTACTCAATTTCATTTCCTGCAACTGTACATTATCAATCGCTACACTTTAATATCTTCCATTTAACACAGCATCAACACGCCATACAATTACTATTAACGGTTTAAACAGCTACTCACAACTCAAAAGCGTCGCTATAATTTGTTAACACGATCGAAGTGATTCTATCGACGTTCCAACGACGATACCGTGTACTTCAGCACGTTGATATTAAAAATTCGTGTACAACACCGCACTTGTTGATCTCTCTGCTACCATCCAACGTTCAACGGGTCCCGTTCACCATCGATAAGATCGAAGCGTTGCGCGTCATCGAGAGACTTCATTACCGGCCATCATCATTTGCTAATTAAGTGTCAAGATTTTACCGATCACCGGCTCGATTCGTTCGTCGAAACAGCGAAAGCGAACACACAGCCGCTTTCTTGCCCGTAAAAAGCAGCTCCTTGTTCGAGTCGCCTGGAAGTTTATTATAATTCGCTTTTAATTAAAACGAGGCCGCGTCCGTTTCGATCACCTCGCCCCCCCCCCCCCCCCCCACGGTCTTCGTCGACAATTTACGATCGACGCTCTCTTTTTGGTCGTTTCGCGCGATCCGATCCACGCTGAAAAATCGGGTCCTTATACGAGAGTACGCGCTCGATCGGACTTCATCGATCTTCCCGCAGCCGTCCTCCGTCAAAAGGGAAGGGCGAGGGAAACGAAGACGCCGCGGATTCGCGCCATAAATCATGCATCAGCATATAATTAAACCGCCTTGTAATTAATAACTCATTTACGCTGAATAATTACGCTCCTTGAACGTTAGCCAGGGACACAACTGAGTAGGTTGCAGCGGATTCTGGAAACACGAACGCCGATCGATGCGCGTGCACAGGATGTTTTATAAAACGGTGTCCGGTAATTTGGAAGGTTACGATCGGCGAGAAGATAAGAAGATGTCGAGTTTATGGAGGATTTAAGTATAGAGAAATTTCGAACAATCGAAGAATATAATTGGATACAAACTTAAAAGTTGTAATTAGGTCAAGAGCTTTAACACGTTCGTCGCCCAGCGTGATTCGGCCGAGTTTCTCGTTGGGCCCAAATCCGATTCCATAGAAAACTGGGGTAAAAAAAAATATAAAAACAGCAAAAGTTTTAATTTTATGTATTTTATATTTATATATATTATACTTCAATGTTTATTCCACTGAATTCCTTCAAAATTCCAATTTAAAATTCTGTTTAACTTTAAGAAGAAGAGCGTCACCCAAATATGGGTGACGTGGCGACGAACGTGTTAATTTAACTTAACTTAAATTAACCTGTAAATACTGTTATTATTCACTCTTATTGTATATTTTATTCTATTTCATTTATCAACGGATCGAAGCCCTTTATACAGTATGTTTACACAGAAGAAGAAAAGAAAGGAGAAAAAAGAAAATTCAGACGACATACATAATTAAATTTAGCGTAAAAAAGGTATCCGAATCCTTAAATGAGAAATCGTCAGCGTTCCGAAGAAAGCGAGGAACGCTCGAAAGATCGTCAAATCTAAAAAATCGCGTTCAGCCAAAAAGGAAACAGACGCAAGAACGACGGTTGATGGTAGATGGAACGCGAAAAGCGAAGCTAAAGAAGAAAAAAGAAAATTCAGACGATATACATAATTAAATTTAGCGTAATAAAGATATTTGAATCCTTAAATGAGAAATCGTCAGCGTTCTAAAAGGCGAGGATCGTACGAACGATCGCGGTCTAAAAAATCGCGTTCAGCCAAAAAGGAAACTGACGCAAAAACGACGGTTGATGGTAGATGGAACGCGAAAAGCGAAGCTAAAGAAGAAAAAATAAAATTCAAACGGTATACATAATTAAATTTAGCGTAATAAAGATATTTGAATCCTTAAATGAGAAATCGTCAGCGTTCCGAAGAAAGCGAGGAACGCACGAACGATCGCTGTCTAAAAAATCGCGTACAGCCAAAAAGGAAACAGACGCAAGAACCACGTTTGATGGTAGATGGAACGCGAAAAGCGAAGCTGAACGGAATCAAAAGTCAATGTATACGTAATGGGCCGGTGCTAGCCTGATCGCCAGCAGCGATATGCTAACGCGAGCCGCGTTACCTGTTTACTTATGATTATACCGCAATTATTGGATTTATCGACTACCGTTTCGAAGCTCCTGATTTATTTCAACATTAATCACGTTAATGATGCGCGGGCTAGGCAGCCTTCGAACCACCCTCTCGCCCCCCCTCCCCCTCTATTCGTCCCCGTCCCACAATCCACCCCGCCGTTCCCCTCGCCCTGGGTTCGGTCACCCAGCTGCCAACCCTCTGAACGCTCCTAGCGCGGCCAGGCAAACAGGAAATGAGCATTTCGATCAAGATCGATCGTCACAATTACCGATGATTGCCGGAGCGACGGCGTTCGTCGCGACGCGCGCGAGCCTGGCGTGAACGGGCGCCGCTGTGCCACGCTAATGAGCCGAGTAACCTTAACCCACTCTCTTCCGTCGGGCCTCACCTTCGCCGCGAATTCACGTCTCAATTTGCTGCGATCTTTTTCCTGCTTTTTACATCGCTCTTTTTTCGACACGAACGTAGAGAACGTAGGCACGATCGCGGTGGCGTTCGTTCGGGGAACGACGCGGAATCGTGGATCGTTAGCGTGGAAATGGGTGTGAGATTGGTTGACAAGAGATGGGGAAAATTTATTTTATTTTGTTTGTAAACTGACGGACGCCCTTTATGTAATATGTATACAAAGAAGAAGGAAAGGAAATAGATAAATTTATACTCTTGTTTCGTACTACGTGCTTCCAATTTCGTCGTTTCGAATGGTTTAGCACGTACTGGTAGTCTTGATATGATTAGGGTAAGCTGGGCTGGCCGATGATAGTGACAATTGAACATATGCGAGATTTGCTTGTACTGGACTATTTTTTAATGTAATGTTAAACTGCGGTGAAATGCCCAGCCTTTATACAAAAAGCCAAAGCAGGGCTTGGCCAATCGCAAGCCTGTCACCGCGCAGGAAGAGTGGGCCCGTCAACCCCTCTCCCCTATCGAGGGCCCGGGCAGGTATAGGATCGCAACAACTCTCATGATTTATTTATTCTTTATTGTTACTTTATCGTTGAATTATTCTGATTCTCGTCGGTTTCAAAGTTAACACTTGATTAATCGAATGCGGAGATCTTTCATTTTTTCCTTGACAAAGCGTTATTATTGGTTCTGTTTAATTTTTTTTATTAGGTGGTGTTGAGCTAGTGTTGAATTTATTGAAAATTGTATTTTGGAAACGCAGGAAACTGTGAACGATACTAGTTCAAGACTAACTGATAATAAAAGTAAATAAAAAAGCAATGCTTTGTTGAGAAAAAAATGGGAGATCTCCCCATTTGATCGACTAAGTGTTAAAATGGTGCGAAGGTTAAGAAATTTATTTAGAAGAACGTTAGCGTAGTCTTACTTTCTAAAATTACTTTCTTCACCGAGAAATTGTATGTGTTTCATACTCTTTGGAACTATTGTACCATTGTAGATCTCCGATTATTACACCATAAAGTTCAATTAATTGTCTATGTAATACTTTTCATAATCTTTGCTTCATGGTCCACTCTACAAGCATTTGTTATTCAAGATTTTTCAGAATCATCGAGGCACCTTAATTTTTGTTGCCCACCATCAAAGAATTTTAATTACCCCAACTCTTTATAACGTGCAACGAAGCATCGTTTAAAAAAATATCGATTCCCCGTTCGATCGAGGAACAAAGGATCTGTTTTTCAGCGAGAATCAACGTCGTTATAAATCTTCGCCGATCTCTCCTGGCCGCTGCACGGTAGCCGTCGATTAAGAATTAGATAATTAATTACAGCCGGACATGATGTAGCAGTGCTGCGACGATATTATCGGCGCATATATTTGGCTACAGGTCAGGACATACCGGCGGGGATGCGAGTGTTGAGTTGATGTTTGCCAGCTGATTGATGATGTAACATCATCCTGGTTACCCTCCCACCGATTTCCGCCCTTTCAACCCAACCCAGCGCAACCCTCCCTCTAACTCTGTCTCTCTCCGCCACTTTCCGTCCTTCCGTGCTGCTGCATGCACGGATACCTGCTGCTAAACATCTCCATCTGTTGGCTTAAATAGATTTCAATGTTCTACTGAAGGAATTCGTTAATTGATTTATCGATCCAGGGGATGATCGCGAATTTTCAGGAATTCGTGATTTTTGTTGGGGGTAGGTTTGAATCCTTCACGATAGGGATGGATATTGGTGCTTTAAATGTCAAGTATAGTTGCAGATAATTATTTTTCAAAGTTTTACGTGAATTTAATGCATCAGTTTGAGTACATAGGGTTGGGAGATATTTGTAAAAATTTTTGCCAGCATAGGTAACGTGGAATTCAGATTGTTTGTAATGTATATAGTGATGTCATGTTTAAGGAAAGACTAAACGGTATTCATTGAATAGGGATCGTTTACGATAGAGATGGATATTGACACTTTAAGTGTCAAGCATACTTGGAGATAATTTTTTTTCCGAAGTTTTACTTGAATTTAATGCTTTAGTTTGAGTACATAAGGTTGTGAGATATTTGTAAACATTTTTGCCAGCATAGGTAACGTGGAATTCAGATTGTTTGTAATGTATATAGTGATGTCATGTTTAAGGAAAGACTAAACGGTATTCATTGAATAGGGATCGTTTACGATAGAGATGGATATTGGCACTTTAAGTGTCAAGCATAGTTGGAGATAACTTTTTTTCAAAGTTTTACTTGAATTTAATGCATCAGTTCGAGTACATAGGGTTGGGAGATATTTGTAAACATTTTTGCCAGCATAGGTAACGTGGAATTCAGATTGTTTGTAATGTATATTAAGGAAAGACTAAACGGTATTCATTGAATAGGGAACACTATAATAATTTATATGAGTAGTTTTATCCTGAATTCATCACAATTTGTTTACAGTTCTTCGGGAGAAATCTAGAATTAGAGAAACACGTGAAACGCATGAATATTGTTTGCTACAGACTTCACGATGGAAATGTAGTTAATTACAGATCATTTCGCTCCAAGAAAGAATTGTTACAAAGTGGAACGAAAGTATCGTGTCAAGGCAAAGCGAAAATAAAGGCGTGAAGGTTGTAAGACTGATTTATAGAGTCATAACACTTGTTAGCTTTATTTTCCCATAATACCTCCACAAAGTCTATGTTCATTAAACCTAACAATAACCCAGATTCAATCCTTCGCTCAAAATCCTCTCACTACCCTCTCACAACCCCCATATTTATACAGAATTCCGGAAAGAATAATTTTACAATTTTGTATCTCTTGCTACCAACGTGTTTGATAAACCACAAATATAAAACATAATCTTAACCTGTGCTATAACACCTCGTCTTCCTCTGCAGCTAGAAAGTGGGTCAAAGTTAAACATCAACCCCCACATCTCAAAATTTTCTTGCATTAATTCCATTTAGGAACGAAGAACCCAAATAACAACGAATTTCACATAACTATTCCACCATAGTCGTTTCACGTGTTTGCCACGTCCATCCCAAACACTCCTCCACCCTTGTTCATCCCCATCGAGTATAAGGATTGATAAAAACACACAGTTTCCACTTTGATCGAAGCAAACCGATCGAAACATGCGGCAACGTTCGCGGAGCTCGAATTCTTTTTTCCCCGGCTCGTTTCATCGGTAGTTTAGCTCCGCGGGGGCTGCTGCTGGTTGACGAAGGGTAGGGGCGGACAGGGGCTCGGAGGAGGAGAGAGGTACCGTAGGTGGCCTCCACCTACGATAATCTACCCCCGTGGCCCCCATAATGCGCATCCCTCCGGCCGCAATAATGATGATTTATTTCAGAGCTAAAAATTGCGCGAACGCCGAGGCGTGAGTAATGTTCCGATGTGACCCCACCACCCACTCCACCCCCTGCTCACCCCCTCGACCGCCGCCTTCCCACCCCTTACAGTGCACAGTATGTGTATGTGTGTGTATGTGTGTGGGCCAGCCAGCTTTTTTATCCGCGCGCAAACGTTATGAATTCCATTGACCCGTTCGACGGTGGTAGGGGTCCCGGCAAGCGGCGTCGAGGGCTGGTCCTCCAGATAATGGCGGATCCCTATTTATTTATCCGAGCATGCGAGAGCAGACACGACGACTGATCGTCTTCCATTCATCGGAAGAGCTTTTTGATTCCGCAGATGTCGGCACCGGGGGCTTTAACCGCAGCTATCGTTTGCGGGTACGAACGACGGCGGCCTCGTCGAGCTTCGATCTACGAATTGGGGACGAAACGAACAGGCTGGATGGGGGGGGGGGCAAGGGTGGAAAGTGTATTTCGAGCATTTGGCCTGATAATTGTGGCGATCGGTTATATACATTTTCCGCACCGCCGTGGTTTCCCGTCCATATTTCCCACACGCAATCGTTCAATTCGTCTGCCGCGTGTCGATCCCGAACGATCCACAGAAACCGATTACGGTGAGAAAGATCGTTTGGATCCTTCGTACCCTCGCGTTGGTACCGGACAAAACGATTCCGCTATGCGGGATAACGATTATCCCGGGGAATCAAAACATTATGAACGCGTACAGAACGATTGTTCGGCCGACGTCAGCGTCGTTCGACCGCGAGGACCAGAGAGAAAAGCTTGCCACGAACGGGGCGCGGGGTCGGGGAGGGTGGGAAAAAAATCGAGGGGACTTGATATCGGCAGGCGCAGCGGCGGGTGGAAGCCGACGACGCAGCAAACAGCATCGAGATGCACAAAAATCGGTCCTTTCAGCTTAAAATTACGGTTGTCGCGTGGGTGGCGGAATAGCTGATGGGGTGGTATTGTGCGGGGGTGGCGTGTAGACGGGGGGAGGGCGCGGGGGGGGACGATGCGGGTGGTAGAGAAGAGCAAAAGGTAGGGGCGGCGGGCGCGAGGGGGGCGGCGGTGTGTGTCCCGGAAAAAAATCCATACAATCCGATCAGGACAATGTATTCGTGTGAAACGCTCGATTGTCTGGGTGTTCACGTGTGTTCGGACATTGATACGGAAGCCAGATCTGAGCGTGCACTGATAAATGTGAAAAAATCCCCCATTTTTAAAACCAGCGACGCCTGCCGGCGTGTGATGCTGCTGCTGCTGCGTGAACGTGTTGGGCGAACGTGTGTTGCCCGAAGAATCAGCCCTCGCTCTGTGCCTCCTCCTCGTGCTCACACGCACACGCACACGCACAGACACCGGGCAAACCTCTTCCACGTACATACGTACAATCTACACATCGTTCTCTCCGCGCGTTCCGTCCCTTTCTGGCCGGCCGTTTCCATCGCCTCCTCCTCGATCACCGCCTCTCGCTTCCACTCGTCTCCCCGTTTTTTTCCCACCACCACGCTCAGCCTCTCGTTTTCTCTCTGTCGGCCGTCGCCACCGCCACCCCCTTTCGACGAGCGGTATTGTCGAAACAACGAGAGCGGCTTTGTCCTTTGGTCCCCGCTGTAAAATCCTGGGCGTATTTTAAATTCGCGGCATTTTATCGCATTCGCTATTGATCGACGGGCTGCACGTCCAAAGGACGTCGCTCTGTTTCCCTTTCTCCTCCACCTCTCACTCTTTCTTTCTCTGTCTCCCTCCGTCCCTCTTTTTCCCTCCCAACCCCTGGATCGTCCGCGTTCGCGTCTTTGTCCCTCTTCCCGTATGCGCGCCAGATAAAACACCCGGCGCTGGATGCGCGATATCGCAGGCCGATCATCGCCGGCATGATCTTTGTTAGGCGCGGGGAGAATTGTTGGTGTAGCACGCCGTTCACGTTCGTTGTCCCGAGGGCTGAAGCACCGATTTTTTTCGAAGATCCCGCTTCCCGTCTACTCTCGCGTCCAGATACTACCCCTTTCTTCCTCCTGTCGATTTAATTGGACGACTTCTCTTTTGTTCTTCCTTCTCCACCCTTTACTCTGCTCTTTTCTCTCTCTCCCTCATTCTCTCTGTCTGTTTCTCGCTCTTCTCCACTTTTACCTGTTTGTTCTTCTCGCTTCGACCCCTCCTCCCCGTGAATCCTTTCTCGCTCGTTTAATTATCCCCGCCACTTAGCCCTCTCTTTTCCTCTCGCGCTTTTCCGGTCGCGATAAATTTATCGTCAAAGGAACGGATCCGCGAATTCCCACCCCCGTCCCCTCTTATTGGCCGGTTTCAAGTTGCAGGACTCTATAACCGGCGGCCGGATTATCGAGGATAGCTTAAGCAGATGCGAAGAATGGTTTTAATTAGTAAGAGCCGAGAGTGGCACGGCCTCTTCGCGGAATAAAATATTCATGTAATTATGATGGTATAATAAATTCGCGTAAGGAGCTGCAAACGGCGGCGGTTGCTACGCGCCCCGGAGAGATTCGTAATTAGTTATGCAACGCCGGCGAAAGTAATTGGACGTACGGGGATTAAGAACGAATTAATATGTGTAGATACGCGTGTGTTGGTTGCGCAATTTTTTTTATCCCCCGTTTAATACGTTTCCCTTCTATTCCTCCATTTTTTTTTCCGCCGCCTCCTCCTTGTCGCTCCTTTTCATTTCGGTGTTCCCGATTCGCGATGTTTCGCCTCTCGCTCGCCAACACCACCTTCCCCTACCAATTACATTCGCCTCCCTGTAAATTGCTCGGCCCCATTCACGCGGGCGATAATTATACCACGTCAAAAGAAATACTACGTCCGCAAATACAAAAGTGTGCTAAAAGCGGGAATTTTTGACTTATGACCGTCATTAATACACAATTATCGCCCGCGGCAATATTCGCATCCGTTTAATCGACGCGTAGCCGTTACGCGCCTCTCTCGATCCTCTCGCGCCATCGATCCCCTGGATCTATTCGCGCGTTATTCTTCGGAGAAAATCCTGATCGACAAGCTGGATCGCGGGAACGGCGGCAAAACGAGGAAAAAAAGAGAAAATAGAACGGAAAGGATGAAAAAAGATCTCCGCCCCCGCACGGCGTGCCCGGATCATCAATTTTATTCGTTCCATGCAAATTTAAAAAATAACGACTCCCCCATTAATCAATTCTCGATCGGGCACCAAATTCCCCCCATCAAAAGCTCCCCCAGCTCTGGGACCGTGTGCAGCCTCAGCGACATCGATTCCCCGTGAAAAAAGAGAGCCACCGTCGATTTCGTCCGCGATCCTTCCACACGCACCGTTACGCGGACCGGAACAAGGCCGCTCCGCGCGGCGCTTCCGGTCCCGTCCCCCCTGCCACTGGTTCACGGTACCTGGCAGTCGCATCAGCAGATAGCAATTCTAATGGGATAACGACGTGTTCCAGATTTCGTTACGGGATAGAGCGGCGCGGTCTAGGTCCGCGGCCAGTTTCGAGCATTGCTAGGCTGCGGCACAGACCGGGGGCGTCGAACGCGATCGAGAGGGGTTGGGTGGTGGGTGGGCGAGGAGGATCAGGCGGGGTGCAGGAGAGAGAGCAGGGCAAGAGCAGCCAGCAGGAGGAGGAGGAGGAGGAGTAGAGGGTGTTGGGATATAACGCAAGGGGTGAAGATGAGGACACGAATAGTCGGATTCGTTGATAGCGAGTAGGTGTACGTTCGGCTACCAATCAAGCGGCCCCGAAACCTCATCGGTTTTTTCCTCCTGTTCGATCCCCCTTCCGCCCCCTTTTTCCACCCGCTCCCGAACCGATCGTCCGTCGAGCCCTCCCCTCGCCCCTTCCGTTCCCCACCGTTTCTTTCACTGTCCCTCTCCCTCCCTGCGTACGCGTGTCCCTCTTCTTCGCCCTCTTTCTCTCTCCCTCGGTACCAAGCGCTCTCGCTCCTTTCCGCTCGTTCGACCATTTTTTTTCACCCTCCTCTCTCCCTCTCATTCTCTCTCGTTCTCTCGCGCCGCAGCCTCTCCTCGTCCTGCGTGCAGGTTGGCCCACCGAACCGGCGCACCAGCCCCATACCCCGGCAATGTTCCATTTTTTCGCCCGGCTATCCCGCAACTCGAACTCGCGATGCAATTATAATCCAGCTTTATGAAAAAAGAGGAAGGAAAAAAAATGCATCGCAAATGTGATTGAGCACCGATACGGTGGCGAGATTGGTCGATGGCGGGGGCGGGGGGTGGACGGAGGAGGCCAAGGGTGGGTCGGAGGAGAGGGCAGCCAGCGCGGAACCGTTGGGGCCGTGGGGGGAGGAGGGTGTTCAAGGGGGTGCGGAATCGGGGTACAGGTACAGAGGGGTTCGCAGAGGGGGGAGGGGGATGGCGCGAGAGGCGAGCTATATACGTATATATAGAGGTTTGGGAGGGAGTTGAGGGATTGGTCAAAGCGCTTGGTTGCCGGTGCTGATAAAAAATTACACCCGAAAAAAGTATCGCCATCACCCCCCTCCCCCTCGCAGCCCCCTGCCACCCCCGTGCTTCCGCCCGCACCATCGTTGTTCTATCTTTTTCTCTTGCTCCCATATCGTTACGCTCCCTTCCGCTTATGGCGCTCTCCGTTTCTCTCTCTCTCTTCACCCCTTGGCCCTCTGAACGGCTCCACGGCTCGACAAGCCAGCCAAACCTCGGGTATACATTATTCCTGCCGGCCAACCCCTTTGGACGGCGGAACACTGAAAATTGTTCGGAAACAAATTCGTCCAGCGCCGCGCCACCCCCGGCACACCCCCGCTCTTTCGCCGTGCTCTACGAATAGACGTGCTTCATACGCGACCGCGCGAAACGACGCTCGTCTGATTGGAACGCCGCGATTTTTTCGTCGCTCGACGTGATCCTAAACTGGTCGTTCATCGCTCGAATCTTGGGGCACAACAGAGACGCGTTAGTTTTTGGTTATGTTCTTGGTGTTTGCCAGCTGTAGCAAGATTGAAGACTTGAAAAGTATTCTTCGTTGCAGAATCTTGTGATTTATGAGGTTTCTTTCTCACCCTTTCTTCTCGTTGTCGAATTTCACAGGTGACGATTATTTTTATTTTCAAACTTGAGGTTTTCTGTTGTCGCCGGAATTCCCTTAGTTTATCACCGTTGCCCTGCTAACACCGCCTTTTGCAACGCGCCCCAATTATATCAATTCGTTGCTCGAACGAGTACCATTAATTGATACTTCAACTCCACGGTTACACATCGTAAGCATTTCAAGTGTACCCTGTTTTTCACAAATTTAGAGCACGCAAAAAATTCTGCAAAAATTCAACGGTATAGCTTGAAGTACCCGGTATTACGCTTATAAATTGTACCGTCCGAAAGAAGTTAGAGAAGCTTCAAATTTGCGATTGTTCTACAAGGGAAACGAATGTTTCGTTTATATTATGAATCAGCTCGAAGCTCAATCGCAGGATTGATTCAGGTGTTTTTATACCGCGAGGACTGTTATAAGCACGAGCTAGTCAGACGGTGGTTCTTAATCGATTCACCGGCAGGATTTCGGAACGGCGGCGGTTCAGCTCGGCTCGTTTGCGCGGAGTTTGCGTGAAACGGTCGCGCGGTTTCGCTTGACATCATTTAGCGGTTAATTTAACGCACCGCGGCCGCCGCGGCGACTATCGCGCGCTCGCATGCCATTTACGCTCGCGGATTCGCTGAAATTAAAACCCCCGTTGGATATCGTTTAATATTAAGATAACGTTGAACAGCGTTTGACACGACGCGAACGGGGTTTCTTTTACCAATATTGTAGGGTTATTGATTTATGCAAAGTTTACGTTGTTAACGCATTAACCCTTTTGCAAGAGGAACCAGATAATCAGGGATTACGATGGCCAGAGTGGCCATTAGGGCCCCCATAAATCAGAGGTTCTCAATAAGGGTTGGGACTGAGTACGCCCGAGAACCGGTCACGACCGCTAACACTTTCCAGGCCCGCGCCAACGGCGGGTTTGTTTTTCGGGAAAGTGCAAAGTGGGGATGTGGTCCCATAAAAGCATGGGGAAAAGGGCACAGTTAATTAGTAAGACAGCAACCGTATTTTAGGAACGAAAGGCTATTTTTTAAAGGAATAAGGTAACCCTCACATGTCTTGCGTGGAACGGAATGCCGTGCCGAAAGTGCGAACATTAAACGCAGACAGTCTTCAAGCATTCAAGACCAAGACTTTTGTCTCAGAAACGACTTTTTAACTTTTGGAAGCAAAATGATTCATGTTCATAATTTTTCTATGAACAGATTTTTAATTCAATGATACGATTTATATTTTTTATATTATACAACACAATAGTAACTATAATTATAACGTAATGTTGACCAATAACCTTTCAATAATCATATTTTGTATGAAACTCCTCGAAACACAGATAAAACTTGACTTTTGGCTCCATTTTTATGGTAAATGATAGAGTGACTATAGTCATCCCTAGTAGCGAAAGGGTTAACCCCTTAACCTATAATGACGGGCATAGCCCGCGTACGATGATCGGATCAAATATAAATATTAGCGGCGGTGCTTCTAAAGTTATAAATATTTGTAAAATATTTTATAAGTAATTACAACCTGATGTAATAATTGTGGTAGATGTAAGTACTACAAAAAGTTTATTTATACAAAAATTAGTAATACAAAATTAATAATCTGCAATGGTGCGATACAAGTTGTGCGAATGGCTCTCTGGCTGCGCGAGCTTGTTTATGTTTTCGGCCCAAAATTCTCGAACGTAAATCGTAGGTTAAGGGATTAAGGACCGCTCACGACTTTTCTCGTGCTTAGCAAACCGAACGTTACTGATCGGCCACGAATGAACTCGTGATCGATACGCTTTTTTTTTCTCGGAGATCATACAATGTAATTGTTGTTCAGTATACCACAAGCTATGTTTCTTCGCTAATAAAACTCGTCAAGGTGTGTTTCTTTTGAAATAAAAAAAAAAAAATTGTTTGACAAACATTGCTTCATCGATAAAAATGTTACGATGATTTTAGTAACGTGCAAGTTTGTCGAAAAACGTGCGGTCCCAGGCGTGTGTCTTACAGATTTCTTAGCGGTCCGCAATGTGTTAACACTATTCCTACCACAACCGGTCAAATGACCGTTTTTAAAATTTCGATTAGAATTTCATAGATGCAACGTAATTGAATCGCCTTTAAACTTTACACTTTTTCTTAAATATACGTATACTAGATTTTACAATATTCACTTCTTTTTTCATTGTTTATTTTTTGAGAAAAATTTGTAGTCTCTCTTACGTGGGAATGTCGCGATAGGAATAGGTATACGTGAATAGTGTTAATAGTATTCCAAGAAATTTCCTAAAAAATCCACCCACGAAATCAAAGAAAGCACGCCAATGAAACGGTTGCATCTCCAAAAAAAAAAATCGTACGAAATAAAAATTTATCAACGAAGAGCCCGCTAACCGGTCTTTAAAGCTCGCCAACGCGCCGATCTTTTTTTACACCTATCAAAGTTAACGTCAGGCGGAGTATCGTTTCATCGTTTCTTAGGCGTTTAATGGATTCTATTTCCAGGGCGACCGTCAAGGAGGGCACCGTCGAAGAAGGTCGATGAAGCAGGAGCCGCGCGATAAAAGGTTTATAGAGCACGTCGTATGAATTTTTAAACGAATAATCGGTCGGCTCGGCGTTACCGCGAGGAGGAGGGCATCGGAGGGGGCGGGAGCGTGATCTCGTGCCAAATTTGTTTTCAATCGGAACGCACGACGTGCTCCCAATCCGAGCTCCCTCGCGATTTTCTGCCCGCGTTTCCGGCATTAGTTGCGAACGATTGATATACTCGCGAATTCGGATTCGTCTGCTTCTGAAAAAATTATGAAATCGACCGGGCCCGGCTGTCGTTCGGTCTATTAGCCGTTATCTCGCCGCCGGTATGCAAATTTCCATCGATCCGCCGCGCGGAGGAAAGTTTATTTCGTTTCAACCCCCTCGCTCGATCCTCCTCCTCCTCCTGCCTCGTACCTGCATCGAGCTTCCGGGATGAACCGACGATAAAGCGACGCAATGTTCACTGTTTCTCCAAGGCCTGGCGCGGATGAACGACATTTTGTCGCGTGAATGTACATCCGTGTTTATAATTGGAAAAATAAGGAAATGCATAGCATCGTGCGTTTAAAAATCCATCGTTTGCATTTAGACTTAGGCTGCAAGAACACGAGTGTTAAAATCAACATTAATCGTCTTTTTAATTAACCCTTTTACTGTTATGGACACGTATTTGCGTCTCTGACGGAAGTTACTCATGTGAATTATAGACGCGTGTATGCGTTTGTCAATTTTTCCAATCTCCATTTAGAGCAACACAATTGCTAATACTGTACCTTCCACGCAGAACACTTCAACCAGGAGTATATTTAGCAGTCAAAGGGTTAAAGGCAAGGACGAATCTTCCTTGTCTTCCACTAGTAAAACAACGAAAGACAACCAACGTCTATCGATTTGACACTCGTGTGCCTGACTTCTCTCACACGAAGATACATATATCACGAACCTACAATGAATACTGACCGTATATGCGATTCGATGAGAGCGTTTAACCCTTTCGTTACGACTGTAGTCGCCCTCCGTAAAATGCCGCGTATAAGCACATACAATGCAGTTATGCGGTTCAAAAACATGTAATTAAAAGTGTGCACGTTAAAACACATTATAAATTTCCTATTTTGAGAAAAGTTGTTTTCTCGAAAACACCGTTTCAAAGCAACTCAAGTTGTAGTTAGCCGTGCAGTTTTATCGCGGCAGAGAAGCCAGTCGTAGCGAAAGGGTTAAACAGCAATACACTGTCGTGATATTAACTTTAGGTATCGTCGATCATGTATACGATCATGTATCGCATACAAATATCGCGATACAAGTATCTTCGTGTGAAAGGAATCCAAGAGGATCGACGACTCGCGCTTCAATTTGCCGCTAATGGCTCGCGAGATCATGCGCGTTAATTTTCCCGACGAGCATGATTAACATCCTGACGGAACGTTGAAAAACGATCGCGACAGCTCGAAATTGAACGATCCAAAGACGCGACCGCGCGAAGATGGAATAAACGGATATTAGTGACGTCCAGACAGCTTCTTCTCTCGCGCGGGATCATTGTTATCGCTCGTGCGCGGTATGAAATTCCATTAATTTGGGATAAATAAATTCGTAATAACGATACGGTCGGACGTGAAGGGTGATATTAATAGAATAAACATGTACAAAGCGCGGGAATAATGCAGAAAGAGTGCATTCGCGAATAAAATCGTCAGGCTAATTGTTTAGGACAGCTCGGCCGGATTTAATGGATTTAATGAAGCCGAAAAAATTGCATGAATTATTAGCCCCCCCCCCCCTTTCTCGCTGGGCTGTAATCTAACAATAGAGTTAACATTGAATAGATGTGATTCGGAGTGACGTAATTTCGTCAATTTTTAAATAAAATTCTTGCGTCTCCCGATTTACACCGATGCAAACGTTTCTTTGGATAATGTTCTCCAAAGAGAACCAAAACTAAATTTTATTGTTTCTCATTACTGTAGAAAAAAAGGTTCTTAAGATTATTTTTTATTATTATTATTATGAATAACGGCAAAAATATACAATATACAGTAAATTTTAATTCAACTCTGTGTTTAATCCTTAGCTCTTTTTACGATTTTACAATTCGGTTTTCTATTCAACACTGATCCCTTTTCTCTTTCGAGGAAACCTTTATAACCCTTTTTCTTTTTCCACCCTACGTTCGCTAAATATTGTTGACGAATTGTCGATGAATTGTCTGTCGCCAACAATTTTTCCGTTAGGCCTAGCTTTCGTCTAGTCAAACCCACGTTTTCACTTTTCTGGTCCTTAAAATTGCGATGCTACATTAAGGTACCCAGAAATTTTCCCCTTTATTCCGTTCACGCATTTCCTATCCGTTTCTTGGCCATCGAGTTCCTTCTATCACAAAATGGACAGTTTGACGAGTGTAATCGCAGAATGTGGCGTTCGTTAAAATTTTATTTCCCCGCGAGTGATCGAACGAAAACAGACACTTTTTAAATTGAATTTAATTATATCGCTCCTCCCTCTGCCTCTACCCACCAACCTCCCCCCCCCATCCGCCCCTCGCCGTTAATGTCTGCACGGAGGAGGGGTCGAAAAACCGGCCGATGCGAAGTATCATCCGGACAAAGTCATTAAACGGAACTAATATGATTAAAAATTTTCTCCACCGACAGGAAACAAAAACACGCGATGCGCGAGCGGTGTAAAACAAAAAAAAAAAAAAACAAAAAAAAATCTGAGGAGAACGGCACGAAAAAAAGAGGAGAGAACGAGGGGGAAAAATACCTCCACCCCTCGGGCGAGCACCGCAGATTGCACAGTTGTAAACGTATTGTGCAATATTTTCCCGGCGGCACCGGCGGCATTATCTCGAGCTGTTTCATTTACTAATTAGTAACGCGATATCATGAGCGGTTTTTACAGACCTAAATGAGAAAGGAAATGAGCACGGGTCCCAAGACCTTTGCCGGTGCTTTATTTCGAACGCGCAATTATCGCGTGCCCGGGAATTTTTCCGCCGTTTCGCCGACATTTCATCGCGAGCCGACAAACGTCGCTAAAAATCGCGTCCCTCTGATATCGAATGAAAACCACCGACTTCTCCTCCGTGTACAAATGCAACAGCGCATACAAACACGCATACACACACACATTCTCTCTCTCTCTTTCTATCTCACTCTTTTCTCTCTCCCTCTCTGTCTCTCTCTTTCTCTTTCTTTATCTCACTGTCTCTGTCTCTCTCTTTCTCTGTCTTTTCTTTCTCTCCCTCTCCCTTTCTCTTTCTCTGTCTTTCTCTCACTCTTTTTCTTTCCTCCCTCCCTCTCTGTCTCTGTCTTTTTCTTTCTCTTCCTCTGTCTCTCTGTCTATCTCTCCATTTCTCTTTCTCTGTCATCCTCTCTCTATTTCTCTTTCCTTCCTCCCCTCTGTCTTTTTCTTTCTCTTCCTCTGTCCCTCCATTTCTCTTTCTCTGTCCTTCTCTCTCTATTTCTCTTTCCTTCCTCCCTCTCTGTCTCTCTCTTTCTCTGTCTTTTTCTTTCTCTTCCTCTGTCCCTCCATTTCTCTTTCACTGTCTTTCTCTCTCTCTTTCTGTCTTTTTTATTTATCCCTCTCTCTTTCTCTCACACACACACACTCATACGTTTGAACATGCATCAATTCCCCCCGGGTTGATCTTCGACGCGAACAGAGAAGCTGATATACAACAATCAACCCCCCGTGCCGCTGGTTCAGCCAACCAGAGAGACCCATCCTACGTTTCGTTCGACGTTTTTCGTAAGGCAAACGAGAACAGAACCCAGCTATACGCCTGTGCACAGGTGAAACGCGGTACGGTGGCACGGTAACGCAACGAATAAACGATTAAATTCAACAGCAGCAACAGCGCCCGGCGCCCAGCACCACGGCGGCAACAGCAGCAGCGGCGCAAGCTGTCCTCGGGGCAATAGCAAGCAGTGATTAAACGCAACAAGTAAAATTCGATACTCTATGAGGCGAGCCGTACGGCTAATTGGAGCGTAGTAAATAAATTATGCTCACTTGTAATGCGGCCGGATTATGTGGCGCTGGCCTGGGCGACTGATTACGGTTATTTTCGCGCTTAACACACGCAGATAACAGAAAGCGAGAGAGCCGGCGGTAAGGTGTGCGGGCAACGTTACGCCACGCGCGCGCCGATCTTCCGGCCAATTATATTTTAGCTCATTACATCACCCGGTTATTTGCAATAATTTTCAAGCGAAACGCCCGCCACGGCTCGTCCCGACGCTTATCTGTTGCGCAACGGAGTCGCTCGATCGAACGAACGGCCCTCGGTTCGGTTGCGAACAGGCACACGCTTAAACACGTGTGTGCGGGCGCGAAGAAAGTCTCGTTAGCCGGTCTAATTCGATTAGGCTCGCTTCTTTTTTGGTTCGCGATTAGCGATGGGACACGGAGGCATGTTCGATATCGGCGACATGCTCGCGCATGGCGATGAGAGCTGTGCTTGAACACGTTTCATGGCAGCTATCTGAATGATTTCAGATCTCTTGAGAGGGGTGATTAGAGCACGAGTAGGTGTGAGTTATGGTGTGTTTGGTACGTAAATAGTTTCTTATAAATTAGAAATTAGTTAGAGATAGAAGCAGGTTACGGACAAGTACATTTTAGCGATTGTGTCACAGGTCGCGCATGACGATGAGAGCTGTGCTTGAACACGTTGCATGGCATCTGAATGATTTCAGATCTCTTGAGAGGGGTGATTAGAGCACGAGTAGGTGTTAGTTATGGTGTGTTTGGTATGTAAATAGTTTCTTATAAATTAGAAACTAATTAGAGATAGAAGCAGGTTATGAAGAAGTTTATTTTAGCGATTGTGTCACAGGTCGCGCATGACGGTGAGAGCTGTGCTTGAACACGTTGCATGGCATCTGAATGATTTTAGATCTCTTGAGAGGGGTGATTACAGCACAAGTAGGTGTCAGTTATGGTGTGTTTGATATGTAAATAGTTTGTTATAAATTAGAAACTAGTTAGAGATAGAAACAGGTTATGAACAAGTATATTTTAGCGACTGTGTCACAGCAACTTTATAGAAAGTTATTTAAGTGACTGAAATGAATGAAATAAGTCACTTGAGTAAAATCAACCTTGTTTGATTTCTATTTACAAATTAATATTTTTCATTGGAGTATAGCGATCTTCTAAATAAAATTATTTACTTACTAAAAAGATTACTTACTCCTACATACAAATTTATTTTGTAACACAGACAATACATTTGAAACGAATCTTGAGGTAACAAAAGTTTTCATACTTACTAATCACAAGGGTAATGCCGTTTCAACAAGAACATTTCAAGCTTCAACCAAAAAGAGAAATTAGTTATCGCCTGTATCGATTCCAGCAACTTTTGTTTATTTCAAAGGACTACAGAGAGGTTCGATTACACGCGCGCATAAAGCGAGATTACGATCGACCCGTTTGCGTGAACGTAATTACTCGTGACGAATGGAACCGTAGGAGCATCGCGTTAACGCCTCTCCTCGATTCTAATCTCTAGGCCTGAAAGTTTTACAATTTTTTTTTTTTTTTTTTTTCCCTCCTCACGACGCATCCATTCACCTCGCTCCTCGCGAGACGGAGTTCTCCGAAGGGGGAGGGGAACGGGGAGCGCTTATCTGGCCCGATGATCTTGTGTGCACACGGAGAACGTTTCATTAACTCTCGTTTAGAGTCGCGCGTTACGAGCAGGAAGAGTTTTGCGCTCCCGTTAAAAGGGTAAATACAGATTGCCGATCTTAAAGAATATAATATGTGCAAATGATGTTCCACGGATCGGTGTGAGCTCGGTTCAAGCGAGTGTTTGTAGTGGAAAGCAGGAAGCGTTCGGTGTACAATGTTGCACGAGCATCTAATTACGTTCTCTGTTCCCAATGTAAATCGTATTTTCTAGCTTACGCAATCGGTTTCGATCGCTGCCTTTGTAATTCAATGGGTTGAGAGTTTTTCGGAATTCCAACGTTTCCCCGTGCAGATTCGTTTTCGTCGGGAAGAGGGGGGAGGGGGGGGGGTATTTAAACGTCAAGAAGGTGCGTTAACTGGGGCAAGTTTCACTGGAAATAATTCCCCCGGTAAAAGTTGTAAATCTACCGCGGTATAAGCTTGGCCGGGACTTCAGCCGTGTCTGACCAGGTACGGTCCGATTCCCCTTACCGCCTATTACACTTATTACCCGCGATAACTTCCACTTTTAACGATTCTACTAACGTGCATCGACAATCACGCGTCACCTGTCGTAATATAACGTACCAGGGACACGTCATTTAACCCTTGCACGCCGGATTTTCAGCTAGTTTCGATGATCGAATGTAGAAAGTAATTGTATATAAAATTTTCGCAGTTTCAATTGCACACATGAATTTTATATACGTACAATCAACTGTATGCATGTCAATGTAAACGAATGAAAGTCAAATTTATAAATAATATAAAAGCATAAAATAGATCCGGCTCCGTCCTTCTATGGTTAAACAATTTTTTTTATTAAAAATTACCCGCAGCTCTGTTATTATTGGACTTTGGTTACTTGAAGACGATTAAATTGCTAGCAAAAGTTGATCTTCTGACGAAATAAATTCACGTAAAATTCTACTTGTAATGTGTCTAAGTGTTAACAAATTTTGTAACAGAATTTTACAAATGCAAATTTGTTACAGGTGGATCCAGTAAATTGGGGAATTGGGTAAAACAAAATAGTAAGACTTTTTATAATTTTCACAGTCATTATCTATGCTGTTGTAGAACATCAGTCAACTACTATTATTCCTTCAATATTTAACAATATTATTATACTCACTGTGATACCTCAAATTAATTACTATACCCTATCTAAATCCATAGTATCCTGACAAATTCTGTATTGTGGAAAACAGCCTCCAAAGGCTCAAATTTAGAAATCCTAAACCCTTTAATATCGAGTACCAACGCGTTTTGTGTTCTTTAACACTTTACCGACCGCATAACTTATTGCATACGTACTCCCGATCGGCTTATTTTAGCGAAAATGTATTGTTAGTGAACTGATTACAATGATTTTTTTCGCGTAACTGATAGTTTAATATCTCTTTACAGTATACATACGATATCGCTCGAAACAGTCACCTTCGTGTAAGGAAACATTACAAAATTTACAGACTAATTGTGAGCATGTAAAAGCCGTTTAATAGGCTTCCGGTCGGTAAAGTGTTAAGATCGCGAAACGTTGCAAACTCTTTCAGGAATGTTTGGAGTAAGCGGAAATCGAGGCCGATGCTCGACTATCGAGCCTCCGCGGGTCGGCGCAGTAGGTGGCAGGGTAAACAGAAAAAAAAAAAGGAAGGAAGAAAAAAAGAGACGGAAAGGAACAGAAACGTGCGATTCGAGCAAATCCGAGCGTGACATCCGACGCAAATTAAAAACCTCATTACCGCGGGAATGCGTTTCTCGGAAAGCTCGTTACTTCCTGGTATCCCAACAAAAGCGGGCGCCGATCACACACACGCGTGCACACGAGATCCTAATCGGTGCGTTGCGTGAACGTAATTTCGCATTACGAATGCGGCTGACCTCCGAACGGACGCTCGTCTCTGGCATAACCTATAAAACTGTATCAGAACGAGCCAGTTAACCCCTTGACGACGGTCTCTGTATCCCGTACAGGCTATACATTTATGCGTGGCAACATAATTTTACGATTATGCGAGTCCTTCGATCCAGCTGTGAGTTTTTAGTCGTATTTAACTCACACACTTGTTAAAAAATTTTGAGGATAAAATAAAAATGCTGCCGATCGATCTTTCATGTTAGAGATCCATTTTTCTGGGAACTGATAGCTGGATTGTGATAAGGTTAAAATAGAAAAAATTTTACATATCTTCTAGTTTATATTATATTCACAGAGCAGTAGATCATTATTTTTTCTTTTTACAAATAACTGACATTATCATCTCGAAATTTAGCTCTCTGTAAAATTTCTCGAAATTACTCCCTTTCTTTGAAATATAGAAACTCATTACATATTTTCTCTGTTTGTAGCAAAAGGGAGCAGATCATTATTAATAATAAGATTGTCATCGCAAAATAAAATAAAAATGCTGCCGATCGCCCTTTCATGTTAGAGATCCATTTTTCTGAGAATGATCGACTCTTTTTAACAAAGCTGGATTGTAATAAGGTTAAAATAGAAAAAAATTTACATATCTTCTAGTTTATATTATATTCACAGATCATTATTTTTCTACAAATAACTGACATTATCATCACGAAATTTAGCTCTCTGTAAAATTTCTCGAAATTACTCCCTTTTTTTTAAGTATAGAAACTCATTACATATTTTCTCTGTTTGTAACAAAAGGGAGCAGATCACTATTAATACTAAGATTGTAATCGCAAAATTTGCATGACACAGCGCTGTATCGAAGGCTTCTGATTAGGTTCGCCTTCCGTCATAACTTTCGCAGCAGAAACATCAAGCGTGGACATAAACGAGTGCATTTTTATTCGTCTCACCGGAAGCGAGGTTACGCAACCGTTTGACGCGACAACGTCACCACGTTTTCATGTTCTTACGTCCTTGTTGGTTCGCGTACCGCGTTTCGCGTAAATTAGCCAGGCTAATCCATCGAACGAACGGAAGCGGACAAACAGTAAGGACCGACCATTGCGACACGGATGAAGAAAGACAGAGGCACTAATTTTTGGAATACTTCACGGTAAAAAATTGACGATAAAAATCGATGTTAGCCTCGTTAACGCGAACCAGGCCTGCAGGCTCCATTGGGCGTTAATTGCTTTTTTCGTTACACTTAAAAAGGACGTCGGCCATTATTTTCGGTTTCCTCCTGTCGACCCCACCCTTTTCGATTTTTTTGCCCGATGACCCGGCTGGAATTTGGCGAAACTTCTATTATCGTTCTTGTTTGGCAGATAGTGCTGCATCAAACCAGATAGTCTATGCAGTGCATCGACCTATTGCCTTCTGTCGTCTAGGAAAATTGTACTGTTGGCTTTTAATCACTTCGTGGACACGGTAGAAGGTCACAAATCCTTTTATTGTAAGATCATTCTTGTCACTATGAGAAACTTAAGCTAATCCTACCCATCGTTAGACGTCATAGTAAAGATTACAATGCTAAATTTGTTAAAAATGAATGAAGGACACGGTACAATTGTCCTGATTAAGAATATGTTTTTATTTTTATTTTGAAGTGAAGACAACGATACTAAATTTGTTAAAAATGAATGAAGGACACGGTACAATTATCCTGATTAAGAATATGTGTTTTATTTTTATTTTGAAGTGAAGACAACGATACTAAATTTGTTAAAAATGAGAGAAAGATACAATTATCCTAATTAGAAGTACCTGTTTTGTTTTATTATTGTGTGTCGCATACGGCGGGCCTACAAAAATTAGACCTTTACTACACATTGCTTTCGCTAGCCTACTTTAACATTCCTACTGAGCAAATAATTTTCAATTTTACTTTTCACCCAAAAATTCGAACTCACTTAACCCCTTAACCTATAACGACGGGCATAGCCCGTGTACGATGATGATCGGGCCAAAAGTGAATATTACGTGGAATATTTGATATGTAATTACAGCCTGATGCAGTAATTGTGATATACGCAAGTATTACAAAAAGTTTACGAACGTCGTGCGAATGTGCCAAAGGCTGCACAACCTTGTATACGATTTCGGTCGGAAATTTTCCAGTCTAAATCGTAGGTTAAGTGATTAATCCGTAGTCCAGCGACATAATTATCATTTGAACGAGCAACCGAAAGAAGAACGAGGATCGATCGTCCTACCGAAGGCTGCACAACCTTGTATACAATTTCGGTCGGAAATTTTCCAGTCTAAATCGTAGGTTAAGGGATTAATCCGTAGTTCAGCGACATAATTATCATTTGAACGAGCAACCGAAAGAAGAACGAGGATCGATCGTCCTACCGAAGGCTGCACAACCTTGTATACAATTTCGGTCGGAAATTTTCCAGTCTAAATCGTAGGTTAAGGGATTAATCCGTAGTTCAGCGACATAATTATCATTTGAACGAGCAACCGAAAGAAGAACGAGGATCGATCGTCCAGTCTCGTCTTAGTTTCTCCTTCTAGGCGTTAATGTTCGACTCGGGTCGTCGTTGTTCAACGAACACCAGACAACTTGGTGGTATTATACGAAAATAATACGCGTCGTGAAACGCGCAAATTGCTGGCCGTTTGGCGGCGGCAAAGTGTACGGGATACACAGCCGTGAGTCCAGGTCGTAGATGTGTTCCTTCCACCGTGGAACGCGGCAGAGACAGAGGAAGAGAAACGGGAGAAAGGGAGACAGAGAGAGGTAGCTCACGGTAATTGTAATAATTGTTATTATTCGGTGTATAATTAACGCCGCGGCTCGAGCTACCGCGAGCGGCCTCGCTCGGGTCTCCGACGAAAAGTTTAAGCATGCTGCCCGCCGGCCATTTGCATAATTAATTAAAGAAGGAGTCGAGTTTTCAACAGATTTTCATGCCGCGCCTTCTCTCCTCGTTCAGACGAGAACCTTCGAGATCCTCTCCTCGTCCGTCTCCCCTGCTCCTCCAGGTCAGACGATTCAGAACGGGCGGAATTCAGTTTCAACCCCAGAAAGATATTCTAATTCCTTCTCCTCGGACCCGAACCAACCTCTGTATATACATTGTCGGAAGTTTGAAAGCACCCCTCGTAACGTGGTGCGGGTTCGAAGAAAAGATTAGAAAATCGCTCGTCGCTCAGGAATCTATCGATGGAACGATCTTGATTTCCATTTTATTGAGAAATCGATAAGGGACCATTCGGAAATTTACGTTCCATCGAAATTAATATATAGTTATTGTAGGGTGTGATTTAAACGATGTGATTCTGAGAAGATGCGTGGGGTGAGACTTAAGAAGTGTGGGTGAACATGATCGTATGCATTGAGTGAGAAGGGTTGAGAGTGAGTATGAAAGAGAATGAATGCGAAAAGAAGTATGACAGAAATACGCGCAAGATAGACTTGACAGAGTTTTTGAGAAAACTCAAAAAGAGAACAAAATTTCAGGAGTAAAAATTGTTCGTTTGAGAAAGTTTGTATTTATAGAAATTTTATTTGATAAACGTCACAGTTAATTTACACTGTACAATGTCATTTCCTTTCTCCTACTTCCGAAACAATATCCTGCATGGGTTTTAATCAAAAATCAAATGCAGTATACCCATACACAATTGATTTTAACCAAAAGAAGCTTCTAAGTTAACACAACTTCGAAATCTTTTCAAACGTCCACAATCCTTAATACTATAATTACTAAGACCGATCAAAATAAACGTCTACAATCCTTAATACAATGATTATCAAGACCGATCAAAATAACCAATTCATAATTGTTCATGGAAACTTGGTAAATTGATCGTCGTATTTACTTACACCTTTGGAAATTTAATATGCCTTCTACTGTAATCATTACGGTTTCTTCCCCTGTGTTAGGTATTTTTTTTTTTAATACTGTAGGACAGGTACACGCAGGCTTATATTAATCTGATAAATTACACCTAATCGCGTTGTCGAATGTCGCCTAATGAATGTCTAACGAATGTCGCCCGGCGGGCATGCATCTCTTTTTGTATGCATTAGCACATGTGGTGGGGGTTTGACAACATCATCGAATGTTCGAGAAGGCGTTCTTTTTACCCATTAGAGTAAACCGTCATCGAACATTCGAGAAGGTTCCTTTCCACGCACCTGCGCTACCCGCCAGGACCGAACATTCGCGACGAACAAGCGACGAACGCCACATACACACACTCACCCTCACTCTCATCCATTCTCTCACGCTATGGCAAATTCGGCACCTCTACAATACAATTATCAATTCAATTTCTTCATCTCAAATAAGTATACCTTAATCGTCAGTAGGTGTACTGTTAAAACGCGCAGCAATTTGCCCGTAAAAACGCGTAACGATTCCAAACTTTTGAGGCGTACTGTAGCCTCAGATAACCGGATACTTCCCTCTTTCGCCTCTTTTCGTTTTACCGGCCCCCTTTCCCTCGTTTCATCGCGTCCCCCAGCGACATCGTCAACCTATGCCCGCCTAATCCTATATTTTTCCATTGATTCCGTCCACTGTGTTCGTATCAGGGTCGAGGGTGGCTCGCAGAGGGGCCGCGGGGCGAGCTCCGGACCGAGGAGACGAGGGGGCAAATGTAATTAATTATCCCGGTAATGACTCTGACTGATGAGCGGCCGGACAAGTCCAGCCAGGTCGAAATAGCGTAGAAGTGGTGACGGCCTCGAACTACCGCCTCGACCGACTTATTTTCACGTGCAATTCTTCTCAGGGCCGACGCCACGCGTCCCGACGTCCCAACGCTTCCTACATCAGATTCTCACGCCGTTGTGCGATCGCTTTTTACACAGTTTACGTTAATTAGATAGTTAAACGCAAGTGAATAAGTTTAGATACTCGATTAGCAATTTTTAGGTTAAACCTGTTTAGGTTTGATCGATGAAACTTGATTTGTTCATCGATTGATCAGAAGATCTCCTTAATCTTTCTAAATTCCTTTCTTTCAACTTATATTAGAATTGAATATAAAACTTCTAGTTAATATGGATGGGAAGTTTCAGAATTCTTTCTATATAAAATTCGTTTAGATTTGATCGATGAAACTAGATTTGATCATCGATTGATCAGAAAAGCTTCTTAATTTTTCTAAATTCCATTCTTTCAACTTGTATTAGAATTGAATATAAAATTTCTTGTTAATATGGATGGGAAGTTTCAGAATTCTTTCTATATAAAATTCGTTTAGATTTGATCATCGATTGATCAGAAAAGCTTCTTACACTTTTTAAATTCCTATTTTTCAACTTGTATCAGAATTGAATATAAAATTTCTAGTTAATATGGATGGGAAGTTGCAGAATTCTTTCAATATAAAATTTGTTTAGATTTGATCGATGAAACTAGATTTGATCATCGATTGATCAGAGAAGCTTCTTCCTCTTTCTAAATTCCATTCTTCCAACTTGTATCAGAATTGAATATAAAACGTCTTCTTAATATCAATGGGAAGTTTCAGAATTCTTTCTATACAAAATTCAAAATTGGTGTTCTTAATTTCATCAGTTTTTCCTTAATTTCAATAATTACTCTCGCATTTTGCATTTACAATTTTATCACGAGTTACATCTTATTTAAAACAGGAATCACAGAAACCTAAAGATTTGTTCAAACTCTGTCCACCCCGTGTTTATTCACGTTACCATAGAACCATTCCAAATTAAAAGCTTGGAAGACGCAGAAATTCGAGATAAATCGAAGAAATCTTTGCGACTCGCACGAAGAAGTTAGAGCCTAGACTAATGACCAGAAGATGAATAGTAACTCGCGAGCAGCTTCGTTCACGTGTGCAAAGAAAGCCGCGGAACGAATTGTTCCAACGATCGATCGGACGTGTTCAAGGACCGTTCGTTCATACCTGTTCCTGAAACGCCACAGCGGGGAGACAACGGGAGTAAGAGAAAGAGAGTGACAGAGCGAGAGGCGGCACGGAGAGAGGGGCTGTGCATGACAAGGTAGATTTATTTTTTTCACACCCCACGCCAGGACTCACCAGGGGCTGGACGAGGTGTTTTAATATTTTAATAGGACGCTGGAATGGCCGGTTTCGTGACTTGGCGTTTTATAATGATATTCTCCCCGCGTCTCGTTCGTAGTGTAGCAGGAGAAAATCAACGGCTCGGAATAACCCATTTCGTTGGCAACCCGTTCTAACTATTCTCCTAAAATAACAACCTCGACTCTTTACGCTTTGTATTACTCGCTGCTCGATCGTTCCTTCTTCTTATTCTTCTTCTTATTCTTGTTCTTGTGTTAACGTCGTTTACGATCGACGTCATCCCGTGCCACGTACTTGTACAGAGGATTATAAATTTTCATTCGAGCGGTGATTGTCTCTGAAGTGCACGGGACAAACGAATGATTGCTCTGTGCGATGAACTGAAGCATCGAGCGATGAGTCAGGCGATTAAACAAACGCTTCTCTTGCTATACTTGATACTTTCGATATCTTGAACACTCTTATTTTTTTTATTTTTTTTTTTGTGCTTTCGTAGCGATTGCGTGGGATTTTTTATTGGTTGGAAGAGTGATATGATAATGATAGAAGGGTAAAATGTAAGTGTTGCGAATTGTAGGTACCTCTGAATAGATGTCAGATCACAACTATCGAGCAGTCAGCTTTTCAAACATGTAATTCAGGAAGCATAGTATAAAGTAACGGACAAAAGTTTAAGTTGACAGAACAGTGTTAAAAATAATTTTATGGATCTCAAATTATTCTGTATTATCATGGTAGAACACTATTTATTGATTAGCATAGAATACAAATTTTATGTATATTGTTACTTCTTATTTATTAATTAATTTATTTCCTTTGACTCTTTGGTCTTAAACTTTTGTTCGTTGCTGTACTATTTTAATTTATCCACTAATCTAAATTCCATTAATCCACTATTTTCATTTACAATTATTAGTTTAAGCTAAAAATAACAATAATATTGAAAACAGCTTCCTAAAATTAATTAATAGAAGATATTTCAATATTTAGATTTCTTTGTGCTCCTTAGCTTCCATTTTTAAGTACTTTATACTTTAAAATGAAATAATAGGATCATTGAAAAACTGTTTACAAGTACTAGATAATCATGTTAATATTGAGAATGAAATTGTTTCCACAACATTGGAATATTTTGTGCAACCGAAGCGTTACATATTATTATAAAACTACACGTAGGTCGATCACTCGATCGCTTTCATGGTCGAGAAACGATCGATGATCTGAGGCGACGGTATCGTTTCGGTGGACGAACCGAGCTGAGTCATTCGGAATCATCTTTCGGGTTCTTCTTTCGCATTCATCCGAAGGTCCACCCTTTCCGTCCCTCGTTTCCCCCGTTTCAATCAATCGTCCGGTCCAATTTCATTTCTCCCATTATCATCGAGCTACGAAGTCGATTGAGACGGGACGGTTAAGATCTAATTACCATCCGTCAAATTAACCGACCCGGCGGCGTGTGTACCTCACAACGGGCGAAACAATATTTACCGTTTACCGTTACAATTGTAATTTCAACCGGCGACAACTTAATTAAACTGGCAGCCATCTGATCGAATAAAATTTTTCGATTAACCGATTGTTAAGAATTTTTACTCCTACTTTGCCGGGAAATCGCGGAATATTCGTAACTTTCACGTAATGTAGAAATCGATGTAGGAATATGATCGAGTGGATGCGAGTTTAGGAAAATGTGAAGAACGGTTGAGTTGATCGATAGCCATGTGAATGTAGAATATTTGGACTAAAAGAGTGTTTCTGAGGCGCGAAAGATGAGCATTTGAGAAAACTGAGAGATTGAGAAATTTTGGGGTGAATATGACCGAACGCAAGTGAGAAATTAGAAAAAAAGGAAATGAGTGTTTGGAAGAATATATGTAGGAATATGATCTAGTGGATGCGAGTTTAGGAAAATGTGAAGAACGGTTGAGTTGAGCGGGAGTCATGTGAACGTAGAATATTTGGACTAAAAGAGTGTTTCTGAGGCATGAAAGATGGGCATTTGAGAAAATTGAGCGATTGAGAAATTTTGGGGTGAATATGACCGAACGCAAGTGAGAAATTAGAAAAAAAGGAAATGAGTGTTTGGAAGAATATATGTAGGAATATGATCGAGTGAATGCGAGTTTAGAAAAATTGTGAAGAATGGTTGAGTTAAGCGATAATTGTGAACGTAGAATATTTGGACTAAAAGAGTGTTTCCGAGGCACGAAAGATGAGCATTTGAGAAAACATTGCAACTGGGGAATTTTGGGGTGAATATGACCGAATGCAAGTGAGAAATTAGAAAAATTTAGAATTAGAAAAAAAGGAAATGAGTGTTTGGAAGAATATATGTAGGAATATGATCGAGTGGATGCGAGTTTAGGAAAATGTGAAGAATGGTTGAGTTCATCGATAGCCATGTGAATGTAGAATATTTGAACTAAAAGAGTTCTGAGGCGCGAAAGATGGACACTTAGGAAAACTGAGCGACTGAGAAATTTCGGGTGAAATTTGGGTGATGCGTCGAGTGAAAAAGGATGACAATTAGAAAGAAAGGAAACGAGTATTTGGAAGAATATATGACGGGGAAAATTCGAGCCGCGAGGCAGAAAGAATGACTGTTGTATTTTATACTCCTACCTTGTATTTAAATTTCTCATTCTATATGTACAATTAATTAATTATAAAAATTGAGTCAATAAAGTCACGTTATCCTATACCACTACCCGCTTCGCTAACAGTATTATTTACCAACAATTTATTAACCAAATTATTCACAATATTATTTATTCATTTATTTATCCATTCTTCTACAGGCAATCACCCATTAATACACCAAGAAATTAATCGTTTTACAATGCTAAACAGTAAACACCTCTCGCTAAACAAAAAAGATGAAACAAGCATCACAAAACACACCCTAAAAACTACACCTAGATCGATCACTCGATCGCTTTCATGATCGAAACGATCGTTGAAGCACTCAAATAAGATTTCCCCAATTCCTCCCTTTCCGTCTCCAGAAAACTGCAAACCGTTTCCTTCATCAAAAACCGAAAGGTCTCCCCTGAAACGGGCTAGATCGAATATCTCCTCTCGATCTCGCGAATATTTCCCCGGCGCAGCGGCCAGCAGTTCGAGATTGATGCGTTAGGCAAACAGCGTAGGCGCGTCCTCGTTTGTAGCGCGGCGGACACGACGGCTCGCAATTAATTGCAGGTAGGATCGTTAATGCCGCCTAATTTCGCGGAAGGACAGAAAACGGTTCGGACCGTAGAATCACGATTCGTTAGCCGCGCGCGCGAGCCGCCATTTTTTCGCCAGCCGGACACTGCTCGCCGGGCCCCGTCGACCGTGTATTCGGAAATATAACTAGATTTACGTCGCTCTATTATCCCTATCGCCGCGTCCTGACGGTTCCCTGTGAAAAATCCCGAAAATTCCCCGGATTCGATTTTTATGTATCGACAACGTCCCACCCACCCCAAACCCTGTCTGAGGGGCGGTGGGGGTGGGAGGGAGCAGAAAAAAAACGACAAAACAACTTACGATTTATAATGCGCAAGATAAAACGAATTAAAAGCGACGCGGTCGAGGCCGTCGAAAAAAATCCCGACCGGCATCGAAATAAAATTGCGTCGCTACGGCGGGGGGTTGGTGAGGGGGTGGTGGCGAGCATTTTTCGCGTGGCCGTGTGTATAGAATTCGTAATTAGCGGTGGGACGGGGCGAAGAGAGGCTGCGTGTAATTTTGGACGGAAAATTTGACGAAAGGGTTGAGCAGATTGGGTGATCAATTTTTACGTTTTTTCTGCCACTACGGCACTTTGTTTCGTCGACTTGTAATTGCCGTTTTGCTGGCGACGTCTAATTCGTTACTTGGCAGTACATTTTGTGGTTGTATTGTAATTTCATGGTTGGATTTAATAACAGTTTGCTCGAAGAATAGTAATCTTTATTTTTCACGGATACGTTAGATACAGTGAGAATATTTTAGGTATTGTTACCATACAGAACTTCCAATCAAGATAATTAACAGTATCTCAATTATGCCGTCATTACCTTAACTCAATCTGATCCAAAGAATATCCAGCAGTTCTTTAATTTTTAGAATAATTATAAACGGTGCAGCGTATTGTTCCCGAAACGTTAATCACAATTCACGACTGGGGTATTACAGTTCAAGGGATAAAACGGTTTTCGCACACAGGGAAACAAAAATCCGTAATTCTCCCCGGCAAAAGGGGGAATCGCCTCTAATCCAACCTCGCCCCCCATAAACGTTCCCGCGCGGGAAGGGTGTCTAAAGGCGGCGCAAAGGTTGGACGCGAAAATAATGTAGAACTCGAAAATGAGCAACGTGCGCCGAGCACATTCGAATCGACCAGGAAGGAGTGGAAAGAGGGAGGCGCAAAAATTTCGAGTCGTCGTTCCGCCATAGGTGGTGTTCGATTGAAGCCGAATCACGGGTAAAAAAAAAGCAGGCCAAAAAAGGGGGAACACGAAAGAAACGAAACGAAGAAAAAAAGAGGATCCATGCGTGGCTGGCACGGTACGATCGAGGAGGGGGGCTGTGTTTATCTGCGATCGGAGGGGGTGGAGGGGTTGCGAATTCGAAGAGCGCGGTCAGAGGATAGAAACGCGGCGTGTTGGAACAGAGCACAGCAACCAGGCACGGTGAAGGGGGGGGTGGCGAGGGGGCGCAACCTTTTATAATCCGGCAAAATGCGAAACGCGCGCGCCATTTTAATCGAAATAGGTTTTTGCCCCGAAAAAAAAGGAGCACGCTCGCTCGAGACAGAGAAAGAGGGAGAAACAGAGTGAGTGAGAGAGAGACAGAGAAACAGATAGAGACAGAGGAAGAAACAGGGAGTGAGAGAGAGAGTGGGTGAAGGAGGGAGGGGGTTGGAAAAAGGGAAGAGTTCGTATTTAGAGAGAACGAAATGAGTTCACCTCCGGCTCGATGAAAGACCGATAAGCATAGCTGATTTATACGAGGGACGACCGAGCCGAGGCGAAACCGTTCGCCGGCCGTCCATTCGTTCGGAGCCCCGAGCCTTCCTCCCTCGCCATCCGGCGAGATGCCGCGCGTTTACGCGGATATATACGATTTCGAGCTCGTCTCCCCGCGCGCTCTCACCCCTTTCGGCCCCGTTGCTTCGTCTGAAAGTGTATGGCACGCGAGAAACATGCGCGTGGCGTTTAAAACGGAAAGGAGAGGGAGATGAGACAGAGAGAAGCAGAGAGAGAGAAGGGGGGAAGGGTGGTGAAAATGGAAGAACACAGCGAGAAAGGTGAAAGGGGGAAGGGGGTGGAGAGAAAGCGTGGCGCCTGTCTCCGCGCATTCCAATCCGGAGAGGTTAATAATATCGAAAATATTGCTCTCCCATCGGTAATTTGAATAAAAACACGCTCTCCCGGGCGCGCGATCGTCGCCGAGGGGAAAGCGACGGGAATTAGAGGGACGGTAATTTCTGAGCCGGAATCAACACTTATTATGCTCGAGTCTACGCGCGTCGCGCTGATAAACGTACGCTTTCGACGAGGAAAATGCCGGCCAGGGGGTTGGCGGGGGGGCGGAAGAGGGGGTCCATGCATATTGCAGCCCCTCCGGCCTGCCTGAGCCCCGATCATAACGAACGATTATTTTTCATGCCGCTTTTTTTTTCGTACGGAATATTCTGATCGGAAAAAATACGCCCCCGTGGGCTGCCGGGAAATTTCGTGCACAGCTTTGCGAGGGAATCAATTTTTTATGCGCTCCCAGGCGCCGTGTAAAAATCACCGGGACTCGGAACCGGCGAATGGCCAGGCTATTTTACTTGTTCGCTGTGTTTCGGGGGGGGAGGGGGGAAGAAAAAATGGAAAAATCGGACGAAGATGAAATAGTTTGTTCTTTGGAGGTTGGAAGGCTGTTGGCCCGTTTTGGATACTTTTGAAACGAGAAAGCTTCGATTATCCGTTGTTATCAGCGAAATGTATGCGAATCCATTCTATTTGGAATTTGATTTGTACAGAGGCAGAGAGGATTTCGGTGTAATTTCTGGTTGATCTTGATTTGTGTATGGTGAGAATTAATAATTGAGGTAAACGGACTGTTTAACATTGGTACAACAAAGGTGAAGTATAAAAATGAAGCGATATAGGAATATGTAAATGGAATAAGATTTAAAGATCACACGGTATTATGCAGGATTAAAAGGGGACCGACTGGAAAAAAAATTATTCCACAGGTAGAAAATTTACACGACTCATAGAAATTGTTTGCTTCAGAGGAAGGGTTTATAGTTCATTACATTAATAACGGAATTAAAATATAATGATACGGTGGTGTATAATGAGAATAAAATTAAATTTGTGGAAGTCAGAAATTCAGCTGTATAGGAGTGAAGAAACAAAGAAAAATGAGATATCAAATACTATGAACAAAATTTAAAAACTCACAAGCAGTGGAGTCTGAATGATCTCACTGCAGATAAATTATTTTAAAGACAACATTATGTTACAAAAGATTAAAATACAACTCGTTAAAAAAGGGAACAATTGTAATTTTCAAAGCCCAACAATATCCCTAAATTATTCTTAAAAAATAAGTTACAGTGTTTGCTCGTGAAACTCATGGAAGAAGCTTGAAACCGAGTAGGGCGCGCGTAAGTAGAATGAGTACGAGCGTCGACAGACACAGGCGGCAGGCGGAATTTTCAATTTGGTTCCATGTCCACCCTGCAAATTTCCATTGCCATCCAACAAATTTTTGAGCTAATTAGCTGTCCGTGAGTCTTCTACACGAACAAATGACCGTTGATTTGGTCATCCATCCATTTAAATCCAGAAATATCATTAAGATTCGTAGACTTATGTCTGGCTCATCATTTTATCCACAGAATCTTAAATCGAGCAATTTCTTGTGCCAAAATTTTATCCCATTTTCTTTTTAATATTTACACTACTTAACATTAACTTATGCTACTTACAAATAGTATTTCTATTAAGTAAAAAGTTAAGTAAATTTTTAATTTTCTTAATTCTTAAAACAATTTTTTTTTAAATTTTTCTATCATTTTATTAAACAAAATACAAAATCTCTTACGTATGTTACTATCCATTGAGGTTTTTAATAATTTAAACAACTGAATTGTTACAGTGTTCTACAATTCTGAAGGAGTATCTTTCGTCCGTTAATGAAGGAATTAAAAAATTAAATATTCAAATTAAGGGGAATCGCAGGGGCAAGAGCTGCAAATCCTGGCAGGCATTTGATTGCAGGTGAATATCTTCAGAACCTGTTCTGCTACTTTGTATCGGGCCTGCAAGCTTGTTACACTGTGCGTTACATAAAGAAACAACGGGAAAAAGTGTAATGAGAAACACAGGAAATTAATGCTCGCGTCTGTGTCGCGCATTCCAATTATAATTAGATCGGGCCGCGCATTAGCCGCGAATATTTATGCATTCGTTTGCACGTGACCGATGGCAATGGACGTTTCTTCGATATCTTTTAATCGAATTTTCATTGGTGTAAGTGACCGATTTTCGTATCAATATCGTATACACTGCGAGTATCCAAGCGTGATTAGTCTCGCTCGGGAGATTTCTTAATTGAAGCCATGAATTACCGAATGGCATTAAAGTACCGATTAATGTTCCGAGAAACGTAGCTTTCTTTTCGTCCTCGAACGTTATTAATTAACCTTTTTAAGCCTCTTTGCAGATATTGTACGCTCGATATTATAAATAGGTATCGCATATATCAGAAATAAGGCTGAAAACTTTTCTTGGTCTTAATGGACAATTCTATGTGAATTGAAAGATATTGCAAATATTGTACGCTCAATATTATAGATAGGCATCGCATATATCAGAAATAAGGCAGAAAATTTTTCTTAGTTGTTAATGGACTATTTTAAGCGAATTGAAAGATATTGCAGATATTGTACGCTCGATATTATAAATAGGTATCGCATATATCAGAAATAAGGCTGAAAACTTTTCTTGGTCTTAATGGACAATTCTATGTGAATTGAAAGATATTGCAAATATTGTACGCTCAATATTATAGATAGGCATCGCATATATCAGAAATAAGGCAGAAAATTTTTCTTAGTTGTTAATGGACTATTTTAAGCGAATTGAAAGATATTGCAGATATTGTACGCTCGATATTATAAATAGGTGTCGCATACATCAAAAATAAGGCTTAAAAGTTGTTCTTGGTCTTAATAGGCAATTCTATGTGAATTGAAAGATATTGCAGACATTGTACGCTCAATATTATAAATAGGTATCGCATATATCAGAAATAAGGCTGAAAACTTTTCTTGGTCTTAATGGACAATTCTGAGCGAATTGAAAGATATTGCAAACATTGTACGTTCAATAGTGGGTGTCCCAGTTTTAATGTTCAAACTTTATTAGTGTATTCCATGGCACGAAATAAGAAAAAAAATATTATGTAAACATAGGTCATACAGAGATTTATTAAGAATTTGTAACAAAAATTCAATGTAGTAGCACTAAACGAAGGAATTTTGCAAATATCTCGGAAAGTAAGGCCGAGCGACGGTTATACGTGTAGGAAAAAGTTGTTCAGAATACTCTCTTCTATAACATATTTCAGAATCATTAAAATCGAGGTTGAGGCCCCTAAAGTAAATAATTATCTATTTCTTAGTGTTTAAACGTGTCCGCCTGAATCTATTCACACGCCAGCCCTCGTTGCGATCCTCACAAGCTATCATTGGCGAAAATTCGTTGGAATATTTGGTGACCTCAGATAGTAAACATAGCTTACATAAACACACTGAAAAACACAATACTGTTGATCTATCGATGCCAATGCTCGCACTAACAGCAAATTGATTACTATTCCTATTCTAAATTTTTGTTATAATTTCTTAATAAAGCTCTTTATGACCTATGTTTACATAACATTTTTTTCACACTGTGGGCCATGGAATACACTGACAAAGTTTGAACATTAAAACCTGGGACACCCTGTACACAGGTATCACATGTATCAGAAATAAGTATAATAAATAATTTGTTGGTGTTAATGATCAATTCTAAGCGAATTGAAAGTACGTACGTAGTTATGGCAATCAGTTGTATATCGTTAAACAGTAGACATATGCTGTTGAAGAATTTATGATTTTGCTTGGTTCTTTGCAACGTGAAAGCGAGCTTACGTAACGAAGTATTTAGTTTCTATCAATTAGTATAATATTAATTCTTAATTATATTTAATATTAATAAATTCAGCGGCATTTCTCCGTGGCTGTTGATTGATGTTTCTGATAAATGTGTGATTATCTATAATATGTAAAAAGTGCTGTCTAATTTACTTGAGCGAGAAAGAATTTATCGCGTAACCTAACGCTTTCCGGGATACATGTAATTTTAATAAACTTAAACCTCCATTTCCTCGCGAGCGAAAATTTCTTCGTTTTTCCAATGAACGTGACAGAACGTGGCAACGTTTCATTGGTTAATTCGCGGCTATAAATTCCTGTCCACGATGCTCCGTTGTCAGAGGGGGTAAAAAAATGTAAGAATTGATGGGACAGTTGCAGCGAGAGCTTATTCTCGTTAATTCGTGATATTTGTGCGACGACCTCGCTTATCACGGATCGATCTTCTTCATAGTAATCCCGCTGAAGGGTGCAAACATAATAACGACGCTATTAATTCCGACTCAAGGAAAATTATTACTATCATCGTTTCTCTTTTTCTATGTACAACTAATTATGTAAATGGTATAGCGGGAGAAACGAAATATAAGGAAAAGAAATGAAAAGTAAGCCAGCTTAAATGCAACATTTAACCAGTTAAGTGTGTTTGACGACTATATCCGTCATGCGTAAAATTTTGTTACAATTTGATATTTAAATTGTAATTTTGGCGAAAATTAAATTATATTCGTAAAGTTTAATATGTTTAAAATGTTTAGAGGTCAACGCGAAATAAAAAAAACAAATGAAAATTATAAATAATTTGAGTTGGATTTATAACTATATCGCGACACACACTGGGGGGTGCTTTGTAAAGTGGTCGCCACACTTAACTGGTTAAACACATAACCCTTGTCTTTAATAATTACAAAAGTCTTAATAATTAATGATATGAAGTCGTCTGCTAATCTTTTCTAAACCATAAAAATTCATTTACGAAACACAGAAGTAAAGAAACAAAAGGGTGGTTTTACAAAATCATGCGTTTAAAATTTGCAAAAACAATTACTATTATTCCTAAGGGATTTTATCAACTTTTATCGATGGACTGATACAAATATACCCTAATCTATTTCCCTCTCAGTTCTCGAGTTTCAAAGTTCATCTACGAAACACAAGAGTAAAGAAACAAAAGAGTGGTTCTACAAAATCATGCGTTTAAAATTTGCAGAAAGAATTATTATTATTCCTAAGGGATTTTATTAACTTTTATCGATGGACTGATACAAATATACCCTAATCTATTTCCCTCTCAGCTCTCGAGTTTCAAAGTTCATTTACGAAACACAGAAGTAAAGAAACAAAAGGGTGGTTCTACAAAATCATGCGTTTAAAATTTGCAAAAAGAATTACTATTATTCCTAAGGGATTTTATTAACTTTTATCGATGGACTGATACAAATATACCCTAATCTATGTCCCTCTCAGGTCTCAAATTTCAAATACTGTATGATGTACACCTATTTCTCAGTACACGTATAATACAAATAGATGCACGAGAAATGTCCGTAAATCTAGCGTTAATAAAATTCAGAATCGCAACAAAAATGTTCAATAACACCATAAATACATACAAAACCAGACGATCGTTTCAAAAAGATGAACCAAGCTTCACCATCTCTCGTATAATACATTTATCACGATCCCTCACTCTCGGAGGGTCCATTAAATATGCGTGCGAATTCACGTGCGGATTGTCCAAGAAATTTCGTGCACAACCGTGTGTTTTCGTTCGTCCGGGCGGGAAAAACGAGGGGAAAGAAAGCAGCAAAAATTGCAGGAGGCGTAAGAGGAGGAACAGGAGGAGGAGGAGGGGGGGGCAAAAACGAACGCCCGTGTCCGGGAAGAGCGCGGTGAAAAAAACGGTATAAATTGTTTGGCCTCGAGGGATGAGCAGGAGAACGTTGATCGGTAACGAGGGAATGACAGAATATGAGAGATAGCAAGACGCGCAGGGGCGGGGGTTGGGGGGTCGAGGGTGGTTTCCAGAGGTGGGGGCAGGTGAAACGAAAGAGATTAAAGAACGAAAAAAGAGCAACGGGCGAGAGAGCGGCGGATGAAAGCGCGAAATGCGGGACAGTTGGACACACGCCGGACTTTTCGTCGTGCATAGGGAAAACCACTCGTTTGGAACTCTCCTTGTCACCCCTTTCGGCCGAAATAATTGATGCTAGTTATGAAACGAGTTGCAAAATGGCGTAATTTAAAGTTACGATACGAGCAGCGGGCGAAACAGGGAGACGAAGAGAGAGAGAGAGAGAGAGAGTGAGTGCTGGCGTTTGTCCGTTTCTTTTCGACGACCGTTTTAAGTAGGACGTTGAAAATAAAAGCGTCACGCCCGTGCACCGGAATCGCTAATGGGAAAGCTAGCGATGCGAGATACCTTTGCCAAGGGGGAGGGAGATTAATGGGCTTCCTATGGTGGATTGACGGGACATTGAGGTAAAAACGAGTATTTTTGTAAATGTTTTGAGACTGGTGTCGTAAAGTAATTATACTCTGGCTGAAATTATTATGAATCTCCTCGTTTCTGAACCCTTTTTCATAGATGTACGACCATTTACAAGTATACTTTTATGTACAACGTGGGCATAGGTCCGTTGAACGATTAAATGAATAAATAAATGAATGTTATCCAGGTGCTTAAAAGTAATTAAAGACCAACAGCGATCGAGGACGTCGAGTTTGCTTGTTGGCACCTACTTAAAGCACCTACTTTTCAAAGTCATGCAAGATTTCCAATGAGTTTGTTAAAGAAATTTTACATTTCCTGTGAAAGTTACAAAATATTCTTATCCCATATTTATTAACAATTTTTATCTCTACATGTACTTATACCGTGATGTGTTAAAGAAATTTTTGCATCCCTTACACTTTGCTAGGTCAAAGAAATTTAGCATTTTTAAGGAAAATAACAAAATATTTCTATCTCATGTTCATTAACAATTTTCATTTCTGCATTTACTTATGCTATGAAATCCGTTTCTTTTCAAGCAATCGTATCAATTTGATATCCACAATAAAGTATCCATAATAAAGGGTTAAGGATCAAATTATTTATTCAAAAAATCAGACGATTCGGAATTACTCGTCGCCTGAACGTCCCAGTGCAAACAACAACTTCCAGATGTTCGTTTATACATCACGAAGCCGCGATGATCGATGATTATTTTCGTGGCACAGAGACGCCGAGAACGAAATTCTCTCGCCCTGGCAAAGAGACACGCAACGCAAATCGGGATCGCGCTTTCAAGAGTCCCAGGCATCCGCCGTTTGAATGGCAGAGCGACTTGAACTTGGCCGCCAACTTTAAAGTTTTCTTGTTGGAACGGCGCCTTCCAGCGTCGAGAGCGAAAGCGCGTCGACCGCCTATTTCTAGCGTCCCGACGCCCCTTTCTTCTCCTGCGCTCGCCCACCCTCCCCCCCCTGACCCTCCCGGTCTCTCGTCGTCGACGGCCACCAGTCGAGTCACTGGGTTAAACGTACCATCGTCGAGGCTGCACTCTCGTATTATTCTCGCTAGATTTGCCTCGGCTATCCCCGGTTACGTGCGCTGATATTCCATTCATAAATTGGCCGGAAAACAAGCGTGCCGCATAACCGTGGTAAACTGTTATCGAAGACAGCAATACGAGGCTGATTCATGGCGGAGGGAAAACGGAATGTGGAACGTTTGTAGAGGTAACGAATGTGTGAGTGAAGGAATGGATGAAAATTGAAGAATATGAGTGTTAAAGATTAACACTATTCCTACCACAACCGGTCAAATGACCGTTTTTAAAATTCCGATTAAAATTTCATAGATACAACGTAATTGAATCGCATTTAAACTTTAGACTTTTCCTCAAATATACGTATAATACATTTTTCAATATTCACTTCTTTTTTCATTGTTTATTTTTTGAGAAAAACTTGTAGTCTCTCTTACGTGGGAATGTCGCGGTAAGAATAGGTATACGTGAAGTGTCGGTAGGAATAGTGTTAAGGAAAAAGCGATTAATGTGTATATGTACGTTTGTGTCTGTGTACATATATGGTGTACGTGATTTTCGATGATCGAGTGAGAGAACAAAGTGCGAAAGGGAAAAAAAGTCGAGGAAAGAATGTATCAAAAGAATCGGTTTGGGTGGAGGGACAAATGTGAGCGGGAGTGTTTTTGGATTTCATATTTAAACAAAAGATCTTTGCCTCACCCACTAGTGATTCTATACGACCGAATGCATTGAATGAGAATGGTGGGAGGTGTGTGTAAGAGAGCGAATATGCGGTAACAGAAGCCTGTGCGAGATAGACTTGTCAGAGTTTTAGGGTATATTGTGAAGAAGGTAATCGATCCTCGATCCATCGATTGATGAGAGACGGGGTCGGCGTAGAGTAGAATATGTATATACAGTAGCCGACAAAAGTTTAAGACGAGAGGACAATGTAGAACATAACTTTAAGGTTCGCAAATATTATCTATTCATTAGATAATATTGTTTATCTATTCATTTTTATTGTCATTAAGGTAGATCCCTATTTATTGTTTAGTATAGAATATAAATTTTATTTATACTATTATTTCTTATTAAGTAATTAATTTATTTTCTTCAACCCTTTGGTCTTTAATTTTTGTCCACTACTGTACATTTGAGAAAAAGTCTAAAGTTTAAAGGCGATTCAATTACGTTGCATCTATGAAATTCATCTACGAAATGTTAATATCGTCTTCTTTCTCAATTTCCAAGCAACAATTTCGCATCGTTACCAACAATTTACATTGCTACACTCTTCTAGTCTCGCAGCAAAGTTCCCACATTTTCCTCCTAACCCCTCCTTCGTCCAACCAATATTCAGATAATCGACGTTTCCTCGAAAGAAGGTTCGCATAATCGACGTCCCCCGTATTCTCGTTATCCCTGCCCCGCCTTCCCCTCGCGGGTTCGTCGGACTTCCGCGAGGCAGAGAAAACAGGAAAGCGGATTCCGCGCGGGTCGCGGCCACGCACCCGGTTATGAATATGCATTCTCCTCCGTTAAGTACGTGCAGATTGCGTCGCGATACAGTCGGCGGCCGTTCATTATTGTCGCCGGCAGCTACTCGCCGCCGTTTCTCCCGCCAACGGACTCCTGCACACTGTCGAAATTGTTGATACGCGTCAATTGCAATCACCAGGGTATCACAGTCGCGCGTAACTGGACGAAGGATCTTTTCTAGCCTGAATCCTTTAACACTAGAACTGCCGACGATTTCAGTGTACTTATTTGCATGGAACAGATCAAATTGTATGAAAAAATATCGAATACACAAGAAACAAATCTTTATTTACATACCTTCTGCGGAAAATCATAGTAATTTTTGAAAGCTTTATCACGGTGGATTTACAAGGTTGCCATGAATAATCAATTGGTCATTTTCACCGTTCAATGTACAATGTACAATATAAAACGATGTACAATGTTTTAGGTATAATAACTCGATTTAAAGAATAAAGAGTTAGTGTAGCTGTTAATTATAGAAATATGACAAGAGTGTGAAAATTTGAAAAATGGTTGGTAAAGTGAATTTATAAGGCTGCTATGAATAATCATCAATCCGTCATTTTAACTGCTCTGGTAGTTCTAGTGTTAAAGTGAAGAGATCAAATTGAAAATTACACGAAAAAATATGGAATTCATAGAAAACCAATCTTTATTTATACTTTCTGCAGAAAATCATAATAAATTTTGGAAGCTTGGTAAAGTGAATTTATAAGGCTGCTATGAATAATCATTAATCCGTCATTTTGACTACTCTGGTAGTTCTAGTGTTAAAGTGAAAAGATCAAATTGAAAATTACACGAAAAAATATGGAATACATAGAAAACCAATCTTTATTTATCTTTCTGCAGAAAATCATAGTAAATTTTGGAAGCTTGGTAAAGTGAATTTATAAGGCTGCTATGAATAATCATCAATCCGTCATTTTAACTACTCTGGTAGTTCTAGTGTTAAAGTGAAGAGATCAAATTGAAAATTACACGAAAAAATATGGAATGCATAGAAAACCAATCTTTATTTATCTTTCTGCAGAAAATCAGAGTAAACTTTGGAAGCTTGGTAAAGTAAATTTATAAGATTGCTATGAATAATCATCAATCCGTCATTCTGACCGATTTCTGGTAGTTCTAGTGTTAAAGTGAAGAGATCAAATTGAAAATTGCACGAAAAAATATGGAATTCATAGAAAACCAATCTTTATTTATACTTTCTGCAGAAAATCATAATAAATTTTGGAAGCTTGGTAAAGTGAATTTATAAGGCTGCTATGAATAATCATGAATCCGTCATTTTGACCGATCTCTGGCAGTTCTAGTGTTAAACGAGCAGAAGTCCCGAATTATTGCAACACTTGTATGTACATATAGGAAAGGTTATAAATTTAAAAAAAAAAAGGAAGAGAAAGTAAAGTACAAAGAAACATCTTTGGAACCCCTTTCAAACATCCCAAATCGCTACAATTTGCCTTCACCCTTCCCCCAACCACTGCTAAACCATCTTCACGAACTAAAAAGTTCTCAAAATTCCATCTCCACCATAGAACAAACATTTCAAGCATCCCCCTCGAACGAGTTCCATTCCACGCTGCAGCGTGTACAAAAAACAAAAAGAGGAAAAGGAAGAAAAAAGAAAACGATTTCTCGTCGCGTCTGCGAGGGATGGCAGCCGTCGCTTATGAAGTGCCAAAATTCAAAGGAGGGTGGCGTTACTTGATTCCGAACGGTTGCCCCCGGCTGTCGGGTCCCTTCTCCGCTGGGTAAACCCTTTCGCGAAGCGGGGTAGGCACGAGGCCCGGTGAGAGCGCCGGTGTAAACAGGAGGCGAAAGAGGAGCCCGGAAAGAGCGTGCTCACGGCTCTCTCCTGTTTGTAATTATTCATGAACAAAGGCCCTGATAATTGCGCTGCTTGATTGCACACTCGTGTACCGATGAGCGCCAAAGACTTCTGCTACGCGTATGGAAATGAGCGGCGTGTTTTTATTGTCGCGGCGCGCCTCGCGCGTGTCCCTCCGTCGCTCGGCCCCCTACTTCCGGTTCGGTATAATTCGAGGAACGCGGCCTGGGGGTTTCCTTCGACCTGCCCTCCCCAAGAGAGAAATCCGTTCTTTCGTTTCTTCCTCGTTCTTCCATTTTCTTCTCCTTCTTATATTGTATTCCTTTATCTGCTTTCCGTGTAGGAACGCAAAGCTTCCGTTTCATTACATTTTTTTTAATCTTCAACTCAAACTTAAACTTAACCCTTTGCGCTCGAGAGGTGACTATGAGTCACCAAATAATAATTCTGCAAATTTTCAAACCCCCTTGCCTTATATTAATAATCTTGTAATAACAATACCAATAATAAAATAACAATAATAACAGTACCAATAATAAAATAACAATAATAACAATACCAATAATAAAATAACAATAATAACAATACCAATAATAAAATAACAATAATAACAATACCAATAATAAAATAACAATAATAACAGTACCAATAATAAAATAACAATAATAACAGTACCAATAATAAAATAACAATAATAACAGTACCAATAATAAAATAACAATACCAATAATTAAATAACAATAATAACAATAACAGCAACCTTAACATAATAGCAATAATAATAGTAATGAGCAACATAAAATAACTAACTCTGAATTTCCTTTCTTTTCTTTCTTCTCACTTTCTTCGCATTCGAAAATGTTTCTGAGATTCGCGTGAAATTGTGAGCGGCGTGTTTCGTAATTTGTGTATTGATAAATTAGCCGGGGAGACAGAGGTGGTAAAAGTGTGCACGGTACCGATCGACTTTCCTTCGCGCGATTCCTTTCCTTTTTAGAAAGCGAGCCGCGTTGCTGGAATTCCAGCGGCGCTCGTTACGGGTTGATTAAAGGAAATTGAAATCGGAGGTGAGTGTCGGGGAATAATCATTCGCGTAAGTCGAGTCAGTCGAGTTTCTGTGCTTTATCCTGCGGTTGCGGTTTAAATTCGCTGATACTTTCCAGAAAGAATAGATACGGTAGGAAGTACTGGAGGGTTGAGACGATGGACGAGCGAAAGATAGGTGGTTTTTACCAAGTAACTGAGGAATAAACGACGAATACTTGAAATAACCAAATGAAAGGGTAGTTGGAAAAGAGTTTTTGAGATATAGAAAAGCAACACCTTCAAGAGTATAAAGTCACAGCTGATTGTAAGATCTTCTAGTCCAAAACAAGTATCCAGATTAATTTTGTTAGGAATTGATAATCATTCATATTTATTGTGGAAAAATGGCGAACGAAAGAATTTCTCAGCTTTGGTTTATAGCCATTAAGCCTGAGCCTGACCATCGAAAATACCCTGGATCAGAACCTAACCCACCCGAGTGACCATTACACTTCCGCCAATAAGTTCCCTTTCCCGAACCGAGAAAAGGGGATAATTGACGAATACTAGTTAAAAAATAGCAGTTGACGAAGCGTGTATAACCTTCTCTGTAACAACCGATTGTATTCTTGATACCTTTTCATAATATATCCTGCTACAATATCTTTTAATAATAAATTCTGCTACAATTGTGGTAATGTATAGATTTCAGGGAGAGTATCGTAAGATAGTACGTTTGGTGTGTGTCTGGGCGTGAATGTGTGTGCGAAGAGATCGGTAGAGTGGGGCCAAGTGTTTTGTCTTTTCGGGTCCCACTCGATCAAGAGTTGAAGAAGTCAGAAGCTAAGTAGTCAGCGTAGAGCGAAGAACTGTGTAATTTGCGAAGTATAAGCGTAGTTTGTTATTTTGTGTCCGTTTGTGTCGTTTCAATTTTATCAAATACACGCATATTTATCATTTTATTCACTTTCTTTTCTTTCTTTCATTTATAACCTTTCCTATACAATCTTGCCCTAAGGTCTTTCTGGACCACCGCTTGTGAAACCAGAAAAATACCATTCGCATCTAAGTATTCGCCTAAGTACGAGTCAGTCGCCGATAACAAAATCATGACTTCGTAACTATTTTCACCTAAAACTCAAAGATTCCCAAAATAGCATCAAAATCCCTATCGTTCACACACGCCTGTGTTCCAATCGCGCGCAGACAATCGTCCAATCTTTTGTCGTCGCCCCGTCCCCGCGTTAACGCGGCAGAACAACGTCGCTTGTGTACGTGGCGTGAAAATCTTGCCGATGGGACGGGGTAGAAAAAACGCGGGCTCGATCCCGGAGATAAGTAGTTTAGTTGTACGCGTGTCGCCGCAGAACGGTGCTCAGGAAGCGCGAGAGCGCGCCAGAAGAAGAATGCTCGAGGCTCGTCAGCGAGACACGCGAGAAGAGTGAACCGCGGGGGTTGCATGGGGGTGTTGGAGGAAAGGGGGAGGCCGAGAGGCCTGGTATCGCATTAAGGGGGGCTGTGACAGGGCGAAGGGGTAGGCCAGGAGACGGGGGGAGGGTCGTCGTGAGCGCTCACCCTCTCGTTCCGCAAACAATGGCTCCGTATCGTCTCCATAATGAACGCGGGCACCAGCGGCATGCACATGCTGAGCCCCCTCGCAGCCCTAGTAATAATGAGCACGCAGATTATGCGTGGTGATTGGTGCTCGATATACCTACCCTCCGGAAAAAGGAAGAACGCGAGGGTGTGCGAAGGGACGAGCCTCGATGGATACAAAACGAGCTCCCTTCGAAGGCGGACGCTTTCGCATTCATCGACGATCATCCGCGATCGTTTGTTTGAGACCTTCTTTCGCTCGAGGATGCGACAAAATGATTTAGACACGTGAATGATCTCGAGAAGACGATAGATTCAGAGATAGATTCATTCTTGCATGTGTGTACGTGTTAGCGTAGAATCGTTCAAGCCGTTTGTGAGGCGAGCCGGCTCACATTCTAGAATCTTTTTCACACAAACAAACATACACACGTCAATAAACTAGCAATCAATCTCATATGTATCAAGGTGACCGTTACTTTGCGACTAACTCAAATAACATCGTCATTGTGTGCGTTATCATAAAATATTGGTGACTCTGGCGCAATACTATTGAGCAAACCAAAAGATCTGGGAAATGGAAGGGATTAGGTAGAGAAGGCCACCGATTCCCCTTGCATCTTGCGTCTTTTAGCTTATGGATAGTCAGTCATCTATTGGTTTCCCAATAGCATATTATAGGAAAGGCTACAAATGAAAAAAAAGAAAAGATAGAAAAGTGAATAAAATGATAAGTATGCGTGTTAGTGCAGAATCGTTCAAGGCATTTGTGAGACGAGCCAGCTCACAGAATGCCATGCATCAAGCGTTTTCTTGACTGTTGTCAACGAAGAAAAATTTGAATAAAGGCGACAAAGTTCAGCCAGGGGTGGTAACGAAGAGACAATTGATATTATAAGAATAAAGAGAACAGAAATAAATGTAACGTCGAAGGGGTCAAATGTGTGTTGTCTTACTCTTAGGTTTTATTTTAATTTTAATTGTCAGACGCGTAGTCTTATCCTTCAATTCTAATTTAATTTTAACATACGCGTGTGTATGTGTCCTCGAAAAAATAATAACCTTTGCCTGGGTTCGTGAGGTCTCGTATTCCTTACAGAAAAATAAAATATGTTCGATGGTTAAGGGATGTTGACACTTGTCGCAGTAGGGTAGGGGTGTTCTTTTCAGAAGGTGTTCCTGTGTAATCTATATCAATTTTGTTTCATTTAAAATCCGATAAAATTCCTGTTCAACATGGGTCTACTTTTGATCAGAAATCCTGCGCCTCAAACGGTTAAAGTAAATTTCAACCGTTCTACAAGACGATAATGCTGTAACGTAACCTTCACGTTCACGGTTATTGTAAAGCGTAAGGGGGCCAGGGTCGGTGGAGACCACGACGGTCTCGCGTTACAAAAGACGGGCAGAATTCGCGGGGGGTTTGATGCCGGTTTAAAAGCCGCGTAATTCCCGAAACGCTGAAAAATGCATTGCCACGCTTATAAACCCCGGGCGATATTTCAAGGCAGCAGTCGTTCGCCACCGGGGAGATTCCGGGCGCGCTTGAAAAGCAATTTCAACTTTAATTACCGTGACCGGGCTAACGAAGAATTTCGATCCTGAAGATACGTACATGATTATCGGCATAATTCAAATTGGTTCCGTGGAGTCACGCTACGGCGACGTTTACGGATACACGGACGGGACGAAAATCGAATTGGTGCATACAGATTGCAACCGGAATACACGGCCAACACCAGCGTGAATGCACCAATTAGAGTATCGAAGGATTCCACCGCTACCCGCCGAAACTCCAGGGATTCCTGAAGGACCTCGACGAAGGTATTTGTCCAGCATCGTGCTTGCGGTGTTCGTTCGAGTAACGATTCGATTTCGGGGCTGCGACTCTGAACTCTCGCGTCCGTCGCGAGCGCATTGTCTGTTACGCCTGTTTACACGTTTGACCCGGATTTTCAATCTCAACTTCCTGCACGGTTCTCTTCGTCCCCCGTTCCTCATCTGTCCCCCTACACCCTCTATGGTCGGTGTCCATCCGTTTAGACGCGATCGAACTCGATTAAGGATGCCGAAATTAACTTCGCGTCTCTTTGCGCGACGGCTTTGGTGACGCTGAAACGGAAACGTGTTAGGGGGTTGAAAATTTTTGGGGATGTAAATTGTGGACGTTGATGCCTCGTTTTCTGGTGACAGTAGACAATGTAAAGTGCATTGCAGTTAAACATTTGAATTGTTGTGTACTCTAAGGTTCTCAGAATTAAGGTTCTTCTGTGTATTGAATGATGAACGAATCAACCCCTAAATAAAATGGGTTTCTGGTGACAGTAGACAATGTAAAGTGCATTGCAGCTAAACATTTGAATTGTTGTGTACTCTAAGGTTCTCAGAATTAAGGTTCTTCTGTATATTGAATGATGAACGAATCAACCCCTAAATAAAATGGGTTCTGTAATCTCGCCTATCTTAGAAAATTGGGAAATGTTACACTGAATTTGTTCCCCTTCTAAAACGCTAAACAGTGAACGAGGAAGAAAGGAATGTACTCCCGAAACACGGATTATCAAGATCTCCCGATTTTGTCCAAGAACAAAAGCTCCCCCATAGGGGAAACCAAGAAAAAAAAAAACGGAGGAGACACTGTTCATAAAACCACGACACAGAGGAACAATGCGAGCGGGCGAGGTGACGGCGAAAAGCGAGCGGCGATTCTCAGAAAATAATTCACGGTCCACGCGAGCTGCCGTGGGGGTGCGAGCGCCAGCGAAGGGGGTGGGTCGCGCTATCAAAAAGTCACGCGTCTCCATTCACACGGTCTGGTCGGGCGATTTTTCGAAATATAAATTCCGGGGGCCGCGTTTACGCACACCATTTGCCCGTCTGTGTCCTCCTCCGTGGCGCTAGACGACGCTTAAACAACCGGCGCTGCGGTGCCGCCCGTTTTTTTTGTTTTTTGTTTTTTTCGCATTATAAATTCTCTGCTCCGGACAGCAGCCGGCCTGTGCGCCCTCTCCTCGACCACCCCTCTTCGTCACCCTCCAGCACCCGCGATACTGGCTCGTGTGCGCGGACAGTCGATACGTTTAAGTCGGAGGGTTGCATTGTTGAGCTGACGGGGGCAAACGGGGGTAATGAGCAATTTTTATGCCGAGTGGGCGATGGGGAAGGTAAAGGGGTGGGTTTTAGCTATTTGGAATTTTTTCCCTTTGAATGGTGTATCTATTGTATCGAGGGATGAGGGCTGAGAGGATGATCTTGTTGATTTGAAATTGTTTATTCGAGGGGTTGTGGGAGACGTGAACATGAGGAGTCTTAAAAGTAAGTCTTAGGGTAGTTCGAATTTTTTTTGAGGTTTGGAGATTGTAGAAGTCAGATGTACGAAGGTGGTGAATTCTAAAGGGGGATGATTTTGTTAATGAGAAATACTTTGACGTTGGAGATGTTGTTCTGCAAATTTTTAAGGGGTAAGTTCTAAAGGGAGATGATTTTGTTAATGCGAAATACTTCGACGTTGGAGATGTTGTTCTGCAAATTTTTAAGGGGTGAGGATAATAGTTCATTTTAAGCTAAGTAAGAGATGGAAATTGAATGTTATGAATGAAAATTATGTGCTGATTTTGAGGAATTATTCATTGCGTGATTGAAGACCTTTTAATTCGGGGTGTGCAATGCTTTTCAGCTGGCACGATTTTCCGTAGCGTTATTCTTGTTACGCGATTGATTATTAAAATTGTCGTGTGCAATAAGTACCCTACAGTTAAGTAAAATGAAAAGGCAGGAATTAATTTTCACGTCCCGAGTCCGCGAGTCATTAAACTTAATTAAACCGGAACACTTTTGCGTCCCTTCTTTATATTAGCTTTTAATACCCTTATAAATTTGCAGGCCGCAGAAATCGATGAACAATCGCCGTTCCAAAATCAAACACATCGAATGAACAAATCTATACACGTCGGGCCATTAGAATAAATACAGCGCGTTTCAAAATTGTCACCGCGATTTAAAATCAATTTCCTAACCCCCTTCATCGAATTTGCACAAAATATTGCGCGGAAATTACCGAAGAACAACGCGATAAATTGATTTCGCCCGTGGTCCCCTATATCACTCGCAATAAAAGGGAATATTTTAACCCGACCTTATGCAACGAAAATCGAAAAAAAAAAATCTAGCGGGCTAATTTCGAATTTTCAATTGGTTGAAACAAAGTTTCCAGCAACACAGCACCCATTTCACGTTTGTGACTTACCACAATTTTTCCGCGAGATCTTCGTCCCTATTACGGTTATCGCTGATTAAAACATCGATTCGCATTCGATCCACAAACGCTCGCAGGGGGTTGAATCGTCCATGCAGATCGATGACGATATTTCCGCCGCGGGCGCGCGTATCCTCGTTAATAATATACAGGGAAACCTGATTATTTGTCTGCTCCGCTGTTTTAATTTTGAACGATTTTTTTCCCAACCCCTGGCCATCCGCGACGCGCCCTTCGCACACACCCCCTCCCCGAGTCCGGGTGCAGTTCAATGTTTTTACGCGGGGTCAGGTCCGATTGGTCGGCGGCCGCTTTCCAAGTGGGGTGGGAAATGAAAGGCTGACCACTCTTCGCCGTATACGCGAGATCGTAACACACGTGGTCGGAACGTGTGCCCCCGTGTGCGGCGGACAGAGAGCAGGCGAAAGGGTTGAACGGAGAGAGGCGCGAGAGGGAGCGAGCTGGGAGGAGGCGGAGGCACACACGATACGTGCGAACGAGTGTTTGCTGGTAAAACAAACACGTTTCTCTACTCTCTCGTTCGCGCTCGAATCTTGAGCAGTCGCAAACTCCTTGTCGAGCAAGCCTTTTGGATGGAGGAGGGGTAGCAGGATTTGCCATTGATTTCTGAGAGGAAAATTTACCGTTCACGCGTGTAACTTGAGCACAATTTTTGCTTGTTTGGGTTATTGGAATGTCTACTGCGGGGGAACCTAAGCTGAACCTGAACCTTTTTTTTCTTTTTACGTGATAGAAATCTTTGAAAGATACCCCACCACCCTGGGGGAGGGATGGTGAGGTTATGCGGGATTTTTTACCCAGTGAAATCTCCACGGTGACCACTCGGCATCTGAACCTGAACCTAATCTGAACCTACTCCCCAGTAGGAGGGTTTGAATTTTTTAGAGCCTTTCTTAGGTATTAAAATTATTCCTTTGTAACTATAAAACAATTTCAGAAATTTTACTACTTTGTATTATTCGTCACTGGATTATTTTGTATTGGGAATTTTAGTATTTTAGAAAGGTACACCGAAGGATCATTGAAAAATTTTTGATAAAGAAAGTACACCTTGGAAGATTAACATGTACAACCCCAATTTTTCTATCAAATCCATTTGAAACAGTAAAACAAATTTCTTAATTCTTTCGAGATTTCTTTACAATTTACACTGCTATTAAGTAAAATAAATGTTATGGAAAATATATTTACATGAAATTGAAGTTATTTGCATCTCTATCCTTTAAGCTGTAACTAACTTTCCATTTAGTTGTATAGCATAAATTCAATTTCACGTTTTCCATTATTTCACCTACCCTCCGTGTTACAATTAATTTGCGACTAAATTATGCTCGATTTCTTACATTTCGTCGATGGTATCCGATTCTTACCGGTTGACCGGAATCACCCCCGGAGGCGCGGAGGCACCGGAAGTCGATACGCGTATCCCTGGTCCGCGGAATTAATTAAAAACCGAGCAACCTGCCGCGCAGTTACAACGAAAATATTATCGAATATTTGCGCAAGACTTGGGGGGCACGGATCATTTTTTCCGTCGATTAATTGAAAATATCGCGAGAACCGAACTTCCTGCCCAAATTTTTTCCCCCTCCGTCGGAACCCGCCCGCCCGCTTGACTGCCCTCCAGGGAAACCCGCCCCAGCGCGTGCAACCCCGTTTCTCGCGGATCTTCGACGCGGAAGCGGAAATCGCTGGCGGAAGCGTTCGATTCGACGCGACTGCACGCTTATAAGCGCGCGCGAGAGCCTACCCCTGTAGAGGTGTGCGCCGGAGCCTTTTACATTTTTACCATGGACGCGCGAGAACTCGATATTCCGACAAACACCGATTGGAAATGTTAAAAGATCGAAAGAATTTTAATGAAAACCCCCGTCCATCGCCGGGCAGGCCGAACGTGCCTTTTAATAGTTCATTCGCGTCCGTTTTTTCCTTTTTTTTTCGCTTCCACCCATCTCTCTGTCCCCCTCCTGCTCCCTCTTTCTCTCTGTGTCTGTCTGTCTCTGTCTCTGTCTCTCTTCCCCTTTTTTTTTTTTTTCATTCGCTACGTTTCGGTCCGCGAGCGGTCCGCTGCGGCCGGACACAGAAAATATATATCTGTTGAAAAAGTAAAGCGACCGCCGTACGTTCGCCACCATTCCGGATGGACGGACGGACGGACAGACGGACGGACAAATGGAAGGGCGAGGGAGGGGTGGGCTCTCTCTCTACGGTTGCCTTGCACCGAAAAAAAGGAGGACGACAGAGAGAGAGAGAGCACGGAATTATCTTTCCTCGTGCATGTTTATTTTTCGCGTGATTACAAACGAAGTTAATCTGAATCGAACGAAATTAATTTTATTGTCCGGAGGGAGAAAGCCCGGAACGATTCTCTCCCCGTTTCGCTCTCCGTGTACTTGCCACGCGGTGGACCTCTCTCTGTGCTATGACATGAAGGTCCTAATGGACGTGGCAATTCGTTCGGAATTATTACCAAGAACTCGCGAGAACGCTGGTCGAAATTGGAATCAACGTCGACGAGGAACGGTGATCCTAGTGAAGAACGTGCAGGTGGATTGGACAGTGAAAAGTTACCGTTCGATGTTTAAAATGCTAGATTATGGCGAATGTTGAATTGTTGATGATGAAACAGTAAAAAAACTGCAGTTTAACTCTTTATCGTTCACGTGAGAAAGCTACCCCGTATTTTTCAAACTTGATGGAATTCAAGGTTGCAGTTGACTTCAAATATGGGAAGGTGGAGTGGCCATAAACAAAAGTTTAAGACCAAAATGTCCAAGAAAATAAATAAATTAATAAATAAGGAATAATAGTATAAATAACATTTGTATTGTATGCTAATCAATGGATAATGTTCTATCGTAATGATAATAATAATGAATAGATAAACAAACTTATGTTTCACATTGTTCTGTCGTCTTAAGCTTTCGTCAGCTAAATTAAAAATATTTGCATACATATAAATTTCTTTCATTCCTCTGTTAAAGTGTTGTAGACAAACATTGTAAGCATTAGGAATTTCTTTGGATTATTACAAATAATAGATTATTCTAAATAATTGTGATTAGTCGCAGTATACGTTGATTAAATAATAAAACGACGGTGTCAACATCAGGATGGAAATTCGAATAACTGTTACTTGATAAATTTCAAGCTTAACCCCCTGAATAGTCGCACAATGGGTGTACGTAAAGCTCTAACCGTTTTCATTTGAATAACCTACGAATTCCGGGAATCGGAGCTCGCAGGAATAGAAGATTGAGTTTGAATTTGGTGATTGAATACGATATCGAACAGAATTAAATTCCAATCCCTTGAAAAATTGATTAATAAAGAAAGAGCCCCGTGGTGGTAGGCGGTTCGGGCGGCCGGGGGTGTGTCGGGGGAGGAGGTAGGAAGCGATCGGGAAACGGTTGGGGAAAAAAAAGGGAATACCGTGTAGAAAGAATTGACGAATGGATGAAAAGTCGTGATTGACATAACAGGGAAACAGCGAAAATAGTAGCACAGGATCTACGTATCTCGTGGCCCGGCGTCGTATTAAGTGGTTTATAATCGATAATTGGCAATTAAAAGTGTGCTCGCTATCGGCGGTCGGAGGCCGTGAAATTAAAATAGCGAAACTAGAGACTCCAAGGGCCGCGTGTATATACAGTCGGACGCAAAAGTCTGCGCACATCTGTCGAATTCGGTGCATTAACCCATTCGCTGCCAGATAAATTTAGATCAGCTTGCTCTGGGCGCCAAAATTTCAGTTTAATGGGTTTTCGTTTTGATAATAAAAATTGATATTAAATCTGTTGTTTAAAAAAAAAAAAATATTATTACATAAAATTCTCGTTTATCCCTTCTAGTAATTCATAACTCAAACGGCTATAAATTTATTCAGTGATCAATTGATACGAGATATCTTGTAGTTGACAGTGAATGAGTTAAAAAGAAAACAAGAATTTCGAATGTCTGTATGTGAAAATTGAAAAAATTCTGAAAAATAAGTAACTTCTTATATATATAGTTTTTTTTTATTAGTATGCATAAAGTAGCGGACAAAAGTTGAAGACCAAAGAATTGAAGAAATTAAACTAACTAATTTACAAGAAATAGCATGATAAATAAAGTTTGCTTTCTATGCTAATCAATGAATAATAACAATAAACATGGATGTACACATAATATTTGTAGACCATAAAAGTATGTTCTACATTATCCCCTCATTTTAAACTTTTGTCCACAACTATAGGTAAACAGAGAATGCGAAATCATGCGATTTATTTATTATGCTGTCACCGTAGGTATATTAAAACACAAAAATCTGTTGCTATTGAAATGATTGCAACTACAAATTTTATCGATATCAATACATCTATTCCCACCATATTTAAATTTTCCGTCAGATTGTGTCTTCAAATAATTTAAATAATTCTCTAAACAGGAACGAAAAGTATCGTGTCACCGTTTCATCCAACAAATCAACCGATGTTCATTAAGTACTCGAAACTTACTGTTGCCCAGTTACAAACGTTTGAAATCATTGAAACGTATGGAAATTCTCGCGGCAGACTGTATACATGCACACACGGGAGTACGATATGATCGATCGGGGCAATGATCATCGAGAAAAAGCCGCGACCGTGATAAATGGGCGGACCGCGTGAAAAATGATAATCGATTAAACGAACGTGCACACGCACAACGGGGACGCAAACACGGTGGCTCGCGTTCCGAATGTTGACAAAAGAAAATTATTATTTTCGATTGGGGGCACGAGCGCCGCTGAACGATGACCTGAAAATAGTCATCGAGAAAGTGATGAACTCGAATTCCAGCCTGATTACTCGAGCGCGCTCCATTAACTCGAATTTCGCGCGAAATCAATCGACCGTGCTATATAGTCATCACGCGGCCGCTCGTCGTTCACCAGATCCGATTTAGCGACGTCCTTCCATGATTTTGATCGTCTGTTTATCGAAAGATTTCGATTAACCCATTCGCTACCAGGTAAATTTAACCCTTTGACTACTGCCAATTTTCAACCCACCTTTTTTCCCTTTCCCCTACCTGTCTTCTCTTCTTCTCCTCCTTACCAGCCCTCCTTCTTCCCCTCTCTCACTACTCACTACCGTTCCTTGTACGTCCCTTCTCCACCAATTTTCGCACTTCTCACTCTCAATCACTTCGCATGTCTCACCTCTCTCGCATCCAAACCGGAAGTCCC